>JANPWX010000243.1:2261697-2398729 GCA_024734555.1 Trochalopteron elliotii
GGGGGGGCACCCGCTCCGCGCCGCTCCCGGCCCGCCGGGGCTGCGCGCCCCTCCGCGCCCCTCCGTGCAGGCTGCCCGGCCGGCAGATGCTGCAGGGGCGCCGGGGAAAGATGGAAGGGGAGCCGGGGGGAGGCAGAGCGGTACCTGCGGAGAGCAAGGTCTCGACAGGAAGCAAGCGAGGAGAGAGGAGGGAGAGAGGGAGGAGGAGAAGGCACCGGCCAACCCCGCCGGCGAGGCTGGACCTGCCGGCGGTCCCCGCTCCAGCCCCACACCCGGTCACCTCTCCAGAGGTTCCCCGTGAACTTTTGAACTGTCCGAGATGTCACCGAATTAACAGCAGAGGGGGGACAAGAGGGGACACCTCGGCCCTCGCCGGAGAAGGGCGCGGGGCTGAAGGGCTAGGCTGTTCCGTCCTTCCCGGCTCGGCCTGATTTTAACCCGGTGCTTGGCAGCCCTGGTATGTTGCTGCAAGGAGTTAACTAGGTGGGATCTAGGAGTCAGGGATGGTAGCTGCTCTCCTATCGCACGCACCGCCTGCGCACCGCCTTCTTCCACTTCAGTCTGATAGATACATCAGAAATGCTGCTTCAGCTGTGCTTTCTGCCACTAAAACGACTGAAATTATCCTTGCTATCTTTGCCGTGAGCTAACTCCCCTATTTCCCAGTCATCTGTCACCTGTGACTCTATCCGTGGGTCAGTTGTTCACACCAAGGTGAAGAGCATGAAGATAAATCCCAGAGGAGGATTTGCCAAGAGAAACCAAAAACTGCTCCCACAACCACACTCTAAAAAGTCTAAAAAATTACTAACCATAACAAATGGGTATAAGTCTCAAACATTTAAAGCCAGAGGCTGTATCTGTAAAATGGCCAAAGATAGTCATACATCGGGTGTTTAATGGGCTATAAGTCCGCTTAAATCAGCAGCACCATCAGCAAACACTTTAGAAGTCACTTATTTTAACGCTTCTCCATATCAATGTGACATAATACAAATGAGTGTAATATTGAGTTCCTTAGGACTCCAATTTCAGCAACATCAATCACACCACTCTCACCCAGTGTGTCCACAAGTCTCCACAAGATGCAGCACAGGGCAGGAAGCTGCCTCTGCTATTTCAGAGCGAGCTGTAGCTCATTGCTGCCCATCCCTGGAAACCAGCAGAGCACTTGTCAAATAATGAGAGCAGCTGGGCCCAGTCCAACAGCCCCTTGCAAGCAGATCTTCAGTCATGGGGTTGGCTTCATCAACACAGTCCCAATGCTCAAACACAAGAGAAACGTCTGCTTCTGACTACTGATACTCCCTCACTCAAGGAATTCTCAAAGATGAAAGATTCTCACACCCGAATATTTTTAATATAAAATAGCCCCCCTCCCCCCCAAAAAATCATCTTTTCTTCTTTCTCTCCAGTAGATTTCTTAATCATTAGCCTATGTAAACAATGGCTGTTCTTATCTCATGGAAAAGAATAATTTAGCAGGATTTCTCTGAACATCCTATGGGAAATTAGGCATGAACATTTTCATCCATGCTGACCTGTGTCTCCATAAAATACTGTGGAAAATAGTGCTACATGCCTGTCTTTAGCAATCTAAATATTTGGAATGAGATTTTGTTTTTCCTTGAGTGAAGGAATTATTATTAAAAGCTTTAAAGGGGTCATATTTATTGCCTACAAATTGAAATCCATGGGAAACCTTCCAATAGCTTCAGGAGGGTTTGGACCAGGCCTTAAATTTAGGGATTCCACCCAGTGGGAAGAAACCATTTTGAGATCTGCTCCAGAAAAGATTGTGTTGGGGCCTTAACCTTAAGACCTGATGAGCTATCTTTGGGAAAGTAGTTATTTCCATCAATTACCTAGTAAATATCTCCAATGTCTACTTTCAGTTTACAGTTGGCTGGTATTTTCCACCTATTGTGATCACAGTTGTAATCCTCAGTTGGATCCTCATCTTACCACGTACTTTGAGTGGACTTGAGCTGTGCCTTCCCATTTATAACAGGGGTATAAATACTCCACATGCAGCAATGATCTTCAAATTCAGCAAGAAAACCAGTAATTCTTTTTGTAGTCTACAATAAAAACTATTGTGAACAGCAACTCCTATTTTCTGGAGGCTTTTTACAGCACCAGCCTTTATTCTGTGGAGTTGTGCCCACCAATTTCTTTTTTTTTCTGCAATGTACACCACACATTGTTTGAATATTGTGTGTGACCATTTTGCCCTCAAATTTGGAACTGACATTCGACCAGATTGACGCATCAAGCCTGAGCTTTGCTAAACAAACACACTTAAATGCAGTGCTGACAAAACTTCCCGCTAACCAACAGAGACAAAATTAAATAATAAAAAGGGCTAAAACACAGAGCTCCAGCCTTGCAAGCAAATGGATTTGCTGCTGAACCAAGGAGATTTATCTGAACAAACTGTAAAAAAGTTCTAAGATTAAGTATAAGCAGGTTTGTGTATTTCACACTAACATGAGAAAAACTCACAAAGTACAGGACTGTCAAATGCTGTCTAAAAATGTATTGGCATGAGTTACGGAAGACCACAACACTCACGGACGGTGGCTGCTGGAAGCTGCTCAGCTCTTTGAAATGTTAAAAGTAGGCTCAGCCAAGAGAGACAGGCATGCAGCATGCAGAGGGTGTCAAAGTTGCATGATAAACATAGCAATCCCATATTCATGGAAATAACAGCTGCAGATGATCTAAATGTAGCTTTGATGGGACAGGAGGTCACTTGCAAGGAAATAGTTATTCCAGAGAAATATTACCCTATAAAGACCAATTTAAAAGTCTCAAGTAAAAAGTACTCTTACCTGACACTAACACTTTCTTTTCCTCTTCCTAATTCAGGAGCCATCCCCACCCTGAGAGGTCATGAAGAACACTTGCTTTGTGCCCAGAGCAAGAGGCTTCTGCTAAGCCCTCACCTCTGTGGGCAGTAAATGGTCTTCTCCTTTAACCAGCTGTGTGATGGGAGGCACCAGAGATTCCTGCCTTCTTCAATCTTATTTAGTTACCAAGAATTTCTACATTCCCAAGGGACTGTTATGACAAGGGTTCCAGTGAGGGCATTTCCCTCGCTGACTTCAACAGCAGCTTATTCATGTGGGCACCTGTTTAATTGGCCACAGGGGACCTGTGCCTTTGATCAAACAGTGTATTGCTATAGGCTTTGGGACCTGCTGAACACAGCATGCCCTCTTCCTCATCACATGATAGCAGGAAACCTCTGCCTCTCCTCAGAATTTGGCCAAACCGTACACCCAGTTAAAGTCAAGGATAAAAAACCTCTGCTACTGCTAAGTTTTATTACCAGAAAGCTTTGCAGAAACCCTACTGTACTTATATAGTGAGTTAATGTTAAGGTTCATTTTACTTATTCAGCAGCACTTACAAATTACTTGTCTCTTGACTTCTTTGGAGACGTTAAAAGATCTCTGTCAGTTCCTTATGGATAATTATGACATTAAGGCCACGCCATGTCACTGTATTTCACCATTAAACCATTAGTTGTATTGTGCTATAGGAATTTAAACTGAGGGACTAATGGCACACAGCCTGCTTCTCTTTGGAGCAAATGGGAAGGCAGACCATGTTCTTCACAGGCAGCAAGGATGTCAGGCTGCTCCGAGTGACTGTGCTGAAAACACAACCTCCCAGCACTGGGGAGAGGGCAAAATAGGAAGAAAACAATTGCAGTCGAGTGATTCTCAGCCCTCTTCTGCTTCTGAAAACGGTAAAGCCCTAAAACAGACCCATTGAAAAATATGTGATCTCTTCTAATTCACATTTTGAAATGAGTTAAGCATACACAGGGCAACCAGACTATGTGCTGCAGAATCACAGAATGATAGAATGTTAAGTGTTGGCAGCGACCCTAGAGACCATCTGGTCCCAGCCCACCTGCCATGAGCAGGGACACCTCCTGCTAGATGAGGTTGCTCAAAGCTGCATCCAACCTGGCCTTGAACAACTCCAGGGTTTGGGCATCCACCACCTCTAGGCCACCTGTTCAAGTGCTGCACCACCCCCACAGAAAAGGATTTCTTCCTAATATCTAAATTAAATTTCCCTTCTTTCTAAGTTTTACGCATTCCTTCTTGTCCTACCACTACAGTTCCTGACAAATAGTCCCTCTCCAGCTTCCCTGTAGGGCCCCTTCAGATACTGGAAGGTTGCTATGAGTTCTCCATGCCACCTTCTCTTCTCTGAGCTGAACAGCTCCAACTTTTTCAGCCTGTCTTTGTAGGGCAGGTTCTCCAGTCCTGTTATCAACTTCATTAGCAACTCTCTGGACTTGCTCCAACGGTTCCATGTCCTTCTTGTTTTGGGGTTCCCTGATCTGGATGCAGCACTGCAGGTGGGGACTCTTCCAGAGCAGAGTAGAGGGGGAGAATCACCTCCAGTGACCTGCTGGCTGTGTTCCTTTGGATGCAGTCCAGGATTTGGTTGGCTTTCTGAGCTGTGAGTGCACAGTGCCAGCTCATGTTGAGTGACACCTCCCAAGCATGTCAGGGTCCCTCTGGACAGCATCCCTTCCCTCCAGCGTGTTGACTGCGCCACACAATATTAATGAGTTCTACCTCACTAGCAAGTTATTATATCCACTATGAGTGCCTGTCCTACAGTGTGACAAATTATTTATTCAGCAGAAAAGCCATTGTTTCTTACCTCATCAATTACTAGAAAAAATGTTTCCATGTGCTCATCTATTTTCATACAGCTCAGTTGTCAATCTTAATTAAGTTCTAATTCTTCCCATTGCTTGTGAGCCTTATCTATTTATCCACTTGCAGCAAGAGGGAAGTTGTTTTAGAACCTGTAAAACATTCACTGTTGTAATTAATATTGTGAATGTGTATTTTTCTTTACCGACTTGCAAATCTCCCAGTGGGTTTCCTCCCTGCCTATGTCGTGTTATTGGACCTAGTGGGATTTATTTATCATGTTCTGCCACCGTTTTTTTCATATTTGTTTCCACAAATTTATTATGCTTGGACAGCTTCAGAAGCAATGATTATAACTAAATTTCAGTGCCATTCTCATCCATGATAAATGTGAATTGCCATATGTCACCATTATTATGGATTATTTATACACAGAAAAATCTTATGATTACTTTGAATTACTGATCTCCTTGATGGACAACTAGTAGTGCTTTGGGATGATTACAAAATGCTTTGCTGTAATCACCAAAATGTTCTACAAAATTGCTGGCTTGTAATTTATTTTCCATTTTTGCCATTGTGGTCTCTTCAAAACAGGAGGTTTACAATGGGAGTATCTAGATTTCATATCTGTCTGTCCACCCCCAATAGTACTGAACATGCAACTGATTTTCAAGGTGCTACTGGATAACTTACGAGATGGAAACCTAATCTCTGTATTGTCTTTGCAGACTGGAAAAGAGCAGGGAATATTTTGAAAGAAAAAGCCATACATATGACTGCACACCTCAGGCCTGACAATTATGGTCATAGTTTGAGCTGACTCTAAAGGGAGTTTTCCTTGAGTCAGTAAGCTTACTTTTAAACCATGTCTTGAGGAGCTGAGGACTTTTTTTATTTGTAAAGTACTATATCCACATTTTAGGGAACTCTAGAATTAGTGACACAGACATACGACACAACAATCTGTAAATTAAATTAAATACAGACAGAGGACACTGGAAATCACCTAAAATAACATTAGTGATTTTCTTTTTGAGTAATCCACAAATAAGATTTGGAAGAAACAAAACATAACAGACAAAGAGAAAACAAGAGAAAATAGCCCTGGCAATACTAAATAAGTATCATGCAGGGCTAATGAAAGAACTTGCTAGCAGAAATAAAGAATACAAATGAGGCGATGAAAAAGGAGAACATTAAGTATCATCTATGTTTTAAAACCACCAGCCTCTACTCCACCTGGCTTTAGTCATAAAAGCGTAATGAAATCTATGAATTATTTTCAGATATGCACAAGAGACTGTTTTCTGGCAAACTCTATGTTCAGCTACATAGAGATATGTCTGGAAAGGATGTTATAGATTTTTTTAAAAGAAAGATAGCATTTGGTAGTATTTTCTTTTTCTTTTTTTTTTTTTTAATTCATTATTTTGTTCTAGTGCTTGTCGTTTCTGCTCTGACAAAGATGCCACTAACACCATACAGGCAGAAAGCTGGGTGAGCAGAGCCCAGTTTTCATAAGGTATTTGGGCAGCAAGAAACATAAATTCCTGCCATTCAGATGCATCATGCATTGGCATTGCTCATCACTTCCATCCTTAAAGGCACTTCCTTCTATTTTCTTTAAAGCATGATGTTGAAATTCAGGGCTTGGTGACTTAATCTTTGACTGGCAGTTATGGACTGTGCTGGCAGGAGAACAGGGTACAGGGTCATACTCATCTTTTCAGCTTTAAAGTGGCTTCTAATCTATATACCTGTGCTGGAAGAAAGGTATTTCTGTTGTGTCCTGCCACGGATGTTAAGCAGGCAAGGAAACTCAGCCATGGGTTCTTACAGTTGATGGTTTATTTTCTGTTGGTAGAGGGAACATTAAAAGCTGGACTCCAGCTCCAAGGAAAATAAAGGTAGAAAATACAGGGCAAGATTGGCCCATATTTTCCTCTTTGCAAAGCAAATATAAATATACCCCAGATGTAATACCCCAGGCACCAAACAGAACCAGATGCGCTTAGGGCTGTGACTGGTGAGAAAGTTATTTTGCATGATCCCTTCACATAAAACAACTGAAATTAACATTATGAAATTTCCACTCCATTTTAGCAGCCTGGACATAAAAGCTTTTCTATTTCTAAAATTCTCAGTAGATTAATATTTTTGTAATCATTTGCCCAAAAAGATTAATTGCCCTATCACATACAAGAGCAAGTAAAATTGTAAAAAAAACATTATGTTGGTTTAAAAGGTACTCTTCAATAAAAATAATTATTTTGCTAAATTATTTATATTGGCAACAAATATAGCATAAGTGACCCGCTATAACAATTTATGTAGACTTTCTGTGATTTTGTGTATGCGTGTGTTAAAAAGGGGACTATACCAAATTAATGAGTATGATTGCCAGGAAAAAGTTAATAGAAAAGCCATAAAGAAACCAATTCCTGAAATTATTACTTTCTTAGCTTTTCATGTTCTCTCTCATAACAACTTCAGATATTATGAAGACTACAACTCGAAAAATTTACCTAAGGCTTTATCCAGTAAGAGTGTCTCAATGAAAGAAATACAACAAATGCAGTGAGTAAGAAGCCTCAGGCTGAATATTTGCAGCAGATTCTTGGGGACTTATTGGCAATTTCTTTATTTTAGAGAGAAGATCTGGTAATTTTACTAACTCATAAAAATTGCCTAGAATATTTTAGAAAGTCAGCTCTGATCACAATATTATAACTAGCAAAGTAGATTTTAGTAAAGTAGGGGGAAAAGCCCCATCCCTTATTCCTAACTTACAGGGTCACAGGGAGTAGGTCCTTCATTTTGCTAGCAAATCCACAAAAATACATGTAATCCAGATGTGATGGATTTTGGATATCCTGGATATATCTGCTGTACATCACAGCAGAACCCCACACAGGGAGCTGTGTGGGAATTCAGAGCAAGCTGCTGCATGCAAAGGATTGTGCAGCATAACATGAAAGTATTCCCAGCTTCTGGAGGCAGGCCAGGTATGGTCTTCCCAGCACCACACTCAAACTGGGAACCCTGACCCCTCAGCATGGCAAACTTCCTTAATTATGATAATTCCATGGCATGTAAGTGTTGCCTCCAGTTCCAGAGTTACCTTTTTGTCACCTACTTTGGGGAGTTTTATATCATTTTGCAGGTGAAAGACATAACATCTGACTTGGACAGAGGTGTCTCAAAGCAAAATAATGATCCCCCAAAAAAGCAATTTATTTTAATTTCTGTGTGGCTCAGTTTTCACCACTGTGTTCTTGAGCAAGCTTTCTGCTTCTGGACACAAACACGCTTCCCATCATGCTGCTCAACATTATGCCCAATTAATCCAGAAAATAGCCCTTCATTTGGCTTGTTTGGAAGGCTAGCAGAACTAACTTTGTGCAAACAGTAGATATGGTTAGTGCTTTCTTTGGAAACATAAATAAAGAAAAGACTCCAGATTTTACATAATAGTGCAATGATTGCAAGACTCTCTCAGGATAAGCAAAAAGGACTCTAATTATTTTTTCTGCATAAAGGTATTTCTTCTGCATTGGTATGCATATTCTGCATACCAAAAAGGCATTTAAATCCACATCTTTAACCTTTCTGGAGAGAGAGTATCACTCCAGTGTTCAAGTAAACCTAGTTCAAGCAAGCCACACTTAGAGATAGATCACTGATCCTAGCACTTTACTGGACTCCAAGGCACTGCCCTCTGATTTTACCTGATCTCTAGGAAATACTATTGAGCTATATTTGTTGTTCTCACTTACATATTTGTGCACATGAGGTTTTACACTTGAGTTATATAAATAGCAATGCACTCACATGGGTGCTTAGCAAGTTTCACCTCCCTCGCCATCAGCAGAAAGAATTTTACTGAAAACAGTTAAATGACCTATTTACCCCCAGAGCAAGTACTGAGCTTGTCAGGATATTTTGCCTTCCTGTTGCATAAAGGGTTTCTTCAGAGTCAATTAGCTGCTGACTTCCAGCTGAACTACAGTGTCACAGAAGGGCACTCCAAAGGCATCTTCATAGAGCAGAGGCTAACCTGTATCAGGCAGGATGCAAGAGAACTGGATCCCAGCACCAGAGGGCTGGGAGGTGGTAAGTATTTTGGAAATTATTTTGGCTCAAGTCCCTGCTAGCTACATGGGAAAGACAAATCACTTTGAAGCTTAGCTAGAATAAGATGTACCTACAACATGTTTTATTGTTTCATTTCTCAGACCTCTCTCCAGAAATGCTCACTGATAATTTTTTTAATAATAACATTTTAGCACAGTAAATTAGTTTTCTTTTCAACTGAAGGCTAGATACAGTAAAGACAGATTTCAGGATGGCTGACAAACCTGAAGCAGCTGTGTCCTCAGTGTGTGGCAAATCCTTCAGTGTATGTCAGTCTATTTGTACATTCTTGAGCACTCCAAATATCTCCTCTAGCTCATAAGATTCAATCTAATAACCAGAAAAAAAAGCAGATTCCAGGTAGGAGGTTAGTCCTGCACTATTAACGTTAATCTGAACCTTCCCAGCAGGCATCAGGAATAAGGAGATGGCATAAAACTTGGGGAACCACCCTAGGTTTATGACAATCCCATAATCCAGCACGTGTTGAACTCTAATGTAATCCCAGTTCTTCCTATAGGATTAAGGATTCATGAGGTATGAAATGCACAGAGGGAAGGAGAGAAAATATTTCTGGCTTAGGGATTATGCATTTTCTTGGCAGAAGAATTCATGAGTTCCTGCCCCAAGGACTGTTTATGTATTTTAACCAATGACAGTTTCAATAAAAATTCCAGGTAGAGAAACAAATTACATCTGATCATTTCTACAGATATTTATCAGTGATAGTCATTATCAGTCTTAGTCAGCAAACACTAGGTTGATATCATCTGCTTTCACATTCTTTACCAAGTTTACTTGTTTGGCATGCAAGAAGGCAAACCATCAAGGATGCTGCAACATGCAGAAAATTCCTGCTAACTCAGTTCAGACAGAGTAATTAACAGAATTAATCAATTTCAATTGAATAAGATCAAAGAAATCTCCTATCAGTTGACTGTTTAGAATAACTCAAGAAAGATTAATTTCTATTCTAGTGTTCTCTTGCTCCCAATAAGTTGTTGATGAGAAGAGAGTAGAAAGCAAGCTTTTTATCATCAATCACTTTCGTTATTACTTGACTACCTGCTGTGTGCAAGGACCCACACATTCCTCTATTTTTAGACAAGAAAGCAACCTGTCAATAAGTGCTGAAACGCTTGCCATTCAAAATGACCACTTAGGAAGAACATAAGCATAGTGGCTGCTGTGTAGAATATTTAACAGGAAGCTATATATGGAAAAACACAACTTATACTTCAAGTGTCCCCAGCCAGCCATGTTTCTCTCAAAGTAAGTAACATTGACATCGTATGTAACAATTACTGATGTCTTAACTGCAATGCATCCTCAATACTCCACTAGCACATACAAGACATCTGTTTTATCTACATATTTATCTGCATATAACTGCATTTACCCTAGCTATAAGCTCTAGTTATTACTTATACAGAATATATATAATGTTAGGCTGAAGGGTCACCAGCTTGTGAAAGGAATTACATGGTCTAGTTGCCTTCAACAAGGGAGGACAAGGGTAACTGACCCTGTCTTTCTTCCAGTCTAGACTCACATCTCATCAGTTACTGTGTATTGATGCAGCACATTTTATTTACATCACTAAAATAAAATCAGCCATCATTATCTCTCTCTTATGGTCATTATCTCTTGTGATTTCACCTCAGCTCTTCTGGGCTTTGGGCTTAGTCAACACAGTGATTTGAGAGTCACCATGCTCTGCACTGATGCTTTTAGTTTTAGTTAAACACAGCAGATGCAGAGCAAAGTTAGAGCCCGAGTTCCCTGTGTGAGAAAAGTCAGTCACCCACGAGAGGAACCCACACTGGTCTTCCAGGAATTGCTAGCAGCTTGGCACTGAGCAACACCAAGGAAAGGAAGTGAAATAAACTCTGTCAAGCTCTAGGATTTAAATCTCTCAAGGGAGGAAGTGTCCATAATTCAGATTCTAGGTGTTGTTTCAGTGGGCTTTTTTTAAGTGCTTAACAAGGACAGAGTAAAGGATGGAAAGAGATGGAGGAAAAAGGGAAAGAACAAAGTCACCACTTAGTGTAAGTCAGTGGCTGAAACATCCACTCAGGAGACAAGAGAGGAGATCTATGCTCACATCTTCTACCTGTGAATGTTCTAACCAGCAAGCCGTTGGGTGGAGTATTCTTAAGCCCCAAAATATTTAGCAAGCTGCTTACGATTTCAGCAATGAAGCATTTTCTGTTGACACCCATGTCCTAACAGGCCAAAACTGAACACTTCTATTACATTTTAATGTGTACCTTACTCAGGCAAATTCCCATCCACTTCAAAGGAAGCCTGGAAACTTGGAGCAGTCGGTTCTCACATTCTGTGTGTCAGTGTCTGTGCTTACACTCCCCTGCATGCCTTGGCATGCCCCAGGGCCCTGCTGCACAGAGCCTGCAGAACAACGCCTGGATACAGCGTGCCGTGGCTCATCTTCCAGCTGGGCCTGGGCTTCCCTTGCTATGGGAACTGGGTCTGCAGGTTCAGGGTCAAAGGGTTGGTGCATACCGGGGTCTTGCCCCAGTAGAGCAGTGACAGTCAGCCTGCACCTGCTTCTGAGCACCAGGAAATGGGAAGCACTCGCACATAGCATGGCAAAGGAGAGTAGCCTGCTCACTTAAAGAAGTTGCCATGGGTGCCACTCACCCATCATATTTAAAATCAGTGTGTGAATCAAGCCAAAACACAGTTGCACATCAATTTAGAATGCCAATTATTCAAAGTGAGTTATCCATTTATTCCTTAACATAAATTTTCTCTCTAATACAGACTACCAACTTTAGGTAGGAAAAATGTGTGCACTGGCCTCATTACAATAGCATATATATGCTAAATATTGTGAAGTGCTCTCTGTTTCAGTGATTCTTTGAGATGAAAATTTACTGTTATGTCCATTTTTATCAAAGGGATCTAGAAAACAGTGACTTGAGAACACTGTATAAGAAATTTCATTTGACAGGTTGAGGTTTATCTCTTTGTGTGGTAAATGTGCACTGAGAGAACTGTGCCATTTTTTTTCCCTCGTCACAGACATTTGTTTCCAAAATCTCCAAAACATATAAAGGAGATCATGATCATGGACACAAAGTTTCTTTCATCATGCCATTTTTAAATAGTTGCAATTTCCATTCTACACTTTTCTCAGTGTTCTTTTACAACCATAATGACAATTTTAATTTTCATTTTTGTGTGTGTGTATGTGGAATTTCCCTCCTAATTTTTCCTTTGCTGCCTATATCTTAATTTAGTTTGGAGTTTTCTAGTCTGTTTTTCTTTCTATCTCCGAATGGTTCTGGCCTTGTAGCTTATGCAGTCTCCCTAGGAGAAGCACCGCACATATTTCCATCTTCTGTCTTCCTCAATAATAAATAAAATTGTGTTTTCAAGGCCTTGAAATTACATTTTGTTTGTCTACAGCTGTTATTGAATTGACTTTGTCACTGTACAACCTGGGATTTTTTCTCTGTATCCAAATTGATTTAAGGTTTCATATTGATCTGGGTATCAGTATCCAGTTTATAAGCAACAATACCACTCATGTTCAAGGGCACATTTCAGTCATCTAAAACAGGGCTCAGTCTGAGCAATCTCCATGGAAAAAGGCTTCTTTGCTGTGCAGAATACTTATACTTAATTTCTTTTTAGGTAGGGCTTCCCATAGATAGCTTTGTTTCTTGCAAAATTGTAGCTCAAAGGCCAGGAATTGCTTTGTTCCCATTTGTTATGAAAAGGTGAAACTTTCACATTACTTCTTTGCTCTGTATGAGAAGGGAATTGTTTAAGGGGTTTGTAATTATTTTGTCAACCCTTTTAATTGTTTTTTACTAAGACTTGTTTGTCAGTCCAATCTTCTGTAGCATCACCTCTTTTCTTTCTAAAACTTGCATTCTCATCCAAAAATGTTCTCCAGACTGGCACAGTAACACAGCTGCTTCTAAATGTGAGTCAGAATCTCATTTCATATTTCTCTCACAATTTTGATCTCTCTACTGCAATCTGATCTCAAAATTAGGATCCCATAAACACCAACATTCAGGTATTTTTTTACAATATTAAATAAATTTCTCTTTGAAGTATTTCACTTGCAATTAATCTTCTCAGAATTTCATTTTTTTCAAAGAGTGTGACTCTCTTGACTTTTTTTTTGCACAAACTGATAATTAGACTGCTCTTCTTTAATTGTAGGTTATTAAATTACATCCACTGCCTGTGGCCTGAGGTTAATGAAAACAGAAGAGTAACTTGTTTTTGCCCACCTAGCTCTTTAGAAACTTTCATTTTGAAGGGAAAAAACACTTCTTTAATCCCTCTGTCTGATGAATTTCATGAGAAACCCAGATGCAATAGCTGCAGTCCTTACCTGCTATTCCAACTCCTTCATCCCTCACATTTTCTTTTGTTTTTCTGACATCAAATGCATGTTATTTTTCCTGCTTCTTCTTCAGATACCAGAGAGTGCTCTTAGTACTAATTACTGCAAGTGCCTGGGTTGGATCTTATAACCCTGATGAATCTTCCTAACAATTAACAGGTAAACTAACAAATATTTAGCAGGGATATTTAACACTGGATCTTGGAAGAAATGGAAGCCGATGCTTCTCTTCTTCCTCTTGGTGTTGATCTGTTCTGGTTCAAAGCAACACATTGCACAGGAAATGTTACACTTCTGACTTAGACTATTCAGGGTCCAGCTGAGCTTAAGTCCTTGCTTCAACCTGACTCTAAGATAATCTTTGAGGCCACGGGTGACAGGAAAAAATTTTATAAGCAGTAAGTCTCCAATAAGTGGATGGGGAATGTGGGCTCGGTATTTTCTGAGCCTGAGAATTGCTAGCTCTTCTGAAGGAAAACTGTTGAAAAGTTTCCCTTGAGAAGAGCTAGCAATTCTCAGGCTTGTAAAATATCAAGCCCACAGGGGAGAGTTAGTACATTATGAATAGAACCCACACTGGCCAGCTCCTTGAGCAGAAGGCCACCAAACATTGACACATTTGTGGTACTGATCCTTTCAGATAACCTATAAATAGCACTACCCATGGGGGCCACTGTGTCCTGGTTCCTGATCCTCATTTTACCACTGTATAAATACAAAGATATGCCACATAATAAGCTCAGCCCTTGTAGTCTGATTTACCCAAATCAAACAGAGGTTCTGTAAAATCCACCATTTTGCTCATACTGAATATTTTTGTTAGTATCAACAGTATATAGGAGGTGAGGTTTGGCCAGCAAGTGCCATCAGAGTGCTGCATGCCAACCCTGGTGAAGTGTCAGAGGGAAAAGTGCACTTAGTTCTAGTCATCAGCAATCCACAAAAATTAATCCAAAGAGGAACAGTAAAGATTTCTAGAGGAATCATGTCAAAAGAAATTGGAAGAGCTCAGCTCACTTAGTCTGGCAAAATGAATGCTGAGAAGACTCTTGATTGCTGTGTGTAGATCAATCAAAGAGTCTTTTTTGAGCTAAGGAACCAGGTTGGCAACAAATTCGGAATTTATTCTGTGAATAAATTTTGGCTGGAAATCACAAAAAGCAAGAGAAGAGCCAACTTTTGGAGCAATCTCTCAATAAGGAGGATTAGAACAAAAACTTAACATTATAAAATAAAGGGTGGCCAATTTATAGAAAAAAAAAATTCTGACATGCTGCCTGCAAAAACAGGAGTTTGGTCTCAGAGGCTCAGGGGAAAGATGGTCAACTTTCTTGAACCCATAAATCACATTCCCTAGTCATCACAGAGCCACATAGACTTCAGAGAGCTGTGGGGAGACTAGATAGCTCAGCAAGCCCCAGATCTTTTAGTGTTCCCTGGTGGGTTTGGGCTGGATGGCCCCTGTTCCCCAGCGGCCTCCAAACCAATGCAGCCCAGTGCTACACGAGCCCTGTAACCCCAGCAAGGGAGTTCATCTGGCATGCAGCTCAAAAAAAAAAAACCTCAAGTCCTTCATCCCAAACCCTGCCAGCCACACATGGAGATGTAACATTCTTCCAACCCACAGTTCTCAGGTACCAGACTGTCTCTTCTCCAGACTGAGAAGAAAAATCATCTGGAAGAATATATTTTGGAATAAGATTTTTTTATAAGTACTTGTTCTCTGATCTCTTGCAATTTTAGCAACAGTAGCATTAAGAACTACAGTGAACATTTTTATGCTAAATTATTATCATCAGGGTTAAATGCTATACTGATAATTTAAGAGGATTTGAGATTTAAGATGCAATAACAGTGCCCTGAACTACATGTTCTACCAAAGCCGAAACACTCACAGCAAGTAAGTGTCAAAGCCAAGGGTATGTGCCATTTATTAATAAAGATGAAGCTATTGCTGAGTTAAGAAGTAGCCTCAAGTTACTAGTATAATTAAAAACTGTGATTAAATATTAAGATTAATGAAATAATTTCAATTGTGAGCTGTCAAAGTGCCAAGTAAATAATTTAAAGACAGATTTAAAAAGCAGTGGGAACACCCTTTTTCTGCTTTTGCTACTTCTTCACGTTACTAAACCTTTTTTACCCTTTCTAATCTAATCCTCACATTCTTCTCTGATATTTGCATATGTTATCAAGGTTACTTTCTCCTACAATATATTTCTGTTTATAGTATGTGCTTGTAAACTGCAGAAGAAGCTGTGCTTGTTCCTATGTGAAAAAGAAAAAAATATCATTGGCAATAGGAGGACAACCCTTTCTGGGGCAGCCACAGGGAACAAAATAGATGTTTGTGGATAGAGCAAAGGAAAATGAATCAGGAAAGTGGGTATGGGTTGACTGTGAGTTGTTTGGTTATCTAAATATTTTCTTTTCAGGACTTTTCCATCTCCATTTTCTCTGCTGTTAAGAGTTATTTTTCTCACTTTGGATAAGTAATACCCTTTTCTGCTTTCATCAAAGGGCATCAGAAGCCAACGCTGATGAAGAGGAAATAGCAAGGAAGGCAATTGCTGGCACTAAAGTAAGAAGAAAGTGTGTGTACTGACTGCACAGGTAGTCAGGTGGTCAGAAAATGGATTACTGCAGGTCAGGGCCCTCACCTGTGTGATGGTTTGAAAGCAAAACTAGTGAGAGGCTCCAAGTCAGAAATACAATTTAATAGAAAAAGAAAAAAAAGAAATAAAATAAATGCAATAATACAAAAGACCCCTGACAGAGTCAGAATACAACCTGAGCAAGATGATGGAAGCAGCAATCCCGTAGAAAGGTCTGGTAGGTCTGATCCTCTGTAGATCCAGTGGGTAAGGTACCCCGTATTGTCCCAGATCCCAGATTATATGCAGGTGAGAATGCTTGGCTCCTCCCCCTGGGTGGAGCATCTCACAATGGAATAATGAGTCATACAGGGGGGTCCTTGATGGCCCATTAACGGGAGATAACTCCTGGTGGGAGTTATCTGTAAGTCATCAGCAGGCCATTAACAGAAAACACGTTATCAAAAGACCCATTAGCAGAGGACACCTTAACAAAAGACACCCTAACAGAAAGAGGGAGGGAAGAGTTTGGAAGAATGCTGCTTCAGCAATAGGTTTCCACAGTTCATGAAGATGGTGGTAGAATACTCCGTGCACGTTCTACACCACAACCCAGGACAACCTGGAATATTGAAGAGTCAAGAGACAGTTTTACTCTGCCTGATCCAGCACCTTGGCTAGCCTGGCAGTATCAAGTTGATGCCCTATTATCTCCATTCTGGAGCTGAAATGCAGGTTCCCATGGGAAGCTTCAGTTAGACCAGTGCTTTTCTGTGAGCAAAGGTTTTTTCTTGAAGAACTGGATTCTGTCATCAAAGATATTTTAATACACCTCAAAAAAATTTCTCACCATCTCCAGCTCATGGTAGCACAGAACAGAAACAGAGCCTTGTTGCCAGTATGCCAGATGTGCATTCTTGATGCCATGCTCTGTCTGCCACCAGCCTGGATGAGGGCATTGGTCTTTTATGACTGTCGTACATCCCTAGGTGCTCTCTCTGCAGAGATGCAAATGGACACTCATAGCTACATACATACATGCAGAAAAACTGTGCATAACTAAGGCACTCTGAAAGGTTGAATAAGATCAGTAAAAGCAAAGTTCCCATCCCATCATTTTCCCACAGTTTATAGGAAACAGATTTCTGATACACATTTTAATGCTAACTTAAAAGTGCACAGCTCCCAATGGATCAGTAAATGCATTTTTGAGAAGCCAAAACAGATGTTTCCAGACAGAAGCCACCTAGCTATAGTATTTTGAAAGAATTTTTGAGAGTTAAGTAAAGAAAACTGTAGACTTTCCCCCATTCTTAAACTGTGTAAGGAAGGTTAAGTTCTTCTCTGCTGAAGAACTTGTGATTTTTTGCCTAGAGATTTGTTATAAAGGCTGCTTTACAACACACTCTCCAGTCATACAACTGGAGGCATCCACGGTTGTGCCATCACTGTCCCTCCACAGTTCTGTCTGCCTATACCTTTGAATACACTTGAGTTTTTGTGGAGAAGCTGTTCTCCACCCACACCTAAACCCAGGATTTCTGGAGAACTTTTCCTAGGAATCCCAAATACTTTAGCAAAGGTTGTTGATACAAATGTTTCCTGGATATAAAAGCATTTTTCTTTCCTGTCATTATATCTCTTTTGAGAGAGATTTCACATCCACCTGTTTTAAAAATGATCTTTTAAGCCACCCTACTCTGTGCCTTTGCACTTGTGAAGATGATGTTCTCACCCCTGCACAAGGATTCATTTTTATATGGAAGCAGTAGCATCTGTAACTTATAGAAGACTTTAATACAGGACTTCGTTCCTCATGAGTGTGCCTTCTTTTTACCACACAATAGCAGTCTGGGTGAGCTTTTCATGGGGCTGTCCCCTTCTTCTGGATGCTTGTCTCAGTTGAATAGAAACCTGAATTAGATTCTTGAATACAAGTATCCCAGCCTCCTTACAGTCTACATAAAGGCAAGATTAATGGAATAAAGCATATAAAAGACCAAAGATGTGTATTTTGCAAGGTTGGTAACATATGGTTTCTTCTCACTGAGAATTTTACTTATGCCAAAACAGTTTTTTCTTCTTATTCATATAAAGACTAGGATTTTCAGATGTGATTTTTTTATATATTGTGTATTGTTGATGAATACCAGAAATATACTGATTGCTACAAATTCCTTGTTCATTAAATTAATCTTTTATTACCTTTGGTAAAAAGGCTGAGGTTATATATCACTTTCTTTTGGATTTTTTAATATCACGCTGTATTTATTCAGCAAGAGAACCAATGCTCTTGCAGCAGTTGTAAGTAAGATTCCCAGAACACTTGCTCCACAGGCAAACGGCATCACAGTTCATGTGCAGGGCCCAAGCAATTAAATAGAAAAACTGTCTTGTTAAACATCTGTAGTGAAATGCTGGTTTCACTGAGCTTCAGCACCGATCTCAATTGAGTTTTACAATTATTTTTTTTCATACTCTTTGGTAAAGGCAATAATTCTGTCCCATCTTGAAGAGGATAAGTACCGTCACTTTCTGCTTTGGTTATGTGGCCTTTATTTCACAGGCTGAGAGTGGCCTTTTCTCAGAACCCACAGAGCCACTGTAAAGCCACAGCTGTCCCTTCAGGTAGAAATTGTCACAGGCTCAAAAAGGACTCAGCTACAAGCAGCACATACAAAGAACAAGGGAAGCAGTAACATGTGGCATCTCCTGAGTGTTTTGCCCTTGTTTGCTGATGGTATGAAGATAGCTGATTGTGGCAAAAGTGTGAGAATGCTTATCATTTTTCAACACATTATTTCTAAATATACATCTTTTCACTTCAGTCCCAGGTCAGATCATATATGCAACTGTGTTTTTTTATACTGTTCTTGACCAATGGTTTTGATTCCTTAAAATTATTACAATGACATTTGAAAGTAGTCAATGTCTTATCTGAAGCACTAAAGCATCCTACAAAAGGCCTTAAGAAAAGCTTAGTAGTAGTAGTAGATATAATTTCATAGAATCATAGAATGGTTTAGGTTGGAAGGGATCTTGAGGACCATGTAGTTCCAACCCCGCTGCCATGGGCAGGGACACCTTCCACTAGACCAGGCTTCTCAGAGCTCCATCCAGCCTGGCCTTGAACACTGCCAGGAATGGGGCATCCACAGCTTCTCTGGTCAACCTGTTCCAGTCCTCACCACCCTCACAGTAAAGAATTTCTTCCTATTGCCCAATCTAAACCTACTCTCTCTCAGTTTGAAGCCATTCCTCCTTCTCCTGTCTCTCCATGCCCTTGTAAATAGATTCTATAGATTCTATAGATTCTATCTATCTATCTATCTATCTATCTATCTATCTATCTATCTATCTATCTATCTATCTATCTATCTATCTATCTATCTATCTTTCTTGTAGGTTCCCTTCTGGTGCAGGTTGTAATTAGGTCACTCCAAAGCCTTTTCCAGGTTAAACAAACCAAATTCTCTCAGCCTTTCCTTGCAGGAGAGGTGCCTCATCCCTCTTATGAACTTGGTGGCCTCCTCTGGACTCACTCCAACACATCCATGTCCTTCCTGTGCTGGGGACCCCATAGCTGGGTGCAACACTCCAGGTAGGGTCTCAGCTGAGAGTAGTAGAGGGGCAGAATCACCTATTTTGTCCTTTGCAATAGCCAAAGTTGCTCTGAAATTAGCACATCTTTACAAAAGGTTTGTAATATAAGTTAATAGTGATTTTCAAAATATTGTACTCAGCTCCAGCATTTAATTGCTGTCTGTCTAGACTTCTTCAGAAGCAAATACTTACTCTGGGAGAGATCAGACTACATACACAAGGTTCAGCCAGTAACATGCATGTTACAGATGGACCCTGATGATCTGCCTGCCTTTCTTCCTGAGAGCTGGCCAGAGGCAGTTTGGGCAGCTGTGGTGTTGTAATAGTCAAATATAATCTCGTACAAATATGTAACCACAAGTTTGAGGCTCTGCCTTGTTCACATAAGAGGAACACTGGGGGAAGGCAGGTCTCTTCTGCCCTATGGATGGGTTCACAGGCACAACAAACAGCTGCCATGGCCTCATGGGCTCACACTGTGAGAGCTCTCCCAAAAGGGGGTGAAGATTCAACCCTCAGAGATATTGAGGCTGCCCAACCTCCAGCCACGAGTTTATGGTTGGGGATATGGTCTGAGTTCTTGTCTTCTCCGTGTGACAAAGATCAACCTGCACAATCTCTGGTACATCCCTGCATTCCTCCTGCCACTTCTGGGATGGTTCTAACATCCCTGAATGTATCCTTGTCAACCAAGGAATGGGGGCAGAACAAGATTTTGAAGGGATCCTGCAGCAGCCTCCAGAGAGTTCTCTAGGGGTGGAGTTACAAGCCTGAGGAAACAAAGCATGGTGCCAGCACTTACTTTACCATTCCACCAACTTTCCTGTGTGTGCCTAAGTGCTCACAATACAATAAGTTGTTTCGTGAGCAAATATAAAGCAAATGGTAGGTGGGAAAATTGAAAGATCTGTTTGAGGGAATAATGGCAATATTAGCAAGATAAAAACATTATGTAGGCATCTCTCCCAGTGAGGACTTTTTGTTTTGTATATGTATTTTTCTTAAGTGTGGGAACAAATAAAGAGGTATTAGATAGAGCAGAGGAAATCCAAACAGATGCCCTTACCTGAACCAACCAAGAATCCAGCACACATCTAAAGTCAACTCAATGGGAATTTTGCCTTATTCGTGAGTGCTACAATCCCAGGCACCCTTAATGATAACATTATTCATTTTATAAATTATACTACAACCCATATATTGTTTATCTGGCCATACAAGTGGTTTCTATTTAAATTTAAGCTATGTATTTCACCAGTTTGCAAGAGATTTTACCTTTTACTTGCCTTTCCCTATTACCTACCAACACATTTTTTAGACAGTGATACGTTTCTTGTTTGGAATATGATGAAAATGAAAACAGAACAACACAACAGCAAGTACTTTTCAGTGACATAAAGGATAAGAAAACTGGAGATTCTGTGATTACTGTGCAACTCAATGAGTTTTCAAATGAACAGTTCAGCAAGCAACACTCCATTATTCAAATGATTTTTAAGAAGCATTTTTTTTCTGGTACTAACAGACACTCGGTTTGTAATATGATACACCATATATTACTCCAAATCTGTGAGGGAGAGAATGAACCAAAATAATATTTCTCTTTAATAACCTACACATACAATTTTTTAGTACAAACATAAAAAATGAAAATACTTTTATTTTTTTAGTTTTGGTGCAAGGCTTAGTCCATGTTAAATACAGAAATAAGCAACATGTTTTGGCTTAGAACATAAGATTGGCAGCGTTTCTTCTCTGTGTCAGTCAGTTCTGAACTGCTTGCTATGTTGGTGCAGAATCCCACTGATTATATATATGGAGACTTACATACTTACCAGGCAGCAGGAAAAAGTGAGGTTATGAGCTTCCCTAAGTTGTTTTCCAGCTGATCTATTTGTGTCCAATACATCGTCCCAGTGCAACAACAACTAAAACTACCAATTCATTTTGTGGAAAAAATGTTGTTCTTCTCTGGGGTTCTCTTCTCACCACATACCACCAGTAAAAAACATTATATTTTAATCTGAATTCCGATCCCAAAGTAAATAAAATAGTTTCCTAGTTTTGCCATCAAGCTCTTAAATAAGTGACTGTTTTAACTTGTGAAGAGTCCAAAACTAAGACAAAAACTTAATCAAGATGCAAAGAGATGCTAGGATATATTTGGGACTTTTAAATTGCTTCATATCCAGGCTCAGAATTAAAGGGAAATAATGGGGGTTTTGTTGCATGTAACCAGCAACAGGCATGCTTCATCTAATAGAGTCAGGATAATGTTTAAACAAGGAGTGTGGGATCTACTGATCTCCCAGAAAATCCCTTTACTAAGGACACTCCAAATGATGGTTGTAGCCTTTAATCTGACCCCAAACCTTTAGGTTTTGATGACATTTTACTGACATATATCTAATTTCCAGGGATCACAATTCTTTTGGGTATTGTTTCAAAGAACAAATACCCTGTAGCAATGAAACCAACCTTTGATTCTTTGTGACAGTCAAATTTTAACACATTTCAAAGGGGGATTCCATTCAGTTGAAAAGTGGTTTGTGGGTCTATAAATGCATTAAATTATTTGCTTAAAATCAAAACATTTGTTTAAAATCAAAAATAAAAATATCCTAATTTTTGCCAAAAACAGGCAGAGCATATGAACCAGCTTTACATGGACACACTTTCGCTGTTTACACTCTCTGGCACTAGTGGTTTACCAGCCCTGTGACCTCACATTCGAACACAGCCCTACACAGGCAACACACTTCTAGAGCTCAGCCATACATAGACAACACATCTCTAGAGCACAGTCCTACATGGAAAACACATTTCCAGAGCACAGTTTCCTGCCTGATGGAAGCAGACTTCAAAGTAGACTTTTGCTGTTGTCACTTGTTTGTAAATCCATTTTCTAAGCCAGAATGAAGATGTGACTCCACACTTAAAACAAGAAAGCTTCCTGGAAGTGTAACTTTGTGGCCTCTGGCCACAAAATGTGAAGTCATCTGCTACAGAAGGACTATTCTTTCAGGAAAATAAAGAAGTTCTGCAGTCTTAGCATTAATTCAAGAAAAAGAGGTACTCCATGTACCTTGGTATTTATTATGTATGCTAGGCAGGGGTAAAAACATCTTCCTTTTAACTTTAACATTAGTTAAAGCCTTTTAGACGTTGTGGAGCAAAGGAGTGATGTTCTTTTTCTTTTTAAAAACATATTGGGGGATTTAATATTTATTTTAACTTGAAATTTGCAAAATTTGATGCTTCAAGCTCACTAATTGGCAATTTAATTTTTTTTTCTGTTTCATGCATCCTGAGTTTTGCTTTTGATTTAGTATTTTTTCTGAAGTAAATGTAGTCATAAAAATGGATTTCTGCTTGAAACATTATTGACTGGGAAAGGAATTTTGCTTTTATGCCTAAGAACAGCCTGTCTTTATTCTGAGTCCAGATTCTGGGAGGATGTGTGTTAAAGCATATTTTAGACTGCAATTATTAAAACCTCTTTCAATGTTATGTAACATAGAACACATGAATCTTTCTTAAAAGAAAAAATAAAAACTATTGATTACTTAGATTGAAGTGTCCCTGCAAGTCTTCCTGTAGGAATACTGGTTTCATAAAGCTTAATAAAGAAAAAAAGCTTACTGTTAATGATGCTCTGTCAATTATCAGCATTTCAGCAAAAAAGATTAAAGTAAAAATCCAGAGCTTTTTCTGCCACAATTTTCTCTTATTTTACTGAAGTGGAGTTGCTTTAATTTAATCACAGAAAGTATAAAGGAGTCAAAAGTTGCAGAGTTGTACAAAGGTCAGTTTGGTGTAGTTTCACAGAGACAAGAGTTTAAAAGCTCTCTGCAGAAAGCTCTGTCTCTGTTTTGACAGATTAGTTTGCCTAGATAAGTACTCAGTTCTTCTCTCTTTTTTCCCCTGACCATACAGGCTGAGCACTAAATGTCACATCTTGTCACTGCTGGCTCTGGGCCATTCACCTTGTGGAAAGAACCAGAAATAAGTGTGCTTTGGATCAAACCTTCTGACTGTTACGGCAAGAAAGATGTAATGGGAGGAGGGGGTCCCACAAAGGTGGTGTAGCCACTGCTCTGAGACTGCTCATCTTGAGACCCCTGCTCAGTCCACCCCTCTGAACTCACCTCCTGGAGGAGGGCTCTAAGGGCTGGCTTTGTACAGGTGAATAAAATGCATGAATTATCTAGTTTGCATACGAGGTGTGCAAAAGAAAGGGGATTGGGCCCCCTCTCTCTCTTTCTCTTTCACTCCTGCTTTGCCACCCCAGCTCTGGACCATCCACACAGCCTGATCGACCTCAGATCTAAGGACTGAAGATATTCTTTGCTCTTTCTCCCTTTTCTGTCTTTATTTCTCTCCTCCTTTGCTTTGCCTGGGCCACACATAGCTGTCATATTCTACCCCACGCTCCATACTGAAGTTTGTTGTGGGAGTGGGGAGACTGTGGCAGTGTGTTTTGGCTTGTGAGCCAGCACCTTCGAGAAGGTTGCTGTGGGAGTTGATTGCTTATTGAAGAGCACTGCACAAAATCTAAGGGCTTGTGGAAGTCTACTGTAGAATTTAAGAGCTTATGAGCCTTTTGTGTCTAAGCAGTGGGCTGGGTGCAGGAGTTATGGTGACCGCACAACAAAGTACAAAAGCTCCCAGACGTGGTCCAGTGTCTTTGTTCAGCATGATGAGAATTTATAAAGAACATCACAGCCACTGCTGGTGCCTTGGGATACCTTGTTCCCACCACACACCTGCAGGGCATCTCTTAGTCTATCACAGTTACAATCATTTACAGAGAACAGAGCATCTACTTACTCCACTCAGTCCTGGTCATGCCCTTTCAAACAATAAACACTGACCAAATAAAACCAAACTCCACCTCCTTCCAAAGAACACTAAAGGTAGGCTCGTGCCACACACCTGTTACCACTGGTTTTGATTTAGGAGAGTGTTAATGCAGCGATGCTTCTGGAGGCCAAAACTCAAAAGTCACAGACAATGTTTTCTCAGTACTTATTCCAAAAAATCACACTGGACAATTTTGCCCAAACATTTTGGATTGTTTACATCAACAGGAAACAGATCCTGCCCAAACTTTATGGTTTTATTAGTCAACGGGAGCAAGCAGAACAGTTAGGAAAGGAATTCTTAGTTCCTGGCCTAAACTCCTGGGGCTGTGAAAGAGGAAGTTGAAAAAAATCCCAGCAAAGTTGTGCTGTGGAAACCGGGACAATGGTATATTACATTGCACTGTGAACATCCATTTTATCTTCACAGGAAACATTGCAGGAATAAAAATATCCCTCTCCCAGCTCACTCTGACCTCCCTTTACAAACACAGGCTCTCTTTGAGTAACTTAAAAAATCATAGATGGACAACTCTATGCATTTACTGTAATGTTTCATGTAGCAACTATGGTCTCAAAATTTGAAACTGCTTAAAAGTTGTTATAACTACTTTGAATCATGTACTTTTTTTTCCTCTTCACCAGTGAAAAATAAAGAAGGATGTAATAAATAAAACAGTGGAAGAAAGCCAAAAAGGTATTTGTCTTCAAGTTATTTTGTGGCTTACCACATCATACTGAAGATTTCAGCATTATACCGTGTTGAATGTTATGTCAATTTGCCTGCCAGCACAGAGTGGTTCCTTTCTCTTCCAAAAGTGGATGTAGGAAGTAAGTCTTCTCTTTTAATTGCAAATTGGTTTAGATGGGAAGTGGTTATACAAACAAGAAAGTTAAACTACCATCTATTTCATCTATGTCAATCAATCATATTAAGAAAAAAGTATGAAAAGTCTGCTTAATCTCATCATGTTGCCTCTCAAATTCTCAAACATGCTTTGTCTGTAGTGCAGATCTTTTTGACTTCATACTTGACAGGAATTGGGAATTAATTTCCTTCTGGTTTTTGCTCAGTTTTTCCAAACCCTGACACTTTATCTTCTTCTAGACATTACTTAGCTTTCCCCTGTTCCTGCACTTGATATATGTCCAAATTCAAGATCCTGACCAAGTGGAATTCTCACAAAGGCCCATGAGAAACATAAAACACAAATACTAAGCATACATAAATTTAAATAATCCTTGAAAACTAAGTCCTTACAGCTGTAGCAGGCTGACAAATGCTTGGCTGAATTTATTGATGCAGTTCCTTAACTAATCCAGAAAACTAGAAAGGCTAAAGACCAGTTAAACAAAGGCTACAGGAACAAAACAGGATTCATTTGGCTGAAGCATGATCTAGGATGCTCTGGAAAATATTTGCAAGGTGAACAATTAGAACAACTGCCAGTTCTGGGGCACCCTTTTACTTTCTCCTCCACTTTCCAACATAGTACCTATTTCTAAGGCATTTAGAAATACCAGAATTTTTTCCTTCCATTCTCCTAAAAGACTTTCACCTTAGCTTCTCCAGCATCCTCAGAGAAAGATGTTGAGTTGCAGTTTGTGCTATTAGACTGTTTATGATTTTTCCTTATTTCTATTCTTAGTTCACCTTTCTCATTTTAGATTGTGTCTTTTCTGGAAACAACTGTCATGCAAATACTAAAATAGCATCAATACATAATGTACACATTAAATGTTTCATTATACACAACCTTCAAATCCCATCTGATCTTGTTGGCTTGTTTGCATTATGTTTTGGTTTTCCTATTTAAAGGGTTTTATAGTGTTTACCCCCACATTCCTCCCATATGGTGCAGCAACTTTCTTTTCAGATGCATTCCAATCTACCCTTCAGATTTAGTGCCACAGCTAAGATACAGAAAAGGCCTATATTCTATTAATCCAAGCTCCTACATGACACTTCCACTTCAGGGAAGCCAGAGTTGCTACATTCTTCCCTTTACTTTTGAAAAATACTTTTTGGTTTTGAACATTAAGTTGGTGCAATTTCTCCCAACAAACAGCAAATAACTGCATTTATATTCACACATTCTATAAAATGCAGATTGCATAATATAGCATGATGGCTCTATTCCATTATGCTTCATTACTAAGTTGGAAATTACTCACACAGTATGTTTTTCTCTTTAGTACTCTATCATTCTAAATTGTGGCTGCACTGTAGGTTACTCTATGTAGTAAATAATCTAAACACAATTCCTGCTTGGCACCATACTAACAGTGAGCATTTTCCTACTTAGGTGGTCCTGGGGCCTTACTTGAATTCTAGCTATGTAATTACATTCAACCTGCCTAAGGTCTCCTTTAGTCTCTGCAAAAGTATTCTTCATTTGTCATGATTTTATAGTGGTGCCTCAAGCAATGGAACAGCTACACTTGGATGCTATAGCAATCTTGTTACCTCAGTATCACTTACCTCAGCTGTTTTCCATTTTTAGAATCATGGGAAAAAATTGATCATGGGATAAAAACCTGATTGAAAACAACTTGGTGATGGTGTTTGTTTTCAGTACTTAAAAATGAATGATTGATTGCATCAGCTTCCTAAAGAAGTAAAACTGCTCGTTCTTCAGCTTTAATGCACAATTGACAGGTTATCTAAAGCCTTTGACATTGCTTGAGAAAGCAGTGTTAAACTAAATCTAGAGAAAAGTATGTAATCACTGATAACTCGAAGATAGCAGAACAGGAAAGGAAGTAAAACAAGGAGAAATCACCAGCAGGCTGGGACATTTTAATCAGTAACTCCAGACTGAACATCCACCCCTGTGGTACACACCTTAAAGCAGTAAAATTAGTCTAAGGTTACAGTTCTATTATCTCAAGGAGAAGTGATCTTTCAGTTAAGAGGGTTAAGTATTTTGGAAGGCATCACTTCAGCATGATTAAACATCTAAAAGAAAGACAAATTATAGCTCACTTTCAGAAATATGGAGCAGCAGACAGTGATTCAAAAGAGACACAAAGCTCTGCAATCAACAGAACTGCATCAGAGAATAGAGTTCTGCTGCATGGAAGAGAAGGTAGTAAGTTGTTTATGCCCAATCCAAGACAATTTATCACTAAAGACTGTGTTTACCCTTACGCTCTGTGAGGACTGCAGACAAACAAGCAGAAGAAGAAAATTCCTGCTTACAAACAAAAACCACATACATAGCACTGGAAGGATGCAGACATTGTCTAATTTTTTTGGTGAGGGGGGGGGGGAGGCAAAAAAAAATCCTCACAAAAGCAAGGGAAATATTTTGAACCCAGGTCATTCTTCTAGTAGTTCAAAGTTCAGAGATGAGTAGACTCATCTCTAATTCAGAAACCTACAGTACAAGTTTCTGTCCCTTGACTGATAGAAACCCGCAAACAGGTTTTTCTGTTTCATGTGGTCTAAGTACTGAAGCATTAATTTTTTCTTTCTAAGATTTTGACTGAGATTTCCTCAAGGCCTGAGAAAACTTTGCAGTCCAAACTTACATACCTGCTGATAATTCCCAAATAAAAACACGAGGATTTCCAATATCTGACTGCAATAGTAACTATTCACATTAAAGTGTTTAAGTGAAAGCATTGTCTTAAGTGTCATTTTTTTGGATAAAGATCACTCTATTCATCAGTTTCTTAATTTCCAAGTTCCAAATTAATCATCACATTACTACATGAAAATAAATATGTACAGTATATCTAAGTGATATTTGTGATCAGGGCGAAGTTAAGGATATCTCCATCTTCCCAAACAAGCATTCTCATTAATAACATACTGGATAACTGGTCTAATTTTCCTAAATACCATGCAGATATAGCAGATGTGCAATATATACACAAGAGTTGTTTCGAAACAGACCTTCCTAAAAAATTGATATTTCAAAAGAAAGCCATTAACTAAAATAAGACACCCTTATTTAGAATGGATATATATGTCATTCAGGCATTTTCTACAATTTAATTCTTAATCAATAATCTAATTCTGCATTCTAGTTCACCATCTCAAGTAATAGAGACTGATTAAAACCTGTAAAGCATAACTAAGGAAAGTATTTGTCTTTAGTAGGGGTACTTACAGTAAAAATTATGTCTTGCTTGTGGGTTCTTCATTTGGTGATGCAATATTCAGAAGTCACCATGCTTTTGTTCTAAGATAAAGCATTTTCTTTATTGCCGTCTTAAAGATGTCTTCTAAATAAGTCATCTCGTCATAACATATTCTGTTCCAAAGCACTGTTGTTTTCTCTCTTGGTATTTCCTGTCCAAAATACTAAATGTACAAATAAAGGTAAAGTGGTAAGTTACTAATTATGACACGTGGCATTTATACAATGTTGTAAATTTTCATAGTAGAGGGCCGCTGATACAACATGTTAGGAAGTGCTTACAAACCTGAACCAAAATTATTTGAGTCTCTTAAAAGATTGAATAATTGTACCTGAAATGTTCCAGAAGTTTTAAAAGAACATACCTTCTTTAAATTAGTAAATGAAAAGTAGCATTCCCATTAATTCCTCCTCTATTAAGCATCATTCACACAAACCATATGCAGCATGCAGTCTAATTGCTACTGAAAGGCCCCCAGGATGTCAAGTGTGCCTCCAAGTAGAAAATTTGTTTCATTGCTTAAAGAAGGAAGATGCGCATTGCTACAATTCTTTTTGTTATTTATGAGTTTCCTAAGGAGCAGTCATGAAATAGGCTGGTAAACATCTTTTCTCAAGTGTATCAATAGTTATGGATCAGGACACTGATGAGGAGTTAGTGGTTTTAAGGAGGGAATAACATAATCTTTAGAATTTGGTTTTCTTTTTTGTAAGTTTTTTGAAATTTAATTGTCTTCCCCATCCCTCCTTCTTCCCCCTGTGCTGCAATATTATGAATATGTCAGATACATATTTTGAAAAAGGATCCTGATTAATTGAGGTCCTTACCTTCAGTTGTCCACAGACTTGCCAAGCTCAGATGTCATTAATTTGAGGCATATTGCTTATATTTTCATTGAATTCCTTAAAAGAAAATAATGTGATGCAATTATTCCATATTCTAGAAAATCGTATCACAGAGCAATCTTACATAGAAAATCTGGTCTGTTAGTCACAATATTTATGAAAATAGAATTGCCACTACAATCATGTAACAAGGTAGACAAAGAATCGCATTTTAAGCAATGTGGCAATATGGCAGTCATAATCTGATTCTTAAATTTCTGACACATCATTTTAAATATTTGAAGCTATTATGAGGGATTGAGAGAATGAATGTAACCATCTCTCTCTCTCTCTTAAATATTCTATATAATCTATTTGTAAATATATGCATGCACAAACAAAGTAATATCTTCATCAGCGAAAGGAAGTCTACCTTGATCTCTGGGATTTTAAAATGTAGCCAAACAATTATGCATGCTTCATTTTCATGCTACTATTTAATATCCCAAGCCTTTTTCAGCCAAGAGATGAACTCAAAATTAATACAATCAGAAAAAACCAGCATCTGTTTCTGAAGGCTGTGTCACAGAGAACTCATTCCCACTCCTATTCAATGAAAAATGAACTTTTGCTCATTAATTTCATGGGTTTTCTAATCTGGACCCAGTCTCCAGAAACAGAACCACAAGTTCTAGAATTAAAACATAGTGCTCATGTACAGTCATATTATGTAATTTCTTAAGATTTTCATAGACCTTCTCAATAGGGAGAAGCACCATATGTGAGTCCCTGCGATAGATACTTCAATACCTCCACACACCTAAATTTCACAACTTTCCACCAGGAGCTCCAATATTTTGCTTAAAGCCCTGAAGTCAGGCAAACATTGTAGACCACCAGGTTGGGATTTTTTTCTTTGATTTTTAGTCTTTTTCTTGCAGTTAAAAGTTGGAAGTATGAGTTGTAGTTGACAAAGACCAAACAAAACGGGAACAGAGTAGTATTTTTTTATTGACTTTGAAACTTTATTCTTCCCAAGAGCCAGATAACTATGGTGGAGATGGACATGCAAATTAAAGGAAAATCTGCCTTGCAGCAAGACTTATCTGTGTGTTGTTACTAATCACTAGTGTAAGAAGTTCTTTAAATTAGAGAATGTTTTCTATTTTTGCACATTTACAGTACAGGGTCCCAGCTACTCTGTAAGTAACTCAACTGTTCTGATAGACACTGCTCCTCTGCTCCCATTTAATTTGAAGTGATATAGATCTTTTGATCCATACTCTGTCTCTCTGTGAAAATAAACCTGTATATACTACCACCTAAGAACCAACCAAAATCAATACCACAGAAAACCAAATGCCAGGAATTTTGGGTAAAAAACAAATATGAAGTTCTTAAAACTACAAGAATCACCAAAGGTGGTCAAAGCAAGCCTGAAAGCATAAATGATTATGAGAGATTTTCCACATAGCGTGTGTTTCTGTTCTAATTCTGGTTTGGTTGCTTGGCTTTTTTTTTCTACAGGCAAGATCATTTGTCTGGTGTGCATGTTTATGAAAACACTTTCAGATGATCGACTTCCTTTATTGAGACCATTTTTGATCATTTGGTTATTACAGAAGCACACAAATTGCCTGGTCTCATTTCTGTTACATTGTGGAACTCATTTCTGTGAGCAACTGCCACAACTCCCTGTAAATCTTGAGTGCCTGCACTTGGGTACTGACAATAATTGGGAAAGTATGAATTGAGTTCACTGCATATGAGATAGCTAATGAAAATCTTCATGTGTAAATCCAGAGTAGGAGAAGAGTTAGACACTGTGAATAAGAGACAAATTAGCAAGGTTTCTTGGAATTTCTAAGGGAAAGGGATCTCTGCTGGGTTTTCCAATGAGAATTGGGGCAGATCAAATTATCTTTTCTTTGATAAAATAATGCAAAACTCATTTGTAGTCTAAGACTACATAGCCATAACTCTGATATCAAGTCTCTTCATGATCTTCAATTTTAGTAATTTTCATTTTCTAGAAACTGAAAAAAATATTACAGCTAGTAATATATAGTAATAGATCTTATGTTAACTTCAATCTTGTCCTTACTCTCTGTTTTCTCCCTTTCTTTTCCCTACTCTTTTATCTCCAACCTTGTCACCAAAAACATTTTGTCAGTATGTCTTTAATCTCTGCTGTAGAATACACTTAGATGGTCCAGAAGATTTTCACCTCAGATAGAGAAAATTAGGTTTAGAAAAAGGCCAGAATTGTTCCATAAGTTTATCTGCTTTATGAAAAAGTTTGGGCTTTTTATTCTGGTTTTTCTGTATTTTTGTCCATTTATCTGTATTTTTTTTTTCTGTGCTGATTGCAATTTGCAGCTGTGAATATATTCTCCCAAAAGTCCAAATTATGCATTTCAGAAGAGTCCAAGAATATTCTTAACCCCTCAAAATTGCTTTACCTGTCTGTCTTTTTCCATCAAAAACTACGTGAATGAATTCCAAGTTTCTCTTGGCAGACTTTTAGCACATGAAAATACAGTCAGTTTTGATTGGTGTGTCACAACCACAAACAATACATACAAACAGCAATCTAGGCTTTGGAGCACAGCAGCAAAATACACCTAACCTTGGAATTGACCCCAGAACCATTTTCCCTAATGTACCAGAGAAATTTTTACTCTGCTGTATCAGCTAATAGAAGACAGAAAGCATTCAAAATTTCTGCCTTCTACCATGAGGTATAAACCTGTTGACGTATTGTAACAAATAAAAACAATTACTCAAATTGCCCCTCTCTGAAGAAGGTAATAAAAAAACTTTACTGCTGACAAAGTTCAGCAAAGTTCAGATGCTTTCCTCACACCTAAGGCATGGCAAGCTACCAAAAAAAGACAGAGGAAACACTTGAATGTACCACAAGACAAATAACACCAGCCTGTTACTAAAAATACTAGGCTCAAGACACCCACTTAGTCATCTGGAGTAACTGTCCTCAATGCCTAGTATCTGAGAAAATGGGCCAATTCCAAACACAGCCCAGGTTCAAAGCAGTGCACAGAGAGACCTGAGCACACAGGAAAGTTGCTTCCTCAAAGTTTTATCCCATGAGCACACTTAGTCCTTGTCAAGGGGATAAAAACCCGATAATCAGAGTTCAACCTTCCTAAACCTCAAAGTCTTCCTCTCTCTCCTTTGCACCTGAAGTTATGTCCTTTTCCTCTTGACCAAAGCCAGCTGACTTTCAGGAATTGCAGGTGTTGATTTTAACCAGAATGTGTGACTCACATGCTGCTTTACAGTGAACCTACTTTTAGTGAGCTGTTGTTTGTTACCTCAGCTTCTAGCTATTACTTCTCACATCAGCCACAATGCCTGAAAATTGTCCCATAGGTAGGCTGTAAACCTGCTAACCCTTGAAATGGGCAAGTTTAGCATTTCAGCAAGCAAGTCCTAAATGAGCATGGGTAAATAAACCAGGAGTGCACTCTTTTACTGAATCTGTGGCTGGCTTTGTTGAAATGACAAATGCTTTCCTTATTTAAATAAAGACATCAGCTATATTGCCCTGTGAATATTTCCTAGAAGTGTATTGTTTTATATATTTATACCAGATATGCCATTTATAGGGATAAACTTCACCACTGAAAGAGTGACATTATTATGTCATGAATAAAATATCCAAAGCAAGTATTTTTCTAATCAAATCTTATCAGATTTATTTTATTCCTGTAGAAATCAATGACAGATAGCACTTTGGAAAATTCCCACATACAACTTTTAAGAGTTAGAAATGTAAACTATTTTTCGAAATGAAAATACGTATGTCTCTCAAAGACATACAGATCCTAAATAACCAGTCCTCTATATAGAGGTTCCATAATGCTTCTCTATTCAATCTCATTTTACTGAGGCAATATTGACTGTATTCTACTGTAAAAACACAAATCCTTGGCAAAATAAGGTACCTTAACTGTGCCAGAATTGGAAGAATTAGGGGTAAAACTGCTCCTGCATAATTCTTCAGTCCCTCAATTACACTGCAATTACAGAAAATCATACAATACCTGCAAAATTCTGATCTAGTGATACAGTCGGAGGCTGAGTGTTTGAACCTATGCACCTTCAATAGCACCACAGGTAAAATTGTAGTATCAACACCATTGACTTCGGGTATAATTAATTTGCAATGATAATTTTGTTTTCATCTGAGAAATAAGAAACAGATCCACAGAAATCAAATTCTGAATTTTAGATGCAGAATCATATTTTTAAAGGCATGGACATCTATATGCACCTGTTGGCACTAAAAGTATTATTAAACAATAGGAAATTTTTTTGCTTTTTCATATTACATATCACACTGACACAAAATCACAGCTGCAGTGAAAGTAAAAGATGATGAACCCAAAACTGAAGAGAAAATTCATTTCACTGAGTGTGACAAGAATTCAAAAGATCCAAATGATTAGAAGCATTTATGTGACTATTTTTATGTAAAAGAATATCCAGAATCATGTACTTGTAATGAAGGATACAAAATAAATTAATATTTTGTATCAATTCTTAATAATATTTCTCTTCCCTAATTTAATATTTCCTAATATTTAAGATTATAAATCATATTGAAAGTGTAAGAAAGCCACAAAACTAAGGATGGATATGGAAAAATAGCACAAGAATGAATATGAGAAAATAGCACTAGAATGCAATACCAGAAAGATTAAATAGCAAAATGAGTTTTAAAAGCAATGATTGATAACAATAAAAAGAAAAGCAACCAAGAGAAGGTTCAATTAATACATCAAAATTTAGTGAAAGACAAAAGAAAATACAGACTCATTACTTCACAAGGGAAAAAGGAAACAACAGATGACTCAGAAGGTTAAAGCTTAGTGAAATCAGGAAGATTGTGCAATTAACATCGTCCTACTCACCTTATTAAGATGGAGTCCCCCCCAAGAATAAGACACTCCATGTCTCCGTGGAAAAATCTATGCAACACTGAGGTAAGTTATTGGCAGTTACCAGGTTGCTGTTAAATTAATATTTATGCTGTGGCCATTAAAATCTTTGAAGGAAAAATTAACTACTATGGCCATTTTACACAGAAGACTGTGACATGAGAATGTATTTGGCTTTTAGGGGAAAGGATAGGAGTATGACAACTTGTGTTTCTAAGAAAAGCACTCTCATCTTGAATGATACTGCATCAGCCTTAGAAATGGCCTCTTAGTCAACATCTAGGGGAAGGAATGAGTGTTCATGAAAAGGCTGCCAATTTGGAGGAGAGAATGGAGTACGAAAAGGGAGAAATCTGGGTAACCAACAATCCAAAATCCTGTTTTAATCTGGCACGGCTTTCAGCTATTTACTGCATTCATTTTTTCTTGTATGATACTCCCCCAAAGAAGAGAGAAACACCTTCTCTTAAGCAGATGATCTCTTCATACATGTTCACAAACTGCCAATTTCAGCCCAGCCAAAGATGGATTTTGAAAGCTGGATTCTGTTCCTCCTGGATGAACAGAATCAGATGGATGCTGTCTGCAGCTAGATCTGCAGTAACTTGTTATGCCCAACAGATCCATGGAGCCAGGTTTAATTCAAAGTCTGTGAGACTGTAACACTAGAAAGAGACAGCATAAATCCATATCTCTAGCATGAAAATAGAGTTATTTACTGTCGCTTTTCAAAAGCTGACTAAAACTTTGTTTCAATTATACAAGAGAACATTTCAGTTATAGTAAAGATGGGTGCTTTTGTATACTTGAGGCAGATGGATGGCTGCTCTGTCTTAGAAAAAACAGAGCTGCATGATAGAAAAACAATACCCCATAAGAGAATATTTAAATATTTATACATAAAATAGGTGATGCCAGACACTCAGACACTTTGCATGTCATTTGCATTCAATTAAGCTGTTGTGTTGGATGATGGCAATGTGACATTAGGAAATCGTAATGAGCCTTTCTGATGAGTCTGACTGCCATCCAAGTAGGATCTCTTGTATCTTACTTAGGCTTATATATCTTGTATACTTAGGCTTCCTAAGTTGTTCACATCCCCAACACCCACTCAGCATTTCTGCTATAAGTCTCAAATCTACATTGCTATAGTAGAGAGTAAATCCTACCCGAGAAACATCAACACATAAATGAGTTGAACCAAGAACCTGTCTACCAGCTACATTTCTCTTTCACTGCTGCTGGGCAGTGTATTCCAGATGGTGAGGGTGCTATGAACATCTCCAATTGCCTTCATCTGAAGGAAAGCAAAAGCTCCATGGTCCTTTGAAAAGGTCAGTATTAGTAATTCTCTCGGTAACAGCGTTAAGAAAATCCAAGCCTGCAGGTTGCCTATTATTAAATACAATAATTATATTAATGGACATCCATTACAGATGTACCTCATCCTTTCTAATGATTTCATAACCACGAGGAACAAAATGATTTCTATTTCCCATGGAGTACATATGTCAGATTTAATGGTCTGAAAGATTAATAAGAACAGAGCTGCTAAATCCAAACTAGCATCCATGAAAATCAAAATGTTCTCCATTGCACTGAAACAAAGGGCATTAGATATTTTCAGGTCATGATCTGAAACATAATATAATCTTTCACCCAGAAGGCAAAAGGAGTAAACAGAAATATTTCCAGCCATTTCTATACAAAGTATAGAGAATCACTGCTAAAAAGTGAATCAGTTTAAATCTGTACCCAAACTATTTCAGAGGACAAGGGACTTCAAAATTGCTGTGAAATGTATTGTTCTTCCATGGACTTATGGATATTTGGGTTCTATAAATAGATAGTTGAAAGTATGCATTTCCTCCTACAGCAAAACAGGGAGATGCTGCTAACTGGTGTGCTTGAGGAAGGGAATTTACTCTTCACCAATTCACAAGATGAGGGAAGAGTCATACCAAAAATGGATCCTTTTCCTACTTCCTCCTGTGGCATTAGTTCCACAGCCAAGAAAAAATCTTATGTAGATACAGAGGTGTTCTCCCACTCCAGTGACGGATAAATTTACATTTCAAGGCCAGCATCATAATAGATAGGGAAAAAAAATACAGGCAAGGATGAATACAGGAGAGGACTCCATCTCTGTGTGGACTGTAGCAACTTGGAAAAGCAAGTTGAAGACAAGAGGGACAAAAAAACTGCAGAAGCTTTCACACCTTTTGTTCCTCCAAATCCTTTATAGGCTAAGGTGGTTTCAATTGTCCCAAGGAAAGCCAAGGAATAAGTCAACAGGGAAGTGTAAGTGACAAAACTTAATCTCCTTGCCACCGCTTATTATCATGACAAGGAGCAGTTAACCCAATTCCAGCCTTAGCCTCAACCATGAACTTTTGCAACAGAAATAAATTTTCCTTCCCACATTGCTGGAAATCTTTGCAGCAGCTCTGTCACAACACAAGTAGCAAGAGAAAAACTGTTTGACAACCTTGTTTAGCCTATATCTTCCCCGTGATGTGGGAATTATATCTCTCTGACCTTTCTTCTCACCAACCTGCCATTCTACATGTTGTTTCTGCATTTCATCTGAATGTTGCCAGTTACCAGAAGAAAAAAACAAATCATCACACATATCCCTAAACCCAGCTGAAGGCACTAAATGTAACAGTGTGATAAAATGATACCAATTACATTACATTAAAAATCCAACCACCTAAAAGCATGAAAATGAATAATTAAGAACATCAATCTGCTGCCCGTGATATCACCACATTATGCTTATTTCAGCATAACACCATTAACTGTCACACCTTGATTGTTTTAAAAATAATTTTGGTTTCTTGATGTCAGTAGCTAAAAGTGTTCACGGAAAAGAGTGGGTTCTGGGTGGAATGTACATAGAAACAGGAAAACAAAAAGAGGAAAACATTACTTAGAAATAAGTTGTATTGAATACTGCACCTAGGCTTCTAGTAATAGGGAATGAAAGACATGAAATACATTAACTCAAACACATACTGAGGTGGAGGTAAAGCAGAACCAGAAGTAAGCCCAAAACACAAAGACAATCAGATGCAGGATGGTCCTTTAGTCCAGGCATAGGACTACTATAGAACAGCTTCTCCAGGAAAGACATTCTAAACTTGCAAATGACATCCCCACCCCTAAATCTCAGCATTTTCCACCAAGTTTATATTGCACCTAAAAAGCCAGGCCATGCTTTTGGAAGGGCGAATGAATCATCTGTTATTATTTTACATCAGGTCATTCAAAATAGAAAACCTAATTTGACCTCTTTAATGTAAGAATGTCATATTTCAATCACAACCTGAATTTTTCTGCATAAAACTTATATAAAACTGTTTGAATAAGCATTCACACAAATGTTTACAATTCAACGATTGCAGTTATCTTTGTATTCTCTTTTCTTAAACCAACAAGAGATATTTCATAGACCTGAACATGGAAAACACATTTCAAAACTGCATTCACAACTCTGAATTTCACATTCTCACATGCAGGAACTGGGACCTCATCTGAAACCAGTCTCTTTTACAAGTCCATGGGAACTGTGCCATTCACTTTGCCATGTTAGAATATCACCTATGTACCCATTTAACTGAGGGACTAAAACATCAGGGCTGAATTTTGCAGGTTTGCTATTGCACAATATTTTTTTTTTATTTGTTGCTGTTTAAGCAGAACTTGCAGTACTTGAGAGACTGCTCATGTTATTTGAACCATTATCCTAAGGGGAGACAAGAACAGCTTTCAAAGGATTCAGGTAGTGTCTGAAAAAATATATGAGAGAGATGAAACCTGAAGATGGATTTCACAAGCTGAAAGTGAATAGATCATACTGAATTATTCATCCAGCTCCAAACATTGATTAAATCCATAGCTGGTGGCTGAGGGCTCAAGCCAACACAGATTTACAACTGAACAAAATTTAGTACCAGAAATAGTTCCATCAGTAGTGTTGCAGAGCAAGCTGCAGTTTCTCCTTCTCTCATTTTTGAGATACACTCAGTTAAGATCTCATTATCATGCTTATATAAGAGAGGGGGAGAAGAGGACTTACATTTTTCTAATTTGCAGTTCAAAGACAATACCTCTTTGCTTTATAACAAGAGACTCTTCTATAACATTATTTTGTTGTGATAACAAGTATATAAGTTCAGGCAGTGTGTGGAGCTGGCTTTGAAACAATGTTAACTATTGATTAAAGAATATGGATAATAGTTTAAATTCTTGAAGCTGCAACAGGAGCAAACAGAATTTTGTTTCTGTGTTTAAACTGGCAATATCTGAGTAGATGCTATTTGCAAGTGTGAAGTGTTAGGTCATGGCCATTGTAAGAAGCAGGGTATCTGATCAGTCAATAGTCTAAAATGATTCAGAAAGTCCTATGTCCCTACATCCTCTAAAACTCATAGAAATGTGTGTGTTGCACAAGGAGGCTTGATAAAATCAGGCTACTCTCACGGTCTGTTCCTAATGCACAAGGCAGACCACTGCTGGTGTACCAAGCAGAAATTCAATCATATCAGATGGTTCTCAAGAGGTACAGCTTGTTGTTTGTGTTCTGCCTATGGAGAGTTTTGTTAAGGGAAGCCAAGTACTGATGAAATGCCATGGCTTTGCAGACTCTCTTTCTCCCAATGACTATTTATTCTGAACTTTAGTCTGTCAAACTGGAGGAGTAAGAGGCAGCAGAATGCCCTACAAAGTGCCATGATTTCTGTACCAGTAGAGTGCATGCATATATGTAATTCATACTGAAATGACATTTGTTATCCATGCACTTTCCTGTGTTGTTTAGGGCACAAAAGTAAAAAAAGAGGAGTCATCTTTGTTTTGATTTTTTTCAAGACAGTAATTAGAAAATGTAAGAGTTGACTTGTGCATAATGTTTTCAAAGGATTCTCTAAGTCAGTTCTCCTATTTCATTTGTTTTTCTACTGGCAGAATTATATTTGCTTGAATAGAATCACTCTCGATCTAGTCAAATGTGAGAACAAAACAGTCCAATTCCTTTGTCTTTTCCAATTCAGCACTGTTGTGATACTCCCAGTTCTTTCACACATCTATGATTTTCAAAAAAATATCATGGTACAAAAACTAGTCTTCTTTAATCTGCTCTATCTTGGTCATATTCCAAGCTTCATGTCATTTTTGTTGCTAATATTACCTCATTTCAAAATAAGTCTTTGTACATTTTTTCAACTCATAACTTTCCTTAATATAATTGCTATAATTGTACTTTAACTAGAGCATTTGAATGGTTTAGAAAATATCTTATTAAATCTATGATAAAGTAGGGACTGAGCAATTATATGCTGGAAAGGGAAAAGATACACCTGCAACCACACATGACAAAGGTTGCAAAGTGCCTTGATGATCTGACTGTGGCTCTCTGATTGATGAAGAGCAGTAGATAAGCATAAAAGAATGTGGGTGCCTCAAGCGTGTCTCTGCCTTCAGAGAAGCCAGAGAAAAGGAAAACAAAGTGCTTTTCAGAAACCCACTCTCTTGCCTGGACTAATATGCATACAAAATAAAGAATATGCATTAAACATGAGGGAGTGGAACGCAGAAACTATATGTCCTCATATGTACTCTGTTTCAGGATATTCATCCAAATTAATCTCCTGTGCTATTTCTGTGTAGCTATTTAACACAGAACAAATGTGGCTCACTCTTGACTTCTGTTCCAATATGAAGCAAACCAGTGACAATAACTGTGAATAACTAGGAGATCCAGTCCCTTAATCACCTGAGAAGTGGCAGTGTCAGGTGAAATGGTATCCAGGCACTCTGCCAGAACTGAGCAGGGAGGTCACAAGTAGCAGAAAACAGGCAGTACCAAGGGCAGAAGGCACCAATGACTATCTGCAACTCCTTGCTGAGGCAAGTACTCTTCACCTTCTCCTAGACTCCGTGGGACAGACAAATATCAATCCCACACAACTTCAGCTGCCACAAACGTGGAAAAAATTTAATAAGAATTCAGCAGGAAGGGACAGCTTTGAGAATCTGCAGAACACAAGAACCACAGTAAAACACTTCTCTTTGTAATATCTGCATACACCAGTGTCTATGCTGGAAAACACTTCCAAAGAACATTCCCCAGGAACAACATTATTATCTGCACTTTCTAGAAGAGTTTTTGTAGCTGGTGATTTTTAAGGGCTGCATGGCAAATATGAACACAAATTTTGGGCAGTATAAGAAAGGAATGTGAAAAACAACAGCACACAAATTTTAAAGGTTCAGGGAAATAAAATATTACAGAATTATTGGGGTGGGCAGGTGGGGGCAGGATTTGGTTTGCTTTTCTTGGAAGCTAGTAAAATCAGATGATGGAGAATTTATATTTGAACTCTTTTGTGTTAAACTTTTAAAGAAAGTACCCACTGTCTTTACATCCTGCTGTTTCATATAAATCCCATCACAATGAAATTCTTCCATAGAAAGCTATATTTTACCCACTGTTATAGTGATAATTCTCCCAGTTTTCTCTCCTCCAAAAATTCCTAGAAGGAATCATAATTTGCAACACATACTTGTTTTCTATAGTTACAACTATGGGTGGTACTAATTGCATGCTGCATCAATGGCAAAAGTCCACTGACTGGAAAACAAGCTACTGAATTCACTGGACAAAAATCCAGGTTTGTGTTGCTAAAGAACTAATTACATCCAGTGTCTGTAGCTAAATAAATACTTGCCTTGCTACTATATTACACAGAAATGTCTACAAGTAATTCCTGTGTCTTAAAATGTAAACTTTATGGTGACTCAAGGAAATGGAAGATAACTTTTCACAACTGTTATATGTCAGCAACGCAAGACCTATTTTTGCCAGTTTTTGATCAAGATCTTCCCACTACTGTGTCCTGAAATTATAGATAAATCCCTGTGAAAAAACCCACATTGAATATTTGTTCTTTTTGGATTTTCCTATTTGCAAAGCTGTATAGAAGATTCCTTTCCTTTTAAGCCTTGGCTGTTTCAGTGTTTTATTTTTATCTGACCCAAATATCCCAAAATCTAAAAGTAGCTGTTTTTATCAACACGAAGTCATTAAGAAGCATCACACCAAAATAAACAGCACACTTTCTGTTGCATCCTACCTTAAAACTCAAAACCCAAAGCAACATCAGAATTTAGTGGACAACTCTTGATCTCTTGCATTCTGTACTCCTTAGTTCTTTTGGTATGACCTGGAAGATGTTCCCACAGAAAGTTATCCTAGAGCAAGTCAATTGTCATCTAAGGACTTATATCTGGATCATGGCCCTTTTGTGCATGGATACTGGAGGAGATCAGCACACTGTAGTGCAGCCCTGTCATCCAAGAAGCTCTCCTGTCTGCAAGGAGATCTAAGGTATCTTGGCTTGGGCATTTAGAAATCTAGAGACTGATTAAAATTCTGGAATATTCTGACAACAGCTGCTTTAAGCAGAAGTTACCAGATGGTAATATTTGTGTGGGTACCACGTCATCTGGCAAGGAACAAGCTAATGATGCACAAAATGCTTTGATGCACAGCCTTCAAGCAGTAAACTTAAAGTGATATGAGGCCATTCAAGGACTCATCTACACTGCTCTGCAATTCTGTGTGATACAAATAATTTTTGCCAATACAAGTGCACAGGTAAGGAGATACGAAGTTATTTGGCACATAATGGTTGTTGGTATTAAAATGAGCATACTTCCTCAAAGTGACTAATATTTGTGAACTTCTATGTAAATTTGCAGGAAGCTATAGATCATATTTTAGATATATTGCAGTTGGGATGGTGGGTGTTTGGAACATAAAAATCCAGCAGTCACATGGAGATTAAAGCACAGGCCTCTTTCAGTCACATTTTGAAAATGGAACACAATGACAGCCTAAAACCCCAAAACCAACCCAGCTTGTCAAGTTTAAGAAAAACCACTGGAAAACTCAGGAAATACTTCTTATACGGGAATATCTTCAACACAGACAAGACTAGAGCTGTTCCCTGCAAAGCACAACTTTGTATTTCAAGGCAGCTGGTTTGAGAGCTATCTGCTCTAAATATGTGTAATGTGTATTTGTGTAAGAGCCTCTGATCCAACTCCTTTGATATGAATTACATGATTGATAACAGAAAAATGACAGAAAGAGTAAGTGGATTTCTTGCACTGGTCTTGTAAGGATGTGTGAAGACTCTGAAGGCTCAAAGCATCAATTTCCTGGGTTTTTTTTACTTATTGAAGAAAGCCACAGAGCATTGCTCATGCAGAAGTAAAAGTATCAGTATCTACTTAACCATGTGCTATTTCAAGAAATACATGGTTGTGGTTTGCATTTCAATTCTTACTCCAGAGTTCACACATCCTATTTGTAACCAACCTGGCTATGGAAAATGCGAAACTAAAAATAGGCCTAAACACGCACCTTGATGTCACTCTTTCATTCAAATCCTTGAGCACTTGCACTACAAAAATGTGAACCTTTTTAAAGTATATACTTTTATAGATCAGGGCTCAGTTGGAATCTCTCTGAAAATCATGTTGAACAGGTAGCCTGCTGATTTAAATTGCAGTGTTGAAACCTTTACAAAAGAACGCAAAATAATACTGAGTGATTAGTTCAACATTCTTGTGCGCTTGAAAGGTCTGAATTTGGGAATTTTGTTTGTTTTATTGAAAAATGTAGCTGGCTTGCTTTGAAATAAACGATTTATTTCTCAAAAAATACATTTTTCATAAAAGATGAGAAGTCTTCTGACAGATAAACAAAGCTTGAGCAAGGTCAGATAAATTATGTTCATGAATATATACCTTTATAAAGCACAAATATGTTACTCATTACTATTTTTACTTCTCTTAGGAAAGACTCCCTTAGGTATGCATATGCTGCACAATCAACTGTTTAAAATAAACTAGAGCGAAATTCACTATAGATGGTCTAAGTCTGTTACTGGTCCATGACCCTGGTGGTTATCCTTTGTTCCTCTATCTTGCTATTTAAGACTTCTGAGAAAGTAATTAGAGTGATAATTTTTGTCCTTAGAAATTTAAGACATAATAATCACATCAAATCATATAAAATTATTTCTGTATTTTCTTATTTGTTCTGTTGGACGATTTCTCCAGGACAACTATTATATTCAATATCCTCAGTATATTAGCATCCTGCAGTAATGTATTTAGGTTGGGCATGTTTATTATATTTATTAACCAAAGGGAAAAATAACAGAATGAGATGTAATAGAACACATACATCTTCTGTGCAGTTAGCAAGCAATGTATTTAATTGTTTCTCATTCATATTTGTTGATTTAACTGGAAGTCAAGAACAGATCCTAAATTTAATACAATTTACTTAGTACAGACCAAATTCTGTTTCAGAGGTTGAGCAACCCTGAACTTTTTAGTACCACCGTAGCCCTATAAGTTTCTGCAGCAATGGTGAGGAATTCCCACTAAAATGTATCTGGATGTCTGCACTGGGAAGAGAGACATATCCTGCATTGCACTGTGTCCATCAGCAAGGCTATGGTCACTCAATGTCCTGCCTACCTGTTGTGTGGGGCTCTGGCACTTTAGGAAACCTGGACCATGATGTCTCTTCATTCTCCCACCTGAGGTGTGAGAGAAGCTCTTGTGCAAGAGTGTGAAGCCAGAATCCAACTGTGCTGTTTGGAATGAGCTGGGGAGTAGACAAGAGTGAGGAAGAGCTACAAATCACCCAAGATGCCGATGGCACAAGGCCAGGGCTCACCACCAGGCTGCAAGCACCTGAGGCCAGCCCTGCTGTCCCCTACTCCTGAAGTGAAGCTATCTGGTCCAGGATGTGGAAGAGTGGCATGCAGCATTCCCTATTCCCATTCGCAGAGGGGAACTACTGCAGCTTCCAAAAACATCCATATCCACCCAGAATAATGAAACAGTCAGCTCAGCACCTGAGCACCTGTCTTTGAGAATTGACACAAGTATGCACACAGAACAGATTACTAGAACAGCATAAACAAAAATAATCTCTCTTGGTAGACCCTCACAGATTTATCACACCATTTATATCGCAGATTTATCTGTCATCATTTTACCATTATTTACTTCATCAACATGTCCACTTTCCCCAGAGCTGGGTGTTAACCAAAGATTTCACATGCAGCTCTAAATTCCCCTGAATTTTCAGATTAAGAGGTATGCCAGAAATTTTAAGTTTACTTTCACACAGCCGGGAAATTATTCTTACAAAAGAATAGTTCTCTCCAGTCCAAATACAGTAAGTGGGAACACGCTTGATTCTTCTGCCTGCAATTGTACAATTATGCTTTTCTTATGTTGTTTATTTGTCATGATTTCACTTTGATCACATCTATATACTGAAGTATTCAGCTGATGGAACCACTGGCTTTCTTTTTGAATAGTGGATAACGAGCGATGAAAGTAGAGCAAATCTGCATCTGACATAATGCTGGAATTCGGATACATAAAAAAATATCTCAAATGCTAAAGGATCTTATGGCTTAAGTAGCTGTTTTGTCTCCTGAATCATCACAAGACTAAAAGTGTTACATGGAGCTGGAGTTGGAGACAACACAAAGAGTCATTTAGAACAGGTATTGCAGTCTTCAAATAAAATGTGGATGAAAATTGTAGAAACTCTGGAGGTCATTCTGCTGTCATTAAAACAAATTGCAAAATTGTTTCAAGGGAGAGGGATCAGGAGCCAGCTATCTGATAGATTATTAAATACTGAGCCCTATTTAAAAGTATATAGTTTCTTCAATACTCAGTCTTCAAAGCAATTTGTCATACACAATCTGGTTAACTTTCATAACATAAGAATTGTTTGTACATTTTTAAAACACAGTAACTACAGGGGAATTAATGATCCTCTAGCAAAAGTGGGGTAACTGTGCCTTAGGACCTGCCTCATCCTTTCTGGCTCTAAGTAAATGTCAGCATCAGGATTCAAAACCAGAATCTCTTGGCTTTTCTTCTCAGGACAATATCCAAAACACTGTGTCACTTTCTATGCTGCATGAAAACAGACTTAAAATAACACCAGCATCTTCCACCTTGTACTATGTATATCCCTTAATTTTAAAAATACTTCATGTAACTCTATCCAAGCTCAGCAAAAAGAACCCATGATCTGGATCCAATGGCACCAAGTATAGAACTCCCCAAGGTCACACCCTCACAGGCTTTTTTACACCTGCACTGCACTGCCTGCAAAAATAGTTACCCTACAGGCTAAATTCTGGAGAAATTCCTGCTTTTGTAGATGTATTGTTGATAGGATACAACAATATCAAAGTCATATAAAGCTTGCCAACTGTTTGATCATTGCTTTACACCCTGTGGGCAGAAAACAAGTACAATTAATGCAGCTCAATCCCTTAAGTCAAAACTGCAGAGATCCCAGAATTTCTTATTTTTTTAATAGCAGATCTGTCTTTAACCCACAGAACTGCAACATGAATTAAATATAGAGCAGACATAATGCCGTAGTAAACATTCTAGATTAACATTTCAATTACTTTTACTACCTTTGTAACAAAGAAAAAATTAATAAAATCACTGCAGGATTAAGTAGTTACTGTCTAATGTTTCCAGTCTTATTATGATTTGTTCAAACCCATTACATGTACTTACACATGGCAGTTCTCAGAGAAGGCAAGTGAAAGCTATCTTTGTTCAAAAATAACATTTTGTAACAGGATGCATTCCTAGTGATGCACAGGAAAAATGCTGGTTTTCCTAACAAAACCAGCAGCTGGATAGAACAGAGGCAGTTTGGTCCTAAAAGACATTAAACAAATGGGATTTTCATGTCAATCTGGGCCTGCCATTTTTAAATTGCACCTCCTAACCCTCTGTAAGAATGAGCAAATGGTATTGGATGCTTCCTAGGTTTTTTTGACATGTGTCTTCAGGAGAACATAACCATGTTAATCATATTTCTTCTAGCATACTAAAATGAAAACATGACCCTCATTGAGTCTATAAAGACATTCACAGGGTTTTTTATTTTGCTTGTCTCTGTTATGGAGTACAAACTCAGCTCCAACGTGAAGCTGCTATGACCAATTTAGACAATGATGTCTCCTTTAGATTACTTGTTTTATGCTCTCTTTACACCAGTAGGTTGTTTTAAAACATGTCTTTCAAATATATTTCATGTACTGTTTAAAGGCTCTGATTCTAATTTGAATTTTGTCCACTTCAAGATCCTTTTATAGCTTCCTGTGTAGGTAAGCAGGATTTAGCACAAAAGAGAGTTGAACTCCAAATATAGATGGTTGTGTTTAGCAGTGTTTGTTACCACATTAATTTCCTGCATTCCTGTTCCAACATGAATATAATTTCCCAGTGCACAGAAACCTCAGTTGTAGACAGCTTACAGAGATCAGCCTCAGGCCATGAGTACCCTGGAAGAGAAAAGTTATTCTTTCCTTGGAGACTTGTGCCATTTCTGGAATGAAGGATGATTTGTCAGCATACAAATGAGGATGTTAAGTATATTTCTTGGAGCAGGCACACCTGAGATTTTCCCAGGGATAGCAAAGATTATACTTTCCCTGGTACCAGTACTGGAATTATGTATTTTCAGAAGCAAGGGAATGAGGAGTGACCACACACTGCAGAATGATCAATTCTTCTCCTTCCTACTATCACCAAACATTTCCAGACCCTTTCCCTTGTTCTTGTCAGGCTGATCACTCTCTTTATCCCTGTATTTAAATTCTCGAGTGAGGAATAAATGTTTTATTACTGTCATGAAGGAGTAATTGCATAGGGAGTAGGGAGGTGAACACAAATGCAGGAAAGAAGGTATGTAGGTAGGCTTGGGTCTGGTTCCCTATCTACACAATAGTCCATAAAGATTAATGGCACTGCAGCGTTTCATAGCACATATTGCCTTGTGTACAGTTAAATCATTTTTTTAATTTGGAAACTTAACATTCAGCAAGAATGCTGGCTTGGCAGTACACAGCAGCTCCTTCATCCAAGGAAGAATTCACATCTCCAAGAAGGACATATTCCTTCTGCTGTCAGTGAGCCATTTTCTACTTTGTGCCAAAGTGTCTGCAGAAGTCTGTCAGTCAAGACAAAACACATAGACTCAAAAACTTGGCCATGCCACTCCTCACAGTCTGCTACAGACCCAAGAGCAAGCCAGACAGCATCTGTGGAGGATACAGGAGGAAAGGTGACCTCCAGTTCACCAGCGGGTGTGAAGAGATAGGAGAGATGTATTGATTCTGCTATTCTGGGTTCCTCTCACCCCAACACCCACGTTCACACACATCCATACGAAACATTGCTGAAACCCCCAACACAGTGTGGTGCATTGCATCCTTTGCACATTCATTCAGGACATTCCAAGGATATGCCCATCCATCCCACTTGTACAGCATCCTATGTGGGACTGTCCCTCTCTCACACTGCCATTGCTACAGTTCCAGCCTGCCCTCAGCCCTCCTGCTTTTCTCAGCCCCTGTGCAGATATCTCCAAACCATTGCAATTGCCCCAAGGCAGCCGTTCTTACCTTCACATCTTGCACCAGGGTCCTCACCAGCAGCAGCTGACATAGATCCTGTGACTCATGGTCACAAGTCTATGTGTATCCTATGTAGTGCTGGTTTGGTTGGGAAGAAGCTTTGGTTGGAAACAGAAGAGCGAAGAGACAAAGATGGATGTACCATTCATCTCTCAGATGTGACTGGAGGTACATGTTGCTGCAACAGATTTACAAGTAGACCAACACTTTTTTTCAATTTGTTTTCAGTGCTCAGAGTTATTTTTGGCCAAGAATGCTATTCTTTGAGTGTCTGAGCTCCTCTGGAGGCTTCTTCTTCCTGTGAACCGTGGACTGGTTCACTGAGCAGCCTCCAAATCCTGTGTGGTAAGTTATCAGTTCCAAGAAGAATGAGTCAAGTGTTTGCCCACATGAAATTCATTCCCTGTTATTTTAGGAAGAAGCAGAGAGGCTCATAACTCATTCTCATCATTGCTGGGAAGCAGTCACCAGGTCTCTTGCACAATGCATTGAACTGTGCTTTCATAGTGATTTAGGCAATATAATGTTACAGCCAAGGTAACACATGACATGGCAATGCCATGGAATGTGCCCTTGTAACAAATATTAAATATTTCACCAGATAATTTCAACAAGGATCATCCATCGACATCCAGATTGAGATCTGTTAAAAATATTATAAAACAGATTCACCTAATTATTTTTAAACATGTTAATGAAATAATTGCATTACTAACAATGACAGTAACAATTTGAATTCTTACTAATACTATGAATTAAATTTCATACATGTCCATCAGCATTTATATTGTTTGTTTTTCCTTTGAATGTGAAGGGCTTGGAATCACTGGATCATGACTTTTATTTTGGAAAAATGAAGCTCAGTCTGCAAACCTATATTTGATCTTGCTTTTTTTTTTTTTTAAACAGATTGACTCTGCTTTCATCCTTCCTTTCACTGTGCAGATGCATCTTCTGCAGTGAACACAGAAAAGCAATACTCAGCAGAGTCTCAGGTGAAGATGTTAACTCCTCCACTCCAAGCCTAACTTGACACATGGCCTCAAGATACTCTCCTTTATCAGACTGAATGTTTCTATCTTGAGTGTCACTCCAGACACAGAATTCCTGCAGTGCTCCATATGGCTGGTGGATGGGTTCATGGAGGCTGAGGTACTTCATCACTGTAACACCTAATTAGCTCCATGACTTCAGGACCTGTGGATTCAACCAGCCCTGCCTACAAAGTCCTTATCATGAGCTGAAGGTACTAATGGCGTACCTGCAAACAGGCTTAGAGAACAGACTTCTTGCACCACTTCCAAATCCTGCCTTTTCTAATGGTGCTGCATTCAGCTGTGTAGTTTCCTATGAAGGCTCAAGGCACAGTGTCTGCTCTACAGATATTTGATGAACCGGTAAAAAGCACAGAATAAAATGCCATGCAAAACCAGAGTGGCAAGTGGCCACTGAAACTGAGATTGAGGTTAAATTTACTTTTAAATCTTCTCTGTCAACAAGTTATTTAAGGCTTGCCTTTATATTTTTATCCTTCCTGCTGGTTTGAGTTTCTGGATCATTACTGCAGATTAATCATAAATATACTAGTAAAATAGACTTCCTCCCAGTGGTTGGAAACATGTATTTTAGAAACTTGTTCCTCTACCAGTTTATTTCAGTGAGAATGAAGGTTTCCAAGAAACAAAGCAGGCTATTTATACATTAGATGAGAAACAGTAAGGATTGATTTTGCTTTTTTAATTTCAGCAAAAACAAGAGTAACTTATAACTGTGCCATTAAGTTGTAGTCTGGAGAAAAATGAGCAGATGTAAGTATATTTCTAAGTACCCATCAGTTTAGCTTGGTGATGAGTGAGAATGCAGATTTTTTACATTCCATATTAAAAAAGAAGATGCTGGAATAATCTCACCAGCATCTTAATTCTGCAGTCTTTATGGTGTGCTTGGAGTTGCAATATGCACAATTTCCACTGATGTTCACAGGGTAATGTAAGCATTGAAAGTTGGTAATTTCTCTAAAGAAGTAAAACCTGTGCTTTAGGGAGCCCCTTAAGAGAATGGTACCCTCCTTGAGTGATAATTGTATATGGCAACCACAATCAATAAATACTTTTCAATTCTAATAATTTGAATCTCACATTGACTCAAATGTGACCTTTTGCTAATGTGACCACTTCACAATGTGAGAGGTATGTTGGTTAAACTCATGTGACTGCAGCTTCCTGGAAAGAAAATTTAGAATAATAAAGCCACAGACAACTGCAGAGAAAACTCCAAACACATCAGAGTACACCCAGGATTTAACAGTATCCACTGAAAGAAACACAGAGAGAAAGAAAGCAGAGAACCAAAGGATAACATTAATTCATATGAAAATCCCGCAGATGGATTAGAATTGCGGAGGGTTGGGATTATACAGTTATGTCTGATAGTTATGGTTCTAAAAATTAAGTTCTTAAGCCTCTAAGGAATTTTTGCAGCACCACTACATTTGAAGTCTTGGAGTTGATGTGGTTTTTTTACCCAAGGATTGTTCTCCATGTTTGGATCGGCCCTATACACCGAGATGGTGACTAACAAATGTAGTAAGACAGATAGAAAAGCTTTTTAGACCTCTTTGGGGGATTCAGCAAGAGGGAGACTGACATAGATTGGTTTACAATTTAAAATTGAATGACATCACACTTTTGCCTTCCTTACCAATTCTTTTGGATATACCACACGCAAGTAGGAAAAATTCTGTGATGTTGATCTGATTGTGCTTATAAGACAGAGGATGGGGGGAGAGGGAAGCAGATAGAATGGAAGGAGGGAGGGAAGGAGGGAGGGAGAAAGGGCAAGCTAGTTAATGTTTTTCTTTCAGCTTGTTTTTTATGAGTCACACCACTAAGTATTTGCATTAGCAGGTCTCCTGCTGCTGCTAGATCATTCAACTTGTTTGTTTAGTTGCTGTGCCTCTTGAAAAGTCCAGCTACACTGAATTTTTATACATCTTTCTTGCAGTTTATTAATGAATTAAATCTTTAAGAAATGAAATGTTTCCATCACTGTTCTTCCACCTGCAGGAATAGCAGTCCCTCCAGTCTCAGTGCTATTACTCACTCAAATAAAAGGCTACAGAATCAGACCAATATTTATTATTACTTCATTTTGTGCTGTCTCCTGACCAAATTGTATCAGAAAAAGTCAAAATAACAACATAACTGGCATGTCACAATGATCAAGTTTAAAGTTCAAAGCTTCTTATTCCCGCTTGTGAATTGAAATAAAAAAGTTGCTTAATCTTAAACATTTGCAAACCCAAACACTGAGTATAACTTTGACCAAATCACTTTGAAAGAGTTGTATTTCTTTCTTTAGGTGTGAGACAAACATTGTGCAGAAACATATCAAATCAGAAATTATGTACAGTAAGATTAAGATTGCCTTATTCTTGCAAAATTGGGTCTTCAAAAAATAAATCTTGTTACTGAGTTTAAGAAAAGTAAGGCTGTAAGCAAAACTCTATCATGGTCAGCATGAAGAGAAGCTGCTAAGTCTAATTAAATAATTAATAGAATTATTTAATTAATTAAAATAATAATTAAAGAAAAGGAAGAAAGAACAGCAGAGAGCTTATTATTCTTTGTGAAGACAACCAGCAATTTGCTGTTTTGCTGATTTTTCTCTCTTGCTTATTCCTCAGCATTCTGAATTTCTTTAATAATTTGCTTTCAACAAACCTTTGTTTTTTTCATTTTCAAGAGTGCCAGCATAAGATATCCTAATTAAATACAAGCCACAAACCTGCCCTACATGAAAAGGCAATAAGAGCATACAACCTTACCTGTTCACAGAGAAGGGTAGTTCAGACTAGAGATCCACTCTATGAGAGAGACAGGGTCTCAAGAGGAGCGCTTGTAAAGGAAGCTCTTCAAAATAGCTCTATATCTTCTACATAAGATATTTGTTTTGGTTTTCCTCCTCTTTAATCAAAAAAATGACTGATGGGAGAAAAGTAGGTGTTTTAAGGATGTAAAAGGCTTGTCCTGGTTGTAAAAGAAACAGCACATTAAGAGAAACTTTCCTTCATTGCAGGCGTGTGATCTACACAACTTTCTCTTGGTACAACCCCAAACAGCGACTGTGGATAAATAGTGTCTTCTTACCCAGGACATCTGTTCCCTGTGTGAATTCGGACATGCGTGTCCTGACTTCAATAACAAAAATGCTTTTTTTCTAGCTACTTGTTATTCTTGCTACGCCAACTGAGGGAGTGTGAGCTACAGCTCTTGTCTATCTTCAACAGAACTATGGGATAATTAAAGGACTACTCAGTTATTTCTATGCAAATTAACTGCTTAGGTGAAATTTAAAACATAGCTTGCTCTCCAGAACGTTTGTCACTTGTAGTGATCTGCTAGAAGACAAGAAGTTAACATACAAAAATGTTTAATTGCCTGATTTAATTAATCTGGAGACTTTTAGGTAGAGAGTCTGTCTTCCACTTGCCACTTGGGCATATTTTTTGAAGTGACTGAAAACGCTGAACAATTCTTTGAAGCTGGAAGTTTAACCTTCCTCCTGTAAAATTACTGCTTCATTCTAGATCCATTCTTGCCCTATATATCACTTGGGCTGAAGATGGTTTTCAGAGAGTGGACTTCTAGGATGACTCTGGAACACAGGTCACTCTCTACATAAAAAATGCCAAGTCACTGCAACAATTTATGTACTACAACTCATGCTCTTTTCTGGAGCATGGTATTGATGTTTAAACCTCTTAAGTTATAGGCAAGGAGCACCAGTGATCAGTATGTTCTACTCAGAGTGCCCTTGCTCACCTCTTACTCCACAGTGGGTGAAACCCACTGGCTGAAACAAAGCTGTTCCTCTGCAGTGGCTTGGGCACAAGTAAGAATGTACTATAACTGCCTGTCAATTAAAATACTCCTTCAGGTGAAGTGCTAAAACACTATCTGGGCTCTGAAAATGTTAGATTTTATCCCTGCTAACAATCCCGTGAAGAATTTGCTTCAAATTTACGTGAGCCTATTCTTTCCTCTGGTATAAAGTTTTTGCCTGATCCTATGACCTATATTCTTCCACTGACGATTCTTCAGTCCCAGCTCTGCCACACAGCTTCTCAACAGCTCCTTGGGGAGCTTCATGATCTGACAGGGAGTGGACACAGAGTTCTGGATAAACACATTTTTTAAAAACTGCAGGAAATATCAGGGTAATGCTCACATGAGGCCTAATTTATCCTCTGGTCACTTTAATGCAGATAATCGAGGCTGGTGATAGAGAGTGTGTGCCCTGGGCTATACACTGGTTCATTACACACACGTGGCTCCCTTTAAGTTTAATGTGAATTTAACGTACCAAGGAAAGAGAGGACATACCCTTCAGGGTGAGTGCACACTCTCAAAAAAGCTGATGAACTCCCACAATAATGCCTGTTTCTAAGATAGCTCCAAAGACTGAATATTGATAACTAAGCACTTTTATGACTGATACTTATGCTTCAAGTGTCCATCTCAATCAATAGCTCTTTACATCATTAACATCGTCCTGAGCATTAAATGTGTGGGGAGCATCCCTCTTTCAGACCTTGTGTTTTTTGTGACACCTTCAGAGATGCCCGGTTCAGTAAGGCACTAAGGCACAGCCCTCACTGCTGACAGCCAATATTGAGCTTGTGGTCACTTCGGCCTTGCTCACACCTCAGACTTTTGGTTCAGGTGCCCCTCTGGGGCTCTCTGAGGGGTCTGAGGGGCTGAACCCCGCGCTGGAGCCCTGAATGTTTCGTGTGCCCAGCGGACCCTTCCATGGGCTTCTCCCGGCCGCCCGTGTGCGAGCGCTGCGGGGTCGCGCCGCTCCCAGCCGCACACGCTTCGCCAGCCCCCACTGCCGAGCCAGACCCGCGCTCGCCGCTAAAAATAGCGCTGCTGAGCTATAAATAGCAGCGCCTGGAGAGGCTCCGGAGTGCCCCCGCCAACGCCGCCGCTGCCGCTGCTGCTGCCGCTGCGGGAGGAGAGCGCCCTTGGGAAGGGCCCCGAGGGGAGGGAGGATGGGTGGATGGGTGGATGGATGGATGGATGGATGGATGGATGGATGGATGGATGGATGGATGGATGGATGGATGGATGGATGGATGGATGGATGGGAGGGCGTGGATGGCCGCAGGGGAGCGAGCCGGGGGCGGGCACGGCCGGGACAGGGCACTGCGTTTCTCCCCGGGCGATTCCGCGGGCCGCGGATGCTGCTCTGTGGGGTCGGGGCTGCGGCACCTCGGCGGGCTCCCTCCCTCCCTCTCTCCCTCTTCCCCTGCCTCTCTCGGCCTGCGAGGTACTACGGCTCCCCGGGCAGAGGGAGGACAGCGGGCGGAGCGGAGCCAGAGCCCGCCCAAGGGGTGTCCAGTGACACCAGGGGCCATGGGCACGCACGGGGACACAGCGGGCACTCCCTGGACACCGGGAATCCCTGCTCCCTGTGACAGAGCACAGGTTGCCCGGTGAGCTCTCCGTGCTCCTAGGAGACATTCAAAAGCCGCTCGGACACGGCTCTGGGCCTCCAGCTTTGGGTGGCCCTGCTTGAGCAGAGGGCTGGACTAAAGAGCCTCCAGAGGTTCCTTCCCACCTCCAGTGCCCTGTGATCCTGTGAAATCCTGCAGAGCCTCGCTCTGAAATAGCAGAACTGAGGATCCTTCCTCACGTAACGCTTCCAGGACTGCGCTAAAAATTTAGTAAGAGCTTTCTAGTCTGGTGTGTTGCCGGTGCTTATGGCTTTGTGTTGGAGAAGGTCTCTTAGGGCAAACTTTGATTGCAGCTAGCGGGCCTCCAGTGGAGAGCTGCCGGTGCCTTAAGAGAGCGAGCAGCAGGGAATTGCATTTAATACCTCCTCCTTTCACTTCTGACGTTCTCTGCAAGGAACAGCAGGGCTCCCCTACTATGCTGTGTGATCTTGCTCTGTTAACTAATTTCACCTTGTAACAGGAATGCTCTTGCTTGCACGGTGAAAATAATAATAAAAAAATCCCGTGTCAGTAAAGCCTGTCAGCTTCATGGTGCTGTGGTTTTAAACAAAGTTGTTCTCTCCTACTGAATGCCCTGCTTGCTTTCCGATCTAACCTGTGTCTTGCACCATTTGAGAAGATTAGAAAGAGCACATAAAAATCAGAAAACTGTCCCACACCACTGTAGGTCATTTACTGAGAAGAAGAGCTGAGTCTCCATGATGGAGCCAGACAGTGTTTTGCTGTAGTAGCTTAGTCAGTACCACCTTGCAAATATTCATGCATCTGAATATACTCAGACCTTCTTCAGAGGGATTAATTGTAATCAGATACTTTTTTTTTTCAATTAACTGCTAGCAGAAAGTGGCTTTTTTCAGAAAATAAGTTTAGTTGCAACAGTCCAATACAGCTGCACATTTTGAAGAGTTCATTTTGTTAAGTCTTTAGCAGTCAACAAAGCCCCTTTCAGCCAAGCCCTCATGTTATTTGAGGAAACTACTTGAGTACATAGTTTTGGAATACAAGACAGAGGTGTGGCCTCTCTGTTGCTCTCGCAAACATGCACATACTTGCCCATATTTTTTCATACCTTCTGATCGGTAAGCCTGTAAGCTTCTAGAGGATCGAATTGTGACTTTATTGAGGCCAACGTCAACATCATTGTGGACTTTAGTGGGGCTGGAGTAGGAACCAAATTTACAATTGTGATTGAAGATCACAAGTAAAATGCACTTGCTCATTGCAATAATTATATATTTTTAAGTGCTTTATTGGGCCAATTGTAAAGAATAAAAATGGAAAACAAGTTGTATGGGGTATTTTTTCTCTCTACTTTTTTTTTTTAATTAATTAAAAAGAAATAAAAATATGCAGAAAGGTGACCTGATACTTCTGGTCTAGCATAGTATGAAAACACTAAGAAATTGCAACAATATAAAATAGTTCCCCTCTAAATAAATGAAACGGTTATGAAGTTATAGAAACATGCTCATTCATACACAAAAAGTTGTAGTTGCCCAAAAATGCAGAGTCCAAAGATTTTTCTTAAGACACACCAAGGAATATACAGGTACAGCTAGGTAAATAGAGACTTCAAGGTCTGGCTGGTGCTGGCAGCCTGATCTATTAAGATAATGAAAAGTCTAAACTCTAGTTATTTACAATTGCTTGGCCCCATTCTGCATGAGAAGTGAATTCCTACTGAAAACTTTTATTTTTGTCACTCAGGAAAGACACACAAAAATATCATTCTTTTCATCCTGCAATAGCTGATTACTCCAAGATCTCATAAATATATGATGATAACAACTTTACCACGTATAATTCTCCCAAAATTTTGCTGGTCTCAGCCTTGGCTGAGTTTATCATTAATATCTGATACCATATTTTTCCCTGCCTTCCAATTCCATATTAACTTTGTGACAGTGCATCTTTAAAGAATTTGGCTGTAAATCACGGGTTTAATTTTATCTCGGTACATTTAGACATCAGTGGCTGTCTTAAGTGCTTTAATTTAAAACTTTGAAGTTGTTAATTTGGCCTAATTAGTTGAAGTGTCATAATATACAGTTCACAGGAGTATTTGGAAAATTTTAAAATGCTGAGTTAATACTACTTGCCACTTCAGAAGTATTGAAACATTTTCAAGGCAGCTGTTGAAGAGTTTGCTGCTACAAAAATGTATTGATAAATACTGAGATCTTGTTTCTCATCCTTTTAATTGTGCTAAAAGATGACACAAACTGATATATCAACTACTCCATAGCATATTCTAACAGACTTCCTTGGAAGAATAATTAATTTCTTCCTTCATTCAGAAAGTAACTTCTGGGTGTTAGAAGATGTAGTATGAGGACAAGAATGGATTGGGTTATGTATTCACTTGCTGAACGGGTTTTTTCAGGTACTTCAAAGGCAGTAGCCTGGTGGTAGGCTGCTGAACTAGGTGGACTGCAGTTCTGATACAAAGGAACATTATTTTATTGACATATGTCACAGAAAGAATGCTTCTCGAACAGACAGTGCTCATCCCCTCAATGCCTTGTACTGACTCTGTAGTTCTCCCCTGAATCGTGCTTCACACAGCCTCATATAGGTTTTTTTCCTTGGCATTTAGGAACAGAAGCATCACTGTTCCTGTGATCCTTGTGCTAGAGGCTTTATGACTAGGTGGAGCAGAGCTGTTTTATTGGCTTTTGGCCACCAGGAGCTTTTTGCCTATGCTGAAGAAATTTCCAGTTTGCTGGAATTTCCAGTCCTTCACCCTCCCATGTCACTGCTGTGGCCACACTTGTGGCTGATGGTGACTTTGCTTTGTGACATCTGACACTGCTTATGCCTCACCAGTGCTGAGGGTGCTGGACTAAGCTTCCTGGCTACCCTGCCAAGTGCACAGCATGCCCCTGACATGACATAAAGAAAAGAAGAAGTTCCCAGTTTTTTCTCTCTCCTCTTCAGCAGTCAGTCTGTTATTTCTATCTGGTGCAGCTGCTGCAGGAAGAGGCCGTATTACCTCTGTGAACTGAGGAAACTTGTAGCTTACTGCTGTGAGCCAGCAGGTTTCAAATGGGAACTGCAGTTCCTTGTGAAGATCTTATGTTCAAGATGGTCACCTTTGACCTACCACATGGCACATCAGCGATGGTTTACAGTTCTGGAGGTTGAAAAATGGCAAGTAGAAAGAACACTATAATACTAAACAGCAGGATGATTTAAAGGGATGAAATTATTTTCTTGTTGAAATCCTAACAAAATAAATTATAGACTTATTCATGTAGTTCATTCATGCAATAGTGTAGTTTCAGCAATTGTTCTGAACAGTAGTTTTGTCTTACAGTGCTTTATACCTGACAAAAAGAGGGAAAATTCAGCAGTTCCTCACTGTATGGAGCAGAAGTTGACTTCAAAATTTCTTGCTTTGTCAGGCAATAACATTCCAATGTCATGTCATGTAGAAAAAGTCAAAGCATGTGCATGAGCAGAGTAAATCCAGTCAAGTAATGGAAAAAAAATCTAAAACTCAAAGGAGAAGAGACAGCAATTACCAGCTGCTCTAGTTAAATATTCCTTTCTGTGCTCTCTTTCAATCTTTTGATTTAATTTCTTTTTTTAAGGTATATTCTTAATTCTAAATTAATGTGGTTCACACATGTCCTGCCATACCTTGGCATGTAAACACTAGGATAAAATTAACAGAATATGTTGTGTGAACGCTTGTTAATTAAGAATGATTTTTCTCTCTTCTGTGGTGTTTTTGTTTTGGCTTTTTTTTCTACTAGGCATTATTTCCAGTTTCAGCCTTTCTAGACAGGAGGAGATCAAACAGTAAATAAAACACACAAGAATGGTACAGCTTGGGTTTCTTTTGTTTGTAGGTCAGTGTCCCTGAGGCAGCCTGTGGCTTTATATTACTTAAAACAATGGAGACAAGTTATCAGCCAAGCTATAATGACAGAAGAAACTGAGTCTGAATAGTTTTTTCTCATTTATAACTTCCATTGTAAATAATATCATTTATAGGAAGGCTGTGAAGTGGCAAAACACTTTACCAGTGTGGCCCTGCAATCTGACTAGGAGTTAATTTGGTCAAATATGTCTCCAGTACTGGCCATAAGTAGATGTCTGGGAAAGTCTAAGAACAGGACAAGAACACAACACTTTCCCTTTTTCCTTTCTCAGCCCTTTGGGGAAAAATGCCTTCAATCTTTGGTTGACCAGTGTGGTGGACACATAAACCTCAGGGTTTTCCAACTGCACCCATCTCATGTTCCAGTGCTTATTTGTACTTGAATTGTTTCTCGTGACTCACTGGCTCTGCTGGGCTAGAGCTTAAATGTGGGAGATCAAGACTCATTTTGTGAGGCACATGTCTGCACAGAGTGAAGAACAACTATTGCCCTGAGAAACTTTAAACCTCTGGTTTAACTAGACAAAACAAATTGGAAGGGGAAAAGGAGCACATCATGGTCTTTGATTCTCTAAGTTAGGCACTAATTATAAACATATTCCCAAAATCTGACATTGCTGCACAGTCACTACAGTAGAACCCTTCATAATAATTTGAAGCTCAAGGAAATTTCCATTGCCACAGCACTCGACCTTCTTCACAGGGAATAGAGAGAAAACATTTGCTTGCTCTGGGGGAGAGCAGAGCATGCTGATGGAGTAGGCTGCACATCCTTGGCTGGATGCTGCCACAAACCTCCCAGGCAGTAGAGAAAGGGATACTCCAAGGTGCAGACCATGTCCAAGGTGAGCCTTGAGCATTGATATAAAGGAGAGACTGTATTGCACTCATCCTGATAAAGTCAGTGTTCTCTCTGATGAGAAGAAAAACAGATTTTTGGAAGAAACAGGGGGGAGATGGGGGTAGATGTGATTTCAGGGCTTGAATTTTCAAAGGAGTCTAAAATAACTGAAGTAAAGTGCCAGCTGCAAGTTCATATCCATCAGCAGAGACAGCATAAATTTATTTATATCTTGATTTTACCTGCCCAGGAAGAGGCCATTTTTCTTGTTGACAAATGTGAAGTGTTTCACTTACAGTGTGCTTATTTTAGAAACCCAAAAAACTGTCCCTGCCTTTATTAAAATATGTACTTGACTGTGATGCCCACTGAAATCTGTGAGCTCCCACAGCATGGCTGTGTACTTGAGAGGTAGCTCAGTTACTTTCTCAGGCAATCATGTAATTTGTACTTCATCAACTACAGTTTATATATTAATGAATAGGCTCCTTGCTGTCAAGTTCTTTCATTTGGATGCTGTGTAAATGATAACAATTTGCAGATGAGCTCTGGCCCATGAGAAGCCCAATAGGAGTCATTCTTTATCCTGCAGGGCAAGAGTATAGGCTAATCAGTACTTGAGCAGCCCACAGATGTTTAATTGTGATAAAAGGACTGATACAATTAAGGTGCTCTTTCTATTTATTTCAGAATCTTGAAAACCTTACTAGGAAATTATGTATCTGTACTGGATGAGAAGAAATAATTGATCTGTATGCAGAAATGACATGCAGGGGTGAAAATGTCTGAGCACTTATAAAAAGAAAGACATCCTCCTAATATACATCGTTAGTTATGCCATGTTCTGTTTTGCTAATGACAAGAGATAGAAAATAAAGAGCAGAGTCATTATTTTTCCACATGCTTTTATGGTTTTCTTATTATTTGTCTCCTATTCTTATTTTGCTGCCTGTATAGACACCTAAACTGTAACACCACCCTTATACATCAAAGAAATTTGATGAAGGATTGCCTTGATCTTGCTTGCTTTCATCTGTCTCTCATTGCTCCTCCATGTTTTCTCTGTAGCTACAGGTGGATACCACCCAGTGACAGCAAAGGCATTTGAAAAGGAGTGTCTTTGCTCTGTTGAGGGGCCTTGCAGCTGACAGGCACACTGCTAAAATTGGATCCCATGATCAGTGGGAGGATGGCCTGAGTTTGGGTTCATCTGTATCTTCACAGGGGCTTGCTAGGGTATCAGTTATGTAACTGTAACAGTTGCTTAACTTGCCTCCAGCTCCTAACAGTTAATCATGTGGTTTATGATATCAGATAAATAAATACCACAAAATACAAATATCATCGTGTTCATCCCATACAAGTATGATAAACTTTAGTAGAGGCAGTTGAGTGACAGAACTGTTCTACAGGAAGATCCAAAACTAAGGAAAAGAAGTGCCTCATTAGAATAAATATTATAACCCCTCTGTTTGTGCCTTTACATTATTTTTTTCTTTTTTAATTGATTGAATCCGGAGGGTCTGTCTTGTTTCCCAGATTCCAGGGCATTCAAGTTTTCACAATTTTTAGCAATTTGTACCAGAGTGAGTCCCAAGAAGCCCAGGGGAAGGTCTCCCAGGGCTTGAAGACTCAGAGATTGGGCATAGGCTGAGTTCTCAAAGGTCTCAGGTTTTGTGCTGCTCAGCAGGAAGGCCAAATGTAGTTTTGGGGTTCATAACAGAGAGGATGGTCCTGGTCCTTCCACAAAGCTGGTGGGCCTGGAAACAGCAAGTGTTGGACTGGCTGCAGACCCAACAGAGGGGAGAACATATGGTGTGACTGAGTCCTGGGAGCCTCTGCTCTCCTGCAGCTGGCAGGATTCCTTGCCAGCTGCAGGAATTTAGAGAAACCCTGTTCTTTCTCTGTAAAATATTTCTGTTTTGACAAACCAATAAACAATACCACAAAAAAATCCTATTTTTCTGGGAGTCTCTGGAGCAGCTTTAAAGTCCTGCACAAACAATAGTCAAGCTGGGTTTGTTTTAATGTTCTGGATTAAATTTGTAAATGCTACTTTCATAGCTGATGCCTGACAAGGGATCCAGGCTTCTGCAGGTATTGAGACATGGACCCAGAGTAATTCCAGTCCACTAGGAAATTAATGTGGATTTTAGGATGCTGAAAAATAATGCATGTCTGTGTCAGGTCTGAGTGCTAAATGCATATCTTAGACACTGTAGCTCTGCATTCCTGTGGTCCACTCCTTTTTACCCTGACTTGCTCTACCAGTAGAAAACCCCTATGTCAAGCATAAACATCATTGCCTAATAGGTATGATCGAATCTGGTTTTGTTTCAGAACTATTCTAAACTTTCCACATTCTCATCAATGACAGTGGCCTCATATATGCCCAAATTTCCAGCCCACTGTAGTATGTGGAGATGAATCCTTTAATATGACTATGTGAAAGAGGATATTTTTTCAATAGAGAATCATAGCAGAGGAGAGGAGGCTGATGTTGGAACCTGTTTAAAAACTGCACTTGTCACTAGCTTTTGTAGTGAGAGCCAAATTTTTCAATACACAGAGTCCTCAAATCTGGGAGCTGATGCTGCTCAGCAGCTTACTGGAGACAAGTACAAAGCTTCAGAAGCAAATCCCTTGTTATTGGAGAATGATCCTCTCACAGCAGCAAATTTTTAGTTGTATGTTTGAATCTATTTCACTGTAGATCATTTAAAATATTCAGAAAGAGTTGGTCTTATGTTTTCTGTGAATACCAATAGCCAGGTCATTTCTTATCTGTGCATTGTAATTATTGAAAATGTGAAAAAAGCATCTCCTTTTCCTCTATCTTCCATTCAGAACTTTTACCATCCCCTTTTTAGGTGTGCTGTGGTTTGTATTCAATAGGTATAATTGCTATAGAATATAAACCAATGAGAAAAACATTTTAGCATCTATCTGTCTGCTATAAAAAAGACCTGATTTTTCTCACATGTAATTTACAGTCTATGTCTCCTGTTGAAAGAACTGTGCATGGATGTAAAATAGCAAAATATAATGCTACCAATTGAACTCATTTATTATAATCCAGTAAAATTAAAGCAGTTTGGCACAAATGAAAGTTACTGCTGCAGTGTTTCTATAGGGAGACAGATTCAGGTATTACAGAAATGCAGAAATCTCTAGGAAATTGAAGAGACTGTGTTGACAACAAAACAAATCATTAAATATAAATGAGCCTTTGCTATATCTGGGTCTCATTCCCTTACCTAATAACTGCAAAGATCAGGGCTTAATTTATAGTTGGTAGGTAAGTATTGAGTGTATGGTATAGATTCCCTACTGTGTCTTACACAGATTTGACAGAGGTGTTCATAAATCCTGATGGATTAAAAAAATCCTCCATTCTGCAATTATCCCAAAACACAACAGTTTCTGTTGCTGTACCTCAGTTTAAGCAGAGGTGAGGCAGAAGCTTTGCTCTCTCTGCTGTGGCTCAAATTGAAAACTTCACAAAAATTAACACCATCTTTTCAAATGCTGTAGAGTATTTGTTTTCATTCTAGGAAAAGGCAGATATAATAGCATCTGGATAAGTGCTGAGCTATTTTAAAGATAGTACTAAGGTATGGTTTTACAAAGTCTGTGTGTAAAGCCCACAGGACTTTAGCTTGTAAGGAACATTGACAAGTAACTGCTTTTAAGAGACTGAACCTTTCACATTCAGAAACTCTACCAGACAGTTCCCATGTTACATTTTGCTCTAGAAAAGGGTGTTCATCTTTCAAGCCCTGATCTTGCAGTTAACTGGAGGGTGTTGCCAGTTCCATCACCTTGCCTACGCTCTGCTTCCATGTGTGATGTTGATCACCCCAATGAATCTTCAGAACCTGGACTATCATCTGATTAGTTTTCAAAATACTTCTTGCCAAAATAATTCCATTTTTTTATGGCTGTCTGTGGGGAAACACACCATTCCCTGGAGATTGTAGGGTTCCCTAAGTCAAACATAGCTGCAGCTACAAAATCTGTGTAGTGTTTCTTCTCGTTAGAATGAAAATTCTGCATATTTCAACAAAGTTAAAAGTAGATGCCCTGAGGTTAATTCACAGGTCTGATACTCAGAAAATCAAGTTGCATTTTTTTGCCATTAAATCTTTTCATCTCGTTACAGTGAACAAAGCCAGCTTTTTCAGCTGCCACAACAAAGACAATACTTTTTCTTCCCCCTAACTGCTATTTATCTGGTTTTCAAACTTCAGTTATAAGCTTCTTGGGTCTGGTAATGAGTGCCTGACTGTTTGTACAGAGCCTGGGACAGTGATCTGATTGAGACTTCAGGAGGTCACCAGAGTTCAAGCAACAGCACCAACCTTCTGGCATGAGTCAACCGCTGAAAATGCTCCTGTAAGGGACTGGTTAATTAAAGATCTGCCATTACTGTGACTTTGTTCCATCACAACAACTGTTCGGTGCCTGCGCCATGGGTTACGTGTAGCATGTACTTATTAAATTAAATGTACTTTTGCCAAAGAGTTACAATTTTTGATACGTGCTCCTTCCATTTTATCTGTCCTCACTCAGAACAGTTTCCCACTCATGTTTTTCTACTTCAAATAATCGAAGAGTGATTGTTGAGTTGGAGTGGCAGGATTGGACACAAGAAGATAAAGAATTACTCTGTCCTAAAGTTGCACATGGTTAAGACCTCTTTTCAATATAATATCCTTCTATCTTTCATGCCTTTCAAAGTTGTTTGACATTAAAAAGAAAGCCAAAAGAAGCAAAGATTAAGCCAGAGATCATTTCTATTTCAAAATAAAGAATTAAAATGATTATTAATAATATATGAGATGTAGCTAGAATAATTTGTTTCTAAATCTTTAGCCAGTATAGATGAAGCTATAATTAAGTTCCACTATTTTCCAAAACATTACTAAAAATGCTTAAGGAATACAACTAAATAAATGCCATTTAAAAAATAACCAAATATTTTGATGTGTTACCTTGGATTTGAGAGCAGTAACTTCCTTTGCCCATATCCTGTTGTGACTACAGAAGGATGTTTTCAAAAGACAAAAAAAAAAGCTGACCTTTTGATGATTTTATTAACTTAGGAACCCATGACAATTAGAAATATGAGCACAGAGGAAAAGCAATAAAGTTTACTCTGCTCCCATTTATTTCATAGCATTTTTATTTTGTGTCTAAGGTGGCAGAGAATCTGATACAAAAAATAAAAGCACTGCTCATAATCTTTCCAGGCTTTGTTTTCTCAGAACACTGCCTAATGCTCTCTGTTACCTGCATCCTTTTGTCTTTAGAGAAGGCCATTCCATACAGGTGATTTTGTTAAAAACTAAGCTCCCAGTGTGAGGCCTGAATTTCAGAACCAGTTGAAAGTGCACTCTCTGAAAGAAACAGCCTGTTTTTCATCAAATAAAGTCTAAAACCTGACTAAAGTTCCTGTCCTTGGATTTTGCTTAAAGGTGTAAACATGTGGTTTGTGAACTTGCAGTAATGCCTTTGAAACCAAAAGTTATCCTGAAATATGTGTATGAGGTCAAAAGAAAAGGCCTCGCTGTTTAAGGGACAGACACCCTGGTTCTGCCCCCAAATTACGACATTGCCTTGAAACCAAAGAAAGAATTGTATTGATTTTTCCAGTTCTGATGACACTTGGTATGTCCTTTGACATTCAGGATCATCTCTAAGGAGATATTTCCTTTACAACTGTCAAATCAAATCAGGCAAATCCAAGTTCACAATTAAACAACTTCTGCTGCCAGACAACCCTTTGGAGTATAAAGCTACTGAGCACTAGGTTCCCAGGTGCCAGTTGACTTATCTGCTTAAGAAGTATGGAATTTTATGTGTGGGCTTAAAGTGATAAGATTTATCTGGTGGAGAAGATTATGTATGCACATTGCAGTGCTACTGGCTTGCTTCACATTAACAAGGAGTAGGTTTAAGATGAATCAAAATCAGTCTTTAAACTCAAGACGGTCTATTTAAATTACAGTTAAAATTATTGCTGGAACTTTTGCATATAGACAAATAGTTTCACTAAGATGAAAGTAAGTTAAAAACGAAGACTGAATTTTAATTTGCAAATCCGTGATCAGATTTGCAAATTAACGTACCAGCTTTTCCTTGATTTTAGTGGGATTTAGGAACATGATTGGATTGAAAACCGTACCACTGGACAGGTAGAGACTGAAATCTTCTGGATTTCCTATGAGTCTGTGTCAGTCTGACTCCTGTGAACTTATGTTGCTTTGGAAATTGAGACTTGGCCCTTTCAGGTGTTAAATTTTACCTGTTAGCTGTAAAATTTACCCTGTCACTTGTCTGAGATAAATTCATCTGTCAGCAGTGTGGCATTTCTTCATAAAATAGGTGGAATTCTGTGTATGTGGAATTTGTATTCTTGCAACCTGCCCTTAATTCAAAATGAGTGGGGACTTGTTTGCTTTCTTTGCTGTGTTGGATCTGACTTTTCTAGGTCTGGCTTCTGTGATGTGAGCCTAGACTATTTTGTGGAGTATCTTTAGAAAATCTTCAATACTGTGCTTTTTTCCCCACTGCTTCCCTTGGGTACATGAAGCACAGTAACAGACTGAGCTGCTCCTTCTGTTGCCTTGAAGATGCTTAGTAGAGATATCTTTCAGATTGCAAAATATGTGACCTTTGCACAGTGCCATGGCTCATTTTTGTGGCCTGTAGAAAATTGCCCTGCTAATGCTGTTGTAATGGAGAATTTTCTCTCAAAGTATCTGGTGTAAAGGGTCCTATTAACTGGGAGGGATTAAACCAAACAGAAGAAATCTGGCAAGGAAAGTAAATTCCAAAGTTCCAGCCTTTCCATACCTGTATCAGTTGTAATGTGGCATTCTGGTCAAGAGACAATTCTTCAGTAATTCCCATGAGGACCTGCAGAAAAGTAATCATAATTCTTAATGTTTTCAATAATACATAACCAATCTATTTTCCTTCCCTGCCAAGGGTCCCAGATAACCATGGTGCCTAAACACTCCTTGATGGGACCTTTCAGAGGACATATGAGTCTCAAAAGTAGCCGTAAGTATTCACATAATTAATTACTTGAAAAGTGACTAAGTGCTCCAATATTGGAATTACAGCTTTAACGTTATGACACCATTAAAAATACATATTTTATTATTGAAACAATGCAAAGTAGATAAGTCCTTCTAGTGTCTGTTCTATATCTATCTCACTGTCTTAATTTAGACAAACAGCATTCCTATTCAGGATCTTTGCCAAGCACCTGTGGAAGAACTGCTGGAAAGCTGTTCTGCCTTAAACTCCTTTCTCAGAAATGCTGTTCCACTGTACCTTCTTTTAGTCCATATTCCCACTTGCATGAATTAGCAGTTAGCAGGTGGTAAACTCTTTTCAGTATAGCAGCTCTGCAGTTTCATTAGTCTTTAAAGAGTACAATAATTGACATGCTACAGAGAACAGAGTTTTACCCCAGTAAGAGGTAAAAAGCAGTGACTGAATCAGCAGTTGTGGTGAGAAGCAAAGTCACCTCTTGTGTTTTTCAAAAGCATTTCTTTGGTTTTCAGCTACATGGAAAAGACATGTTTTATCCCTGTCATTGTGTATCAGTCAAACTTTAATACTGCTAGGACTGGATTTATGGTATGACATTATACCTCTAGACATGATATATTCTCCAGACATGATCTGCAAAGGCAATCTCTTGCAATTCAATCAGTGGAACATAGGTAAATTAGTCATCAGGAAACTAGGTAAATTAGTCATCACACAAGTACACATTCAAGACTATAATAAATTGGTAGGAAAGTCATTATAAAATTGGAAATAAAAAAGAGTCACTGTTGAGAGGGTTGTCACTGTTCTTTATTATTCTTGGGTCCTGGTTTCCTGGAAATCTTTCCTCATGTGTAGAATCAAGAGGTAAATTTATTGGAAGTACAATAGTCCTCAGAGTTTGGACAGATTTTCAAAAGAAGGCAACTTTCTGTGCTCATATATAGAAAACGTTGAAACTCTGAAACATTGAAAACTTGGATCAGGCAATTTGCTGAATGTTTCAGCAAATGAGATCTGTCTGAGACAGCAGAAAATACAGAACTTGGATTCTGTTCAGAAATGGGCTTAAGAACATTGCCTGTCTTTACAGCACACAAAAGGGCTGGTTCAATTTGACTTGACGTGTGTTTGCACCATCAACAGAGCCTCTTAATAGGGCTACTTAAAATTCCCAGTAGATTTCTATTTCCCATTTCCTTCAATTTGAAGTTGCTCAAAGAAAACATAAGAAAAAATTGTTTGAAAAAAGTGTAAACTTTCCAGTGAGCTCAAATAAGATGGCCCTCTGTAATGGTGGGAAATACCTTGTTGGACACCTCCTAAGTCTCCCCATTTCATTGTTTTTACCCTTAAAGCCTTTTCTTTGAGAAAGGGGTGTGCTTTTTTCATGTCATCTGTTTGGAGAGATTGAGACACAAAAACACAGAATAACTTGCCAAAGTTCAACAGAAAGTCTCTGGCGAAGAAAGGAATTTGCCTTTTTTTTCCTTTCCTTACATAGGAATAACCACAATGTTGCTTATTGCACAATGCCAGTAATTTTCTGGGCACAGCATAGAGTTAGATTTTATGAAAGACAAAAATTAGATTAAACTACTAGTGCCTTGTATATCTTTAGCATTTCAAATTTGGGGTAGTTATTCATTTCGAGAGGAATGTTCTTTTTATAAATGGATTTTTCCTCCCTTTTAAATCTTTAGATATTTTTTAGATTATCACTTTGTTCTTCTGCCATGCTTTTTCACTGCATATATTGAAATCAGCTTGTCACTGCCAATCAGGAAAAGATTTGGGGCATTTACCAAAATACCTTTTTTTTCCCCTTAGTGACAAGAGCCTCTAGCTGCTGTGATTTAGGGCTTTGCCATTCCTTGAACTCAGGAGAGCCACCCCACTTTAAACCAACTAGGGATGGTGCTTGATGTTACTGAAGAGCTTGTTCCAGTTGCTTTTGCCAGCAGGAAGTTACAGCACAACTGGCAAAATTAATGAAAAAGAATTTATTTTTAGAAGTTTTGGAGTGAACAACTACAGGTCTCAAGCACATAAGAGCTTTGAACCAGAATAGTACTGATTTTAACTATTTCATTTCTTTATTATGGCATTGACACCCATGAGTGGTTTCCTTGAATAAAATTGGACATGTAAATGTTCGTGATTAGAAAGTTTGTCAGCTTTGTATTTGTCTGCTTTAGGTACCAGATTCCATTGTGGTACTATTCCATTGTGTATTATTCATGCTCAGTTTAATTGAGATGAGGTAAATGCAGTTTGCCCAGAATACTGCACCAATTTCTCCATTCTTCATAGCAAACATGGAATCACCATTTCTGCTTTTGTCTCTGCACCTGCTTGTGTGCTGGTGGAAGCACTCTGGCTGTGCCTGTGTGTTCCATGCACAATCAGAGTGGGTGGCCCTGGAACTGAACAGCACCTTTATTCAGCTGGTAATTTTGGGGTGTGCTGCTGCTCCTGGACCAGCTGTTGAAATCAAGTCTTCATGTCAGTGCCCTTCTGGCAGACTTAGAGTCACTTGCAGGAATACATCAGTGAATAACGCTAAGTGAAGCAACAGATTCAGCATCAGGTGTTCTGTCCTGCTCTTTCTTATGGTGCTTGTTCAAAAGATGATGCCATAAATTGAATGTATTCAAGCTCCTTGGCAGTGAAAAGCAGTTTGTATTACTGGCTCACTTTGGTAGGCAAGAGGTAAGAAAAAGCAACACAGCAAGGATGCAGCCAAACTGAGATTAGAAGAATTGATTCCCAGACTCTAAACCCAAGGTCTCTTATTCTTTCAAAACATAATAAAAGCTATGAAACAAAGTTATTAGCTTAAGTTGTACACTGGGGACGTGAAGAATGAAACAATAATTTATTTTGTTGGCTTAGAAAACCAAATTTGGATAGGGTTAGATGGACTGATTATCTCAGTGTAAGGGTCATTCTGGGTCTTTGGATGGAAAGTCAGGCGCATTAGGTTTCTGATCTCCAGTATTCTGATGATTTTTTAATACTATGTGCTAGTAACTTTCCATCTACAAATCCTGTCTGTTAGGAATTAGAGAGTTTTGAGAAAGAAATAATATTTTTGTTTGGAAGCAGATGGAAAGAAAATTATCTATCTTAGCCACACTGATAGGTTCAAAATTGCAACAATTATCTGCTTCTCAACTTCTTTTTCTGGGTTAATGAACTTAGGTCACATACAAATTTTTCTGAATCTGGGAAGTCTGGTGAATTAGAGATTCAGAGGGGTGTCATGGTTAGTCTGCATGTAACACAATTCCAGTTCCATGATCTGGTTCCACTTCTGGCCCTACTTCTATCTTTGACTGTATCCAGTCCATTTACCAAACCACAAGGTGTTCAAGTTAGATCTGGTATCCCCAAGAGGTGAGATATTAATATGCATTTTTCAGTACTTCATAATATTTTCTAATAACACTATTAGCATTAATAATAGCATTAATGCTCTCTACTGTTATTTAATACTCTCTAGTATTAAATCTTTCAGAAGGCAAATGCTTTAAATTATATCACATATTAAACAGTGAGATCCTCTGTTATTCTCTAGAGTTCAACAATATCAAAGGCTCATGCATTAATTATTGCAAACCATAATTCTCAGGTACTCAAAAACATGAAAACTGGGAATAATCTGCCACTTGTTCATGTTATGTTCTGTGCTATTCTTACTTTTTAAAATAAATTAATCAATACTTACTTGGTGTTATTGCAAGCAGGAGAGGATAAATATTACAGTATTTTCAGAACTATTATTACCTCAGGCATTGCTTGTCCCACTGAATAAACTCAGGTTTTTTCCACTCGCAGCTTTTTCTCCTGGACCCTCCTGCAAGCTCTCCAATCAATACATCATTCAAGACCACCTGGCTGCTCATTTCAAGAAATTGATGTCTGCCAAAGGTGCATACAGTCTTTAATTGTGACAATATCTGTGTAGGTAAAAGGTGAAATCACAGTCAAGGATATGGTGGTTGCCCCTATTTTTGGCTGGCTGCTGAATTTCTTCCCCTTTCGTTCCTCCCTCTCTCTGTCACTAGCTCAACAGGAGTAGGAGGATTTAAAAATGAGGCATGAAATGATGTGCCCTAAGAGATATGTAGAACACTCAATTGGAACTGTGACCTTGTCTTGGGAGAAGCTTGGGAGAATTCCGACTGTTGAAAGATGTAAAGTCTGTGGAGAGACTCTGTTCCATGAAATGACAAGTTCATGTGAGGAAGAGGAATGTTATCTAATTCCCCTGTTATTTTACTCATAGTTTCTGTTTAGTATATGGCAGTGGACTAACAGGAAAAGTAAAATGAGAACTAGGACAGGTATTTGTTTAATTGGGAGGAACTACTGAAGAGTAACAGTGGGGTTACAGCTTTTGATGTTTAGAAAGTTACAGTATCAATCTTAAGTAAACCAGAGGGGAGTTCCACTAACCACATGCAGTCATGTTTGTGAGGGCTCTTCAAATGCCCTCCCTCCTGCAAATTTAGTCATAAATGACTAGAAAGAAAATTCAGAATTTAAAAAAAAAAAGTCCTCAATTGTCTGGAGCTGTGTAAACTTCCAGGTGCTTCAGCTGCAGATGAAACAGGTGGAGTTGAATGGCCATAGCTGTAATTAGGTTCCTGCAAGACTTCCAGTCCTTGGGCTCCAAAGGCTTTCTGACCAAAAAATCCACTGATCACATGCAGTGAGCTTTATACTAACACAGAACTGTTGAACAATAGATGAGATTGCTGCTGTGGGGTTTTTTGCCAGGAGACCAATCGTTTAGTCAATTTGCAGTGCCAAAAGCTTTATCTTAAACTACTTTGCTCAAACACAGTGCATCTTTTCATTGTGGTGTCAGAAGCACTCTTTGAAAGTTTCATGACCTCCACCATGGTACAGTTCATGACCATCCCACTCATATTAGGAGCTGGAAGCTGGATTGCTGCTGTGTACTTTCCTACTCAAGCCACTTTTACTTTTTCATGGCTAATGTCACAGAAACAGTGAACTCTAGGAACTGTAGAATTCACATCCTAGAGCTTTACTTATAAATATGCAGAAGCATCAGGACTAATTAAGAGCGGCAAACACTGTCATATATAATCAACATTTTCCTCTGAACTGGTAAAGTCTAAATGAGGGAGTGCAGGTCAAAAAATAAAAGGAAAGTATCAGTTGTTTTGAACTCTTTTAGTCAATTACATTCTTATAGATCAGAAGAGACTACACAAAAAACATTCTTAATATAAAAGGAGCCAAGTGCTTTGTTCCCAAGTAGGTTTCAATTTTCTTTTTCAAATGTCAGTCCTGCTCCTCTGCAGCAGAATTCAGTCTGGAAATAGCTTCTCACAGTAGGTGTTAATCAAAACTTTCAGTGGCTAAAATTTCTAATTCTTAGGTGTTTCACAATCTGAATTTACAGTTCTCAAAAGTCAGATTTGGAACCTTTAATCTGAAACACTTGTTTTACTTATTATAGTGCTTCATCATTCACACAGGTTTTCCTGGTAAAGCTAATTTTTGCATACGTGTCAAAAACTGCAATATTGCAAGGATATCAAGGTTCTCTTCTCTACATACCTGATGCTGTGAAATGCTGATTTGCCACCTGTTCTGTACAGCTTTACAAGAGATTATAGAATTTTGTGCCTCTGAAAAATCTAGTCAGGGTATAAAGGCCTTCTCCAGTATCCTTCCAAATACTCTCCAGTCTTTTTGAAATGCATCTGCTTTTTAAATTACAACCTGTTTTGCCAGCCTCGCATGTCCAAAACTTTGGAGCACTTGTACAAACTACAATTTACTTTGACATTTGGCAGTAATCACAAAAGTAAAAGATGGAAATGAAGTCAGTGTCCTTCAAATGCAACTGGTATATTGAGCTTCTAGGAGATTACTTTTCCTTCCACAGTCAAAAATAGTATTTCCTCATATACCTCAATTCTATCCAGGGATATGCAATCTGACATAGAGCTCCATTACCATCCTTAACATCTCCTGTATGGACACAGGACTTAATGAAGGCTGAGGAATGTTTGATTCCTCAAAGCTTACCCCATTTAATCTTTTACAACTAAAACCACATCACCACATAACAGAAAATGTGGTGTGCAAAACTGTCGGTAATTGAGTAATGAAATAGCTCCTTTTGCTAGGAAGATGATGAGAAACCAATGACCTTGAGCCTCAGGATATCTTGAATCACATCTTGGAGCATCAGTTGGCAGTTTCCCCTCTCTGACAGCAGCTGCATACTCATCCATGAAATATAAACTTTCTGGGTAGCAGTAAATGCCAATACAAAATTAGTACAGCTTTTCTTGAATTGTAAATTCAAATGAAGGTTAATAAATGTAGCTGTACTGGCTCTAGTTTCTACACCTAAGTCGACAGGGGTGAAAGCCACAAAAATCAGATCCAGATTTGATACTGAACCAGTAACAGCACTGCTGAGGCACTTCTCTTATGCTTTTATGTGGATAGAGACAAGGGGTCAAATCCTCAAATAGTATCATTGCCGCTGTAGTTTGGTCTAACTCAACTAACTTCACCACATCTAACCTATGCCAGATTTTGATAACTGGCCAAGGACAAAGATGATAGAAGAAAATGGTGTTCATCAGTAGGGAAAATTTGGGATTTGATGGTCAGTAGATCTGCATTATTAATAATGCTAATATTATGCAGTCTGGTACTATATTCACATAGGGAATTCAACACCTTCAGATTATGAGTATCATCTCTACCCATTTTGCTATGATTTTTTGTGATGTTAGTGTTTCATTGGACTGAACCTACTTTTTGTTAATGCAGCTGCTGTTGATTCATCTGCACCAAAGAGTTTGCATACCAGTGTTAAATGTGAGTAGTTTTATTTTGGTTTGTTTTGAAAATAGGTCTGCCTCCATTTGTTTGGTTTGGAAACACTCATCTTCTTTTATGATAAAGGTGTTCTGAAAAGGCATATATGTGCTGAAAATATGCATTGTCAGGGTTAAGATAATAGTGTCTGGTATCTAATCTATTATCTAACTTAATTATATCCAGCATTTGGTTCCTGTTTGCACAAATACAAGCTAACCTGCAGAGCGTGGGACTTGCTGAAACACCTACTGCAAACAAGGCTCTTGGAGTGATAAATTGCTTTAGTTTTCCAGTCCAAATTCAGGCCACCAGCCCTTTGAATTCCTTGCTATTCCACGCTGTATTTTTCATTTCCCTAGCGGCTCCGTGTGTCTCTGGACATCGGGCGCACGACCTCTGAAACAGGTTTTGAGGAGTAAGTGGGGGTTTGGTAAGAGAACGTTGCACTGCACCTTAACGCCACCTCTTGGCTGAAGCCTGCAGGACCCAATGTCAAGGCAGAGTCTCTCCTGCCCTTCCCTTTTTGATAGGAAGGAAGATTGTCGAAAAGGAATCCCTTCATACCTTTCCCTGGAAACTCAGCCTTCACTTTGGAATGTGTTTGGTTTCCCTCATTCACCAGGCTGTGAGGCATGTAGTTCTTATCCTTATTCAATCTTATCTCTCTCTGATAGTTACATACAAGGCAGCACACACGCTTCCTACAGACACCTCCTATTTTAGAATGAAATTCAAAAAGCTGGGGAAATGGAAGCTCCTGGTTTTCCACAGTGCATGTATAGTGGGAACCATGTATCTGAGACCTGCAGAGGGCTGTTGCTCTGAGCACGGCATAACATACTCAGAAGCAAAGATAGCTCGGAGGCAATGGTGAGATGTAGTTGTTCCAGCAAGATACACACAAGTCAAGAAGGCAAACATAACCCTTGCCCACAAAGAGTCAGAAAAATGTATCATATGAGATCCTCATTAGACAAGAGCAAGAGAACAAGTTCAAGATCATAACACATTACAATCAAAACTTGCTGAACTTTGTTTTCCAACTCCTCATGCTCAACAGCGTTTTCCTTTTTTTCAGAGCTGTCTTTTATATAATAATTTTAAGATTAGTATTTTGTATTAATCACTTTAATAGTGATTAAACAGTGCTCTAATAATAGAAAGAAATGCCATGGAAAGTTTTCTGAGAACATTAGTTTGACAGAGATGATCCTGACATAGAAGTGTATGAGGAGTAGAATCTCACCTCCTCGAGAATATCAAGAGAACACGGAGTTTGTTCAGCTGGGTTTGCCACAATAACAAGTGATTCTGGATGATGTATCAGAGGGAAACATTATCTGTGTTTCTTAAAATGCTTTCTTAGGAAGAGACTCCTCTTACAGAGCTAAGCAAAATCAAATTGTTTCATGCAGTTTTTTGTTAATTTAGAAGCCCACATAGAAGAGTACAAGCTCCCTGATGGTCACAGGAACCCTAACATGATACTCCCAGTCAGAGAAAGTGAGCACCCAATATAACTTTCGCCAGTAGCCCACTGGGGAAATGCAAATCACCTGTGTTATTTAATATTTGTCTTCTCTAAAAGATATTATATATAAGTCCTTTTTCTGACAGGCTAGGTCCAGAAATGTCTGCCTTGGCAAAAGAAATTTTATCCCTCAAAGAATAAAACTCAAAACTTAGAAGTCACCATGAAAATGTGCATCAGAACTTCTGTGTTCTGAAGTGTTAAGTAGGGCAGTAGCACAATGGAGGTACAGTTGCTGTTGTTGGGGTTGATGTGCAAATCATTTGAGCAGTATAAAATGACTTTATGCCTACAAAAATAGGTTTCTGTTTATTATTTGCATAATCAAATATAATTTGCATAAACAAAACAAATTACGTCTGTTTTGCCAGCCTACTAGAAAATGAAAGGACAAAACTAATTTTCTGCTTGGTACAAGATTACAGCATTTTTTTCTTTTCATGTACAATTTTCTCCCACAACCATCTCCCACTATTACTTTTGCTAGATACTAAATGTGCAGTGCTTTTAAAACCTTGACATTTATTAGAACTTTGACAGGTACACATTCTGAAGCCATATATTTTCTTATCTATTCTCAATTCATACACTCAGTTAGGTATAACCTTGTTTTTCAAATGTGTGAACTGTGTTGGATTTTTCCAAATGTGTGATCTGTGTTGGATACCACATGTTTCAGTGGTAGGCTGAAAAGAAAATTCAGGTCACTTGGTAGTGATGGAGACATACAAAAATCTGTAAAACTAAAAAGAAAGACTGAAACAGCTACAAAGATTAGTTCTGAGAAGCCAGAAGAAAATACAGAGTGCAATACTTTGTTGCATCTTAAGAATAAATTCACAGCAGATAAAACACTGTGAAGAATTTGCTAATATTTCTTATAAATAAACTGTGCCATTTCACAAGGCATCTCTAGTGTTGCACTGCAGATTCAGAACTGTACAGAAGAAGTGTGAGATGTGAAGTGGATAGCTCTTTCTCTTGAATGTGTTCAAGTATATGTTGGATTTTCAGTTCTAGGCTTTAGAAGGACACTGTTTTAGATTTGTTGCTTCACTGGGCTTTCTGCACATCTAGATTTCATGAAGTTACTGATGTTACAGTGGGTAAGAGTGCCATTGAATAAGCTGATTTTTTTTTCACATAAAAAGTCTTCTAATGACCTGTAAGTATGGTTTGTAAAGAATACCAAGTGCCAACTTAGATCAGTTTGTGAGAATAGAATAGAATCTTCACCTGGAAGTGATCTACAATGATCATCCAGTCCAACTGCCTGACCAATTCAAGGCTGACCAAAAGTTAAAACCTCTTAATAAGAGATTGTTCAAATGCCTCTTAAACACTGATGAGCTTGGGGCATCAACCACCTCGCTGGGAAGCTTGTTCCAGTGTTTGACCACCATCTTGAGAAAGAAATGCTTCTTGATGTTCAGTCTGAACCTCCTCTGGCAAAGCTTTGAACCATTCCCACATTTCTGTCACTGAATGAAATAGAAGTGAAATAATGGTGAAATAGTTGTGTCTCTTTAATGTCAAATTAACATTTGAGATGCTCCTGAAATTGCACAAAGTTATGACAAAAGTTAAGGAGAAACAGTTAAGATAAAGCCTCTTGAGCAGTCACTTCTCTCCAACACAGAGCTGGCTTTGTTGTAGCTGTAAAAGTGCATCTCCAATGTTCTTATGCTAAAAATCACAGGCCATTTTTTGGCTTCCCTTAAAGAATGGAAAAACATGTGTCTGTCCCATGCCTTAAGAAAGGTATATTAGCTGGAGATGCAGCAGAGATCAGAGATATGAGAGATACAGTTCATCATCACAAGTGCTCTTATGGAGATAAAATTATACAGAGGTGTTTTGAGAGTCATGAGAACAGCATGATTTATGAAAGAACTGTGAAAACAGGAATTCCTTGGCCATTCTGAGTGTCTGTGTAGGAGGATGTTTACATTTCTTACTCTCAGCAGAAGGCATTCTTCCTAGAAAGAACATCTAATGAGTATGCAAAGAGGATAAGGTGTGCTGCTGAAGGCACCAGTGACAAGGTTTCAGAAGAGTGTCTCAGGATCAAAAAGAAATCATGTTCCAATGGACATGTGAAAGTTCTGGGCCAAAAATAAAACTGAACGTTATGAGGCATTGTTTCTATCTGAGCAAAGTAGAGAAGTCAGTGTAATTTTGTTTGAAATCAGTGCTTTATTTATTTATATAGCACTGAGCCTGAGAGTTAAACTTAGCTGTGGCATCCAGAAGGTCCTTTAAATTTCTCAGTTGTTAGGGATTAATAATTAACAATTAATATTAAGCAGTTGAATCACATTTTTTGACTATGAAAGCATAAGACAGCTCTAGAAGTCTCTTCTAATCATTATTTCCATGTTTCAATGATGTTCTGCCACAGATTCAAAGAGCTCAAGTTTGAGTCTGATCTCCTGAGGCTGATCAGCTCAGTAAGGGGAGCAGAAACCTTGGCTGATGTAAATATGACTCTGCCCCAGACGAGCTGGCAGAGAACTAGGAAAAAACACTCATGAAAGATTAATCAAAGCAGCCCTAAACAGGAGATCTATAAAGGTAACCCACAGCTCATACAGGAGAATGAGCCACCCAAATCATTAGTTAATCCTGCAGTTCTGAAAACCCCTTACTAAAGCTCAGCCCTTTGACTCCACCAAGTCCATCAATACAGGGAAGTGCAATGGCCCAAGGCACCCCTGTTCTAATTCTCTTCCTACTCTCCCACTCCAAGAATGAGAGTGTGTCCACAAAGGACTGCTCTCATGCATTGTTTTGGTCCTAGTTTTGCAGAATCTGCTCTGCTTCCATTATCAGAACACTGAGTATCAGTCCAGCAAAACACACACACACCAGTATGGTGAAGCTGTAACTAGGAAGTGGTCAGGTCACTCTACCCAAGCTAAAGAATTTCCTGAAGAAAGACCCAAGGTAAATCTGCCTCTCTGAGCACACTTTTAGGTATCTACAACCTTGGTCTTAACACAAATCCATTCCTTCTCCTTTCTGTTGAGCTACAGTTTGATTACCAACTCAAGGCTAACTACTAATAGTGGCAAGATGAGCTTTTCAGACCACTGTATGTTTCATACAATTCCCTGGACTTTTATGAGTACAGGATATACATTTACCCATAAGGAATTACAAGTAATATTTTATGTAAGTACATGAAGCCATGTGACTGTTTCTTGTTCAACTTTTGGGAAGTGTTGATCATAGAATTGCTTCATATGCTGTGACTCATTTTTATAAATTTGAAACCCAAACACACAAACAAATGTGTGCAGAAACATATGCTTTAGTAATTGGAAAAAGGAATAATAGCTTTCTTTAAGAGGAATTTTATTTTTCCATGTACCAGCAGAGTATTTAAGTGGTTAGATGTGGCACATACTGGTCTTTTTATAATCTGTGTTTTTCCCTTTATAATTCTCTGCATGAGACAGACATTAGTCAAAATAACAATTTCCATTCAGGTTTTAGCCAGCTGGAAATCAAGTTCCTTTGTGATTTTCAAGTCCATAACACCTGTGAAAAAGAACAAGCTGTTTCTCCTGACAGTTCAAAGACATACAAAATTCCAGAATTTTCTCCACAGTTTCTGTGAACAGAGTATATAGTCAATTGTATAAACATAATTTTGTTCTTACAGATGAGGAATCTTAGTTGTCATGAATCTTGGACAATTGAACAAATCATTTGGCAATCAGTGAAAATTAATGTGTTTATATAGGCAAACATCAATTTTCTATGATTGCAGGTTTATGGAGGAATAGTGAGCTGGTTTTTAATAAAAAGTTTTGTAGTCTGTAAAAATTAAATGCTTATACCACCCTCACAAGAGAGCTGCAATAAAGGGACTATCAGATGAATGACTACTGCATCATTCAGCTGTTATCCATGATTAAACAACTTGTCTAGTTCATAAATTCTTGTCACACTACAAATCCTACACTATGCAGACAACTCCATTTGGGATCTGAGTTTCTTCACAGTACCACTGCACATTTCAAGATCATCTGGGATTATCTGCCCAGAATGATGCACCAGCTGGAGTAGAGTAGATGAAGGTTATCATCCTCATTTACAGGGAGCAAATTAAGACACCAGAGATTAATTAACATACCTGTGATCACTCTGGAGCTGGGAATTATAGGGTAGTTTTCCTAGTCCTACTATATATAGTGTTTTAATCACCAAACCATCCTTCCCATCAATTTCAGAGTCTGTGCTGTTGAAAGGGGTATTTTTTAAAAAGGGAGGAAGAGTAGTGGGAGCTGTTGGAGGACGTAGAGAACAGCCATTGTGCACTGACTTCGCCTTTTGCTGCCAAAGGAGAAAGTAGCAATCAGTCAGTACTTTAAACAGGAATGAAACATCTTGAAATTTCTCTTGTATACCACATTCTGGAATTCTTTACTTATACTCACTAAAAGGTTTAAAAACCCCACTTTCCCTACATAAGTAAAACAAATGTCAAAACTTGTCTTTGCTCAAATAAGACAAGAGAGTGTGTTCTCTCCCAGTTTTGGTGAGATCTACACAGGAATTGTGTCATGTGCTGTCAGCTCCATTGAGAGCTGTGAATGTGTTAGTAGGGCAGAACCAGTCAGAGCAGAACATGGTTATGGCCAAAGGTTTCAAGCAATTCAGAAATGCTGGAAAGGGTGGTCTTTTGTGCAGAGCTGATTATTTTGCCTTCCTCCTGGGGAAATTCCTGTTAATGTCAACATGAACACTCACAGTAGTAAAAGGTGCAGATTTTGGCACATGCTTAGAAAACAATGTGGCAAAGAACAACATGCAGTGCCACTTAAACGTGTTTCCTTGCTTTATCTGGTGTTTCAGAGATGTTTGCTCCCCTTTCAAATTGTTACCCACTCACCTGATAGCACTGTGGCATTTAAATATTGCTGAAAACAAATCATGCTGAACCAAACTTTGGAGCTTAAAAAACACCCATGTCCTGTAGCTTAATGTGTCAACATAGGCTTTTTGTAAGGACAGCTAACAAAGAGAAGAGCCTCTGAAATCAAGTCTAAGCATTTGAGCCTCACTTACTAGTGGTTTCTGTTGAAGAAATGGTCTTTGCACTGGAATGTCAAAATAAGCACTTCCCCCACCAGACAAAGTGTTAGGAGTGCAGACTGCAGCACCTAGAGATGTGAACTTCACAAATAACTCTCCTTGTATCCCTGGGTATTGCACTGGCCAAAAATCTAACATTACATCAATTAAAAATAGCAGTGAAAAGCGAGAAAAAATGAAGTTTTGGAGAAGTTGGTAGGTGATCTGTGATGGCTGACACATATCTCTGAGTTTCACAGATACAGCAAGAATAAACTGCTGTGCTTTAGAAATAGACAAATAGAAAATAGAGTCCCTTTTCCCCTAAATCTTCTCTGCATTCATTGCTATTTCTGAGAGTTGTGCAGAAAGGGTTCAGATGTCCAAACCTTGTTTATTTACCTCTCACTTCTCATTAAAGTGTTCCAAAGGCTAACTTACCTTGCAACGAGGATGCATTTGTATTGTTTAATTTCTGTTCTGTCTATAGGTATTTCTAAACAGGAATAAAGTTACTTCTTAACCATCCTTTTGCACAATTAAATACATTCAGCCCCTTAAATCTGACACTTTGGAGAGTATTTTCCAGAGTTCATCATACTGTGGATCTTCTCTGTATCCTTCCCAATTTGTAAATGCTTCTTGAGTAGTAAAATTTTAAAGTAGGATGTATAACTCCAGCAGCTGCTGTTGAGGAAGCAGAAGTAAAGGCTCCCTGTACTTATACTTGAGGTTTCCACTCTTTATGGGCAGTGGTATTACACTAATTTTGGCTCCACCGTCGCTGTGGGAAATTACCCTGGGCTGTTCATATAGAAGAAGGTACGGATTTTTTTTAGTGACATTGATTCCCAGGTAAGACTCTCTTTCTTTAGGTAAGAGCCTGCCTTTTCACAGTGGAGATGTTCCATTATCCATGCTGAAAAGCATGCTGCTTCCCTACATCTACATCACTGAGCAATGCACATCACTTTGTTACAGTAAACCACCCCTTTATTATTCATGAGTTCCCAAACTGTAGTTATTCAAGCTTTATGAGAAATGATTTTATGTTTTCTTTCAGATAAATGAAAGAAATAATTTAATATTACAATATCAAAAGTGATCCATGCTTTAGAAACACCTGCTAATTACATTTTCAGATCTCCCCATTCACCATTTTGTAAACACCTGTAATTTTGTTCTAATTTCCTAGTCAAAATGCCATGCAGACATACAGAACAAAGCCAGAGAGCTTACAGAAGTCTTTTAAACAAACACCTTTATCTCATGCAACCACAATCAAAATCTCTTTTTTTCTTAGCTAGTTAGCATGGTTCTGTGTTTACCTTTTTGACTGGTGCTGCTCACATTACTTCAAAAGAATCTTGTAACAGCCTTTTAATTGTTATGCTCAGGATGGATACCAGCCCAGAGTTCATTTACTACTTTTGCTCTTCTCTTTTCCCCACAGTCCTTTGAAACTTCCTGGTTGTTTCAAAAGTCATCAGGAATTAAACATCAGCCAACTGTTTTAAAACTCTTGGTAGGAATTAAACAAGAACTCTCACTCTGAGTCAAGAATGAAGGCATGAGCCAAGGTGTGGCTTCTATTTCTAACTATAATCACTGAGTTTTGTAACATCTGGTAAACAAGGGAAACCTCTTCTGGTTTTATATCCCATGTTCATACTTGGGCCATAATATTCTGCCTTAGACCCAAAAATAACCTTCTGTTTTAGGAGGCAGCTGTGCATGTAATCTAAGGTGTTTAACGACCCTTCTTCCTATGTAAGATAAGTAGAAGTAAAAGGCACTGGATTTAAAAACAAACAAACAAGAAAACAACCCCCCCAGATTCATTTTGTTTCCTTCAGATCAACCAATATTGTCAGCTCAGCTTCTTCTATTATATCGGGTAAGACTGTGCCCACTCATTTTGTACACAGGACTTCCAGACAGCAGCAAAGGAGGGACAAGGTGTTTTATCAAATGGCAAGCAATAAGAACTGCCAGGAAAACAGAGTGGGAGCTACAGTATCTGATCTTCCTGTGGTTTACAGGGACCAGATTACAACCAAATCCCTTTTATTTTTGCTACTTTTGTCACATTGACAAGTATAGATACCAGTACAAGTAGCAGTGAAATTGTTTTCTAGCACTGATAAATTAGTGCCTGCCACAGAAGGTAGGACAATAATTTACCAAGCAAATGAGCTTAAGAAAAAGGCTGTTGAATACATTTGTGTAAAAAACTCCTGTGCTGGCCACACCACATGATTCTATTCCCAGGGAAGCAGTGCAGCCAGTTCTTAAACTCCTCAGCTAAGACATGAGATCAGAAGTCGAGGGGGAGCTAATTTGCGCTTTTCTAAAAGAAGAAAAAAAAACCCCAAGCATCATGCAAAGTTTTCATGATATTTTCTATTTTGTTCTTGATCGTTGCTATTTTCAAAAAACATTTGGAGAAAGGCATAATGAGCAAGTGGTTGTTGTCTTCTACATAGAAATTGGAGAGCAGGGCTGGAAAATGTTTAGGCAAGTAAATCCCTTGGCAGATGTCAGCAAACCAGGTTCTGCTGCAGGACCCCTCAGTCAGCCTCACCTGGCTGTGGCACATACAAAACACAGCACGTGAAAGTATCAGGAAAGGGGAGGGAGAGTTGCTATGAGACATTCTGCCCAGGAGCTTTTGCTAACACCTCAAAACATAAAACTATAATGCACTGGAATAGGACGTATTTGAATAGGCTTGCTGCCATGTGGCATGTTTATAGCCCATATTTATAGTCAAAATACCAGTGAAATACTAGACAAAAGCTGTTTATAACCCGTGGCTCTTTGACCTGAAACATCTTATTTTCTTGCCCTTGGCAAGGCTTGCTGAAGGCTTGATTGTCCTGCCTCACCTGTGCCCAGACAGAAGGAAGGAGTGGCATGGATGTCACTTTTTCCTGAGGCCTTCCAAGCCATTGCCACAGTCCTGAAAGAAACCTGGTACCCTGACTGGTGGCACTGTTGCACACACACCACACTAGCTGCCTTGCCTGCTGTTTTTCATGATTGCAGAATGCAATTAATCAGAATGGGAGAGGAAGGTTCCTTTGATTGGGCCCCATGAAAACTGAAATAAATGGGGAAGGTATTAATATTTGCATGAGTGCAACTGAGCAAGTACATTTTGTTATTTGTTCCAGTGAGTTGTGTAATCCTGCTTCCCAGTCATCCAAATAGGATTTAGCATTGTCAACATGCTTTTCTTAATAGGATGATGCTATGAATTCATGTCTATGCAAGACAGGAAAGCCAGATTACATGCCCCGGGAGACTATATATTGGTTTTAGCTGTCAGTGACATCTGTTTTTTTCAATGAAAAGGACACAGCCTTGAACCCATTTTAGACTGTGTGATGGTGTGCCCCATATAAGACCCCTCACAAACATTGGAGGAGCCATCCATTTAGTATATGTTTTGTTTTGTTTTTAGAAAAGTTTCTTTTCCAAAAGGAATAGTACTGTAAGGCTAAAACCCGGTAACCCTCCTGTTCATTCAGAAATTTGCAATACTAAATACAGGTCAGTGCATCTCCCCCTTCATAAAAATGTCCTTAGTAAGTGCTGCTTCTCCAGGTTTCAGGCATTATTCTGTGACATTAGTAAGATGGCCTGTAATTACACTCCTTCAGAGGAGGAGCTGTTACTTCTCATTAGCAAAAAATTTACAACATATCGGGAGGGCAAGTTTTAGTCTCTTGCCACAACAGCAGTGTAAGGGGACCCTGGGCTGATCATGAACCAATTGTGAATTTTGACAGGAATAAGTCATTATTAATCAAAGCATCATCACACTACAGAAGTCATATTTCACCAACCCTCTTGAAGCCTTTCCAGCTCTCTAGAATTACATCTTCCAGTAGCTTCTGCAGCTGCAACAAAAGGGGAGGGAGCAAAACACATCTCTTTGCTGGCCTGCCTGACAGTATTGCCATGTGCTACCATGTGCCAGAGCTCCATAGGATAAGGAAATTCTGACAAAGCTGCATTTTCAACTCAAAATGTCATATGCAGCTCACAGGACCACAGTGAACCTCACTTTATCAATATTTTGTGTGAGTCCCTCGTTTCAGCTAGAACTGGAGGGGCAGGAGGGTATTTTTTAAACATCTCTCTAAAAAAGAAATGTGTTGTTGCCCATCAACATATACTTTCTCTAAGAGCTGTGCATGGAAGGAACACAGCAGGTAAAAAGAGTTGAAAATTTTGGTCATGCATCATTCCTGTTTGCACTGTGTAAAGTAAGGTTCTGACAAAGGATGGTGAATTGTGAGAAGCTTTGCATAATATGTAAATATGCCCCTGTAGGCTTCTATAGTCTTGGGTAATTCATAACTGCTTCCTATCCCTGTATTTTCTTCTTATTATTTTATAATACTTAACATATAATATATTACATATTAAATTGTATAATATGCTATACAGCAATGATGATTGTAAGAATAAGTGTTCTTATTTCTACTCTCACTTGTATATTTTCAGGAAGATCAGAAGGTCATGAAATCATCAAATGGTTTGGGTTAAAGGGGATCTTAAAGATCATCTGGTTCCAATCTGGCTGCCATTGGCAAGGACACCTTGCATTAAATCAGGTTGCTCAGAGCCCCACCCAACCTGGCCTTGGACACTTCAGGATTGGCATCCACAGCTTCTGTGTCTGTGCCGAAGGGCTGAGTCTACTTCTGTTAATTTTGTGTGTGAGGGACTAACAAAAGGGTCACCCTACTCTTCTTAGCCAGAGCTTGACCAGTGCAGAATGAGGACTTTCTTGGGACTGCAGCCTGCACAGACCACAGTGGCAGCCTGACTTTGGTCATTGAACTCTTAGTAGTAGATTTTGCATCCTTACTCAACTGCCTCAGCTCTTCTGTTTTGACCTGTCTCTGCTTCTGTCTAGGATAGGGGAAAGGATGCACAGGGTGGGAACAAAATGTTACCATACTCTCTTATCCCTCCATTAGCTCAATACTGACTGTGTGAGTGATGTAAAGCAGTCCTGACTCACACTGATTTCAAATTTCGATGTGTGCTGAGCACAGAAGCAGCAAGACCCAGTGGTAAAAGGTAGAATGATTGCCTTCTCTGTTTGTTACATGGTATTAAGAGGAGGAGACAAAATAGCCTTAGTGGCCAAAAAGCAGAATGAAGAGCAATACTCTGTTACCTGATCATTGATTTAATGGGAACAGATTGTATTTTCATACTTACATGTACAGACAAGGACCAGCAGAAAAGAGACAGACTAATTCAAATCCTTGATGAAAACAAGAAGGATCTTGTACATGGTCTTCCTGCCTCACCAGTCAAGTGCAGAAGTATTTCTCCAAACCAGCAGAGGGTATGTGATGTTCTAATAGTGTAAGACCTGTCACACAAGTGGCATTGAGCCACATGAAAAAGCCCATTTTCCCCTTAGTTAGCTGTGCTCCGTGGTGTGGGGAGTGCCTGTAGCACAGCAGTTACATGCTGGTTTGTTCAGTGTGGCTTTTTATAATCTAGTCAAGCAGAGACAATATTTGACTCCCAGTTTTGCCACCTGGCAGCTGTCCTCCCACTGAACCGTTTCTGTCCCTACATGGTCTACAGTGACAGGTATCCATGTTATGCAACTAAAATGTGTTCAAGAGAACACAGTGTTTTCAAGAGAATGAAATTCCAATATTTTTCTGTGTATTCCCATATTTTTGCACTGTTTTACAGTATTCCCTGAACTTTAGAACATTACTTATTGGTAATACCAAGATACTAAAGTAATTAATCCTATTTCTATATATTCTGCCAAATACCAGAAATTTGACAACCCCGTATTAATGTGAGTAGACTTGTTCTTCACCAAATTCTGCCAGTGGACCTCACCTCAACAAATTCTTGCAAAGCATTTCATCCTACCATACTCCAGTGTCTCTCTCAGGCAAAAATTCCTCAGCAGACTGTATTTAGATTGCAAGACTTTCTATAATTTGAGAATCATAGTGGGTTTGCCACTAAATTTCCAATGATATTGTTTACAAACATCATCTAGTTCAAAGGTGCCTTATTTTGTTTTGTAAAATCTTTCTCCCAGTGAGACGAATAGCAAAACAATAGACCACAATTTCACCTGTGGTATTTGTGAGGAAAGCAGTGGCTCTGTTTGACATCAAGCTCAAGAGATGATGCCATGCTCACACCTTCAAAGGCACACAGAGAGAGAATAGAAGATACCAGTGAGGGAGGACTGTGAGACTGCTGCTGAGTCATCAATTCCATAGGTGATAATACACAATGTTCAAGGAAGAAAAAAGTCTCCTGATCTCCCTCTGTCAGACCTGGCAAGCAAAATGGGATTTCTGTATTTTTTCCAAGACTACTTGTTATTAGAAACCTCAGCTTAGTAAAGAGAAGGAAGGAAAAGGAAACTAGGCAAAGGACTGGTTAATTAGCTCAAGCACAGTGGCAGGATGGCTTTACTAACTAACCACTAACTGTGGTTGATCAGCTCCCAGAACTGATCAAGTCAGTCACACCTCTTTAAACCAATTGAGCCAGTTTGAAAACAGTTTCTTAAAATTCCTCCTGTGTGTGCTACTCTGTAGGAAATAGTGTCTCTAGCGAATTCTTGTGCAATTTATCTGTCAGTTTTGTTCTTTACCTTACAGAGAAATGGGGCACTGTTGGAAAATGGTCACCCATTGTCCGGTCAGAGCAACTGTCCCAGGACAAAGAGAGAGCAGCCCCTCTCTGTGTCACATCAGAAGTTCACTTCAAGGACTGTGATGCTGGCTCCTGCTGCAAGAAAGACTATCCCAAATACTTCTCTGTGTGCTTTGTCTCAGGTGCCAGTTCACAATCCTAGTGTCCACAGATCATCTGCTTCACCCCTCCTGCAGCCTCACATGCCTTTGGGCAGTCACAACAGGAAGAAAGCATTTCAAAACTCTGTTCATAAAACCTGCTCCGGGGACGTCCTTGATAAACATGCAATTTACTTTACAGAAAAGAAGCAGTGTTTTACCCCTCGGATCTTGAAGACATCTCATCAAGCTTTTCTTGTAAAATATAGGTATTATAATCCTCCTTCCAGAAAAAGGAGCTCCTCCCCAGGCAGACCATCAAGTAAATCAGCAGGCATCAACAACAAAAAGAGAGAAGGCTTGCACAGGTACTGACATCAATGCTAAAAGTTACACAAATTTGTTTTCAAACACATCATTTGAATCGTAACTGTTTCTCACTGTGCTTTTAATCTTTTAGATTTTTGGAGGATGCACATATGAGACCACATTCTGCTCACTTTTCTCAGCAGCCAGTTGAGATGAGTGTACCCAGTGAGTTACAAAGAAAAAAGGGAAGAAAACACCTCTCACACACAAAAGTTGTCCTGGTTACATGGAAATGGATAATGGATTCAGTGACTTTAGGGAATCAGTGTTAAGTTCAAAACCAAAATATTCAACCATCTTATGAGAAGTGACTAAGGTTGTAATTGAGAAATCCAGCACGCAGGGCTAGATGGGGTGAACAGGCATCTGTGAATAAAACAGGAACAGCTAAAGTAACTAGTCTCTCTGAGAAACACAAATGAAACACTATGTGATGTGGAAAACAGTTTATCCCAACACAAATCTGCTCTTCTGAAAGCAGAGTTCTTTCCTACTTGACTGAACTCTTGCTTTTTGGTTCATTTACAGCCTTTCATTCCATCCAAATAATAACTTGGAGCCCAGAAATGTCCAGACAAAGTGCTATTCACTTAGTCTACGGTCACTGCTGTAGAATGCCATGCAAGATTTTGTCTGGAAGTTACACTGCATTAGTCATCTGAATTTTCAAGATGAATGAAAATTGGATTGATTTAGGAAATTTTAGTGCACTTTAGATTAAGGGCTGCTTAACAATAACCAAAGCCATGCATGATAGAGGAGTTTTGTATAATTCCTTGGCCCATGTGCCCATTTACAGAAGCCATGCTGAATTCCTACACAGCTCAGCCAAGGAAGCACAGGCATGATTTGTGATAGCCTTGTGCTTGATGGTACTATTTCAGTCCTTGTTCCAACCACCAAAACCTTCATTTAACAATATTAGCAAGAGAAGCTCCTATTCTCATTTGATGACCTGATCTGATTTTCTAAGTCCTCTTTCAAAAACACAAATGTATTTTGAATGTCCTTCTAATAAAAGTGCTGTTGTATTTGCATGTAATCTGTAAAGATTGTCAATTTTGACAGAAATTCTGGTTTTCTTTATATTTGCATGATTTCTCTCAGATTATACAAGCTGATTTCCATTTCTGCTTACATGAACCTACCCAATAATAATAATACCTTTTCATTATTTACATGAGTGATTGACACGCAAGACATTTATTTCACATGAGCTGGAATGTGATATAGTTGTGATTTTGATACGTTGTGGAATCAGATGATTTCCCCTGGTACTCTGGAAATAAATAATGATAATACAAAGATAATTAAACAAATTATTTACTTTTTTCTCTTTTTCATTTTTGTGATAGAACGATGAACTGTGGAGTCATGATTCTGAAATGCCACTTTCTCGAGGATTACAACTTGAAGAAGTGTAAGTCAAATGCTTGTTTGTCCCTTTTAACTATTTCTAGGTTTTATATCAAAATATTAAAGTAGAAATCTAACGTAAAATTGAAAATATTACACAAGAGCCTATTACCAATGGCTGTATGCAGTGAATAGAAGGATTCAATTGGGAATAAAGTATTCAGCTACTTTCTTGGGAAATGTGGGATCAGAAAGTTGGAAGAGCTTTTCTGGGTCATGAGACCCCTCTTACTGTAGGCAAGCTAAATATGTTAAGACTGATTAACAAATAAACAATATTAAAATTATCTTCTGCTACCTACACTTTGTTCACTGGAACCACTTTTAACTGATTATTCACAAAAGGCATGGCTCTTTTATGTTAATGAAGGGAATGGATTAGAGTATTTTGGGAGTTGATCAACAGAATGGTCAAAATCAGTCATTTTAAAACTTATATGCCTGATTAGTAAAAAATGCAGAGTAGTGAATAGATCAAGCACTTTTGTTTAATTATCCTAAAACTAATGCATCTTTATTTGGTATTTTAAACCTTATTTGTATTCTGTGTATGTTAAAAAAAGATGCTGACATTTTGTGTGTTTGTATAGAGAAGAAGAGTACCTTTGTTTTCTCCAGGATCTAACAAATGATATTTTGATTAGAAATTGTTACCAAAAAGAGTAAGTGCTTTGCCTTTAACATTTATTCCTTTGAGAAACAAAATTTTGACAAACCAATGTAAAGAATTGGTGGTTTTAATGACAACAAAGTGTAACTCTGATTCAGTTTAATTGGATTAGTATTTTTGTGACTGCACTGTATGGGAGTCAGGATCTAAATTGAGTAGCTGAATAGAAAATACTCTTAGCCAGACTCCTATTTCTGACTTCCCACTGACTTCTAGTAGAAACATGGAAATATCATATTCACTAACCCTGTTCTCAAGTTCATTCCTTTATACAGGATGGTGATGGATATTATTGTTACAACTGTCTCATTCCAGTTCCCAGCCAAACTTGAGCTAGTGACCCATGGAGTCTTCCCTAGCAAAGTTCATCAGAGCAAGACTCTGTGTTTAGAGTTCTTCCTCCTTCCTATCAAAGCAAAATAAATAAATGCAATGATTGCTTTCTTTAGGACATGTGCAGTCTCAAGTTAATGATTCACACATAAAGGTTAGAGCCAAACACACATTATGCAGCTGGTGACTAAATGCAGCAACTTTTTCTGGGCTCATGTTCTGTAGTAAAGCAACATATTTCTAGTATTTAGAGACTGCGATAAACCACATAGCTGTTTATAGCCCTGCTAAAAGTGACAAAACTGGGTGCCCCTTTCCTAAGCAATTTCTTGCCTGCATCTTAATTGGAAGAAACTCCTGCTTTGACAGAGAAGTTTACCTCAGTGTTTAAGATTTTAAGTGCTTTGATGCTAGAGAGGTGCTGACCCCTCAAAATCAATCCAGCTCATCCTGACACCAAGGTATTTCTTTTTCAATTTAGAGGATTTGAGTTAAAATCTTCAAGCCCCTTTTAAAGGAAAAATAAGTGGCCATTGACAGAAGTCGTTAGTTTGTTTTCTGAGAAATCAGTTAAGAGTTCCCCTCCTTCCTCCTGGGTATTTCAGTTTTCAGACAAACATAAGGTCCAAATTAGAACTGAATTTTCTGCATTCACTGGGAGGAACACTAGCAGGTTTGAAAGACACCAATTCATTTACATTGAAAAGGTCACAAAGTATGGGGCCAGCCCATACATACAGTAAAAAAAAGTTAAGGGTTTGTGTGTTTGTGTCCCTACTCAGGCCTGCACGGTGAGAAAAACTGCTTTGCTGTCTTTAGAGAGAGATGGCTTGGATGTTGTGTTCTCCTCCCTCAAAAATAAAGTTTACTAAAAATATGTGAAAAATCATCCATTGTGTTCTCGGATCATCTCTAATAAAAGAACTTACTTGCTCTGCAGAAGAAAAGTGGACAATCAATATTATCCTTTCATTTCAAGGCACAAGATGAATTTCTAAATAGGTTTTATGTCAAACTAAGAGACACAACTAGTGGCCTCAGCTATCCTGCAGGATTAATGTGATAGACACATTTTAAAGTTTTCATTTATTTAGGCCAGTATTCTACAGATAAAATCATGAATGCCCTCTCAATTCTAATATACAGTATAAAACCAAAGCAGCTCTGCTGAGCCTTCCAGCTCATTGCAGACATTGCTGCATTGGGTTAAATTGGGTTAGATTTAATTGTGATTGCAGAACCTAGAGACCTAATTTCCCTAGTCAGATAGGTCTTTATTTTTACCAGTTCACACATCCTATGCTCATAGCTGATCATGGCTCTAAAAAAGTTATGGAAAGACCTTTCTAAAGAGCACAGAAGAGCACAGAAGTCCAACCTTCAGTGCTTGCCTAGGATGTTTCTGAAAAGGAGACTCAAGAACAAAGAGACCCTGCAAATGACCTTCAGAGTCTAAAAAGTACTGGCTAGAGGCAGTTCCAAAGGCCTCTGAGTAGCACCATATATTGGACAAATGAACAAGAGCTGTAAATGAATCTAAGAGGCTGCTTGCAGTACTGCCCAGCACCCCCGTAGCCCCAGTCAGTGTCACTCAGTCAGTGTGGTGAGCCAGAACTTGGAAGTAGCAAGAGAGACTTAGGCCCCACCAAAACACAGAGAGGGACTCCTACATTGTGATAGGCAGCACCAGTACTCTTGTATTTTTATTAAAAGTGGAAGAAGAAATTAGAATTATATACATGAAAGCCTTCCCCTAACATAGTTTCTGTCAAACAGCATGCACTTGGAATGAGAATCTTCAACAACCTTAAAATGTTTAAGATTTTAGTTTTTAAATCCACTTGCAGGTGGATGGGGAGGGGATGGAGCAAAAGTAGAATATTGGAATGGATTTTAAGTGATCTGAAAAACAGGCTGAGTAGTTATTTTTCATTTTGAAAGTATATGGACCTTGAACAGTTGAGGGTTTTTGCACTGATGTTCTTTTTCCTATTTTTTTAAGGGCATTAGAAGATGTATTTCAAATGCACATTAAAAGTAAGAGGCATAACCTTGATGAGGTGAGCAAAAAACATCTAATATTAAATATTCTGTCACCTCCAGTAGAAATGTTGTATATCAAAGCTGAGCAACAATTTATGGCAGATCGACTACTATGTAATTTTAATAAAAAGCAAGGAGAAATTCTCCTTACCAAAGCAGCAGTAAGGTTGTTTTCCACAGAGGGCTGGTAAAGAGAGATTTTTCTGTGTATTTTTGTTATTGCTCCAATAATGTTTTTAAAAGACAGATAAAGTAGTTAGCATGCAGAATGGCTTTAATTTCATAAAACCTGTTCACAAATAATGTTTGCTGCTGCACTTTTTTGCTGTGATTGTTATTTTCTGGAGTAGACCAGCCAAATAGGTTTGGAGGCTGTGACTAGATCCAGTAAGAAGACTTTGCAATTTAATAGCTTGAATTTAGGAGTTTGGTCACCAGAGCAGAATGTAAAACTCTAGTTTTAGTCCAAAATTAAGCCTCCCCAGGTGGTGCCTGCTGAGAATTATACACCTCAAAATGCTTGTCTGGATATCTCCCACGCTGAGAGGGAAGAGGCCTGTGGAGAAACAATAAGAAATGCCAGGCACAAATACACAGCCACAGTCCTGTCTCTCCTGTCTGCAAGTCTGGCATCTTATCTAGGATGAGCAAAAGCACTTTTGCCTGTGTTAATCCAGGATTTAGAGCCTTCTCCTGAGAGCAGATTTTATAACTGCCCTTTGAAAAATTGGAAAGAAGACACAGTTTTCCTTTTAAAATCATTCCCAGAGAAAGTGGCGTTAGTGGTGTTGCCATTGTCTTTGCTGTTTATCCCAGTTTGGTTTAAGCACTTGTCCCTTCTCAGACTCCAAAGGCTGAGGAGACCCAAATCCAACACCTCATGAGCAGATGGCTCAGATGAGCTTTTGAACTAATTCCTCTAGGTTAGACAGTAGGAGCAAAATGAGGGACACGAGCACTGCAAACTGAGGCTGCAGCGCTGATTTAAAAGGCACTAGGTTCTTCTGCTTCCAAATAACTGACATATACTCCGTCTTCTTTACAGACTCTGAATTAAAGGGGAAAAAAAGAGATAAAAACACATTCCCAAGGGCCTATTGCAGAACTGTGGGCTCCACAGAGGGTGCAGAAGTTCATTCACAGCCTTCCTTGCATTGCCTGCTAACTGCTAATTGGAGGGGCCCTGCCCAGTGCACAGGGCTTGGGGCTTTTTCATCCCGTGCTTCTCCCATGTCCCACAGGGACTGAGCCTGCTAATTCTGGCCTTGAGAGGGATTTGATGCTTGAGCTCCCCTCTAGATCTTACTTTAAAGGCCTCTGCACAAAATGACATTTCATTTGGTCTGATGATCCAAAGGCTTCACGGTCAAGGACTTGGAGATTGCATTCTAAAGCTCAAATTGCTGCAGCAGACTCAGGTGGGAACACTTCTGAGAAACTGTCAGAGTGTGGCTTTTAAACAAGCTACTTTGCCTTACTTGTATCTGTAAATTTGTAACCATTTAGAATTATACTTCCTTCAACACTAGGCATGTGGGAGTTGCACACGATTTGCACATTGAATAAACAACAATCAAAGGAATTATAAAATAATTAGAATGCAGTATGCTATTTTGTCTTTTAAAGGGGTACAATTAGGGGAGAGCTGGTGTTTTGGTAACTGTTTAGTTGCTGGACTGACAGGCAGTAGGTGGAAAAAGTGTTTCGGGAATGATCTGAGTTGAAATTAGTGAAATTTAAGTTGGTTTTGTGGGGAAAAAAAGTCAGCAGCTGCACCTCAATTTGAGAGGATATGTATTTTACATCTGACTAGAGGATGCTGAGCATATTTGTAAGGTCAACTGTTGCCTTAGAGATAGAGCTGAGAAACCTTTAATAGGAAACTGAAGGTACGTGATTGCTTCCAGAAGGATGTGTTTGTAAGCAGTAACAGATTTCTGCCATGTCCCACTGCAACATTTGATATCTAGGAACACATTGTTCTGCACCTGAGTTGAGCTTAAGCCTGGTGTCTTCCTCTTCAAAAGCACTGACTAAAAATTTTAAAGAAACTCAGAAAAGAGGAATAAAATTTGTTGAGAACTGATTTAAAGATTACTGTTAATGACATATTTGCATGTTTAGCCATGTATCAACAAAAGGAAAAAGAACAAAACCACCTCTGAGGAGTTAGAAGAACACAGCACATACAGAAGAAGTATTCTTTGGAAAGGTTAAATAAGAAGTATAAAGCATAACATACACCATGAGAAGCCTGTGAGCAGTGACATTTATTAGACCAGGCACAGTTCCCACAAGAAAAGCAATGGAAGCTGAATCACTTTGCAGCTTTTAAAAGTGAAATGGCCAGTGGATGGAAATGAATTTCATAGCAAGTGGACTTTGGTCCTACAAAAATATATTTTTCTCTTTTATTTTTTTGTCCTCAAACCAAACTTTTTATTTCCTATCACTAGTTTCTGGATCAGACAGACAAAATAAGAAGATGGAAACGTGTTTCGCTGTGTTTGCAATATCTTTTTTTTTTTTTTTTTTCACACTGGATGCCTGCCAAATTTTTATTTGGGCACTTCCTTCTCTGGGCTCTGCTCTTCTGTGTATTTACTATCCAAAACCAACACTCCCCTCTCCAAGTTCCTGCTGGCATTTGCTCCAGCACAGCGCCTGAGATCTGCTCCCTGAAACAATCTCCATGTTGGTCTACTGCCTGTTAAACATCATGAGGGTTCTAAACCCCACCCAAATGTGTTGCCTGATCCACCATCCATGTTTGTCCACACACTATGTCCAAGCAATCCTCACCATTTACTAGGAAATTCACTGCTCTAGAACCTGCAGCCTCTTCTCCAGCTTTGAGAAAGAGAGTAGCACCATTGCTTTTCCAGGAAAATGGTCACATACTCAATGGCATGTTACAAGGGGACTGAGGGAAAGAAGAATGCAATTAGTTGCCTAATTCAATTAGGAAACAGAGATAGATAATTTTTTTTTGCTTTAGAACATGCAATCACAAACAGCATGCCCAGGAGAAAGCATGCACCAGTCCTTCCAGCAAAATTTATTTCTGCTGTTCACACTCTTTCACTGCCTCTGCAGACTGCATTCAGTGGTCCATTTACAACTCTTCAGCTGAGGGCTCTTTTCATCGGGCCAGCTCTGGCTATTTAAACATTCTTTTATGATTGAGCATGACAATTTTTTATTTTTTTTTTACCACACAAATTAAGAAACTGAAGAGTTTTTCCAACAAATTTTCATAGAGGAAACAAGTTCCCCCATTTTCTGTAGTAATGAAATGGTCTCCACTCAAGAAAGCTTGTAAAAATTGAGTTTTATTATCTAGCCACCTGCTTGAATCATCACAGTTTTATACCTTTAGAAGTGCAAGGATGACATACCTGCTGCAGAACCTGATCCATACTCAGATACATTTTGAGAAGCTATCAATTCCATAAAAAATATTTCTTTAAAAAGAAAAAAATGCTGGTCCTTGCTAAGAGGTATAAGTAAAAGGGTAGCTCTTATAATGCAGAAAAGTGGAAAACTTATCTCCTGGGCTTGAAGTAGCCCCTGAAATGGGTCTGTAAGTGCATCATTTCAGGAAATTGATGGGAAACTAACACAGCACCTGCAGGGGTGAGGGATCCAGTGCCCATCAGTCTTCCAATGAGCAAACTGTTCCAAGTAACTTATTTCTGGGAATTTTATCATATAAAACCAAAAAGCTTCTGAAGACACGAAGTCATATCTTACACTTGCTTTATGCCTTTGCTTTTAGGAGGATCATAAAGTGTTCATTTTCAAAAAAATACAGCGTTATGACACCAAAATTTTATCTCAGGTGAGGGAAAGATGGAACACATGTGATAAATGGCACCCTGCAGAGTTACCAAACATTTCAGGACAGGTACCTAGAACAGCACAGGCAGCTGAACACCACAGTGGTGTGGAAGCTGAAAAGCCACTTTATTCAACCAAATAAAATCATTTCCTTTGATTACTGTGCGAGTATGTCCTCAGTGATAAGACCTGGCAGAAAGTGTCACAGGGCCTTTCACAGCCATTAGTGGAAAGGTCTATTTTCGCATTTCTAAGGGAAAAAAAAACCCTCTTTTTGATGTACCACACCTCAGCACTATCTTGAGTCATACTGAAGCAGACACAGGAGAAAGCAATCTCTGCTTAATCCCTGGCATTATCTCCTACATGTTCTTGGCCCTTCCCTTCTTCAAGTGCCATACCCTTTCTACTTAGCCCAGGGTGCCTCATGGGATTGCCTAAGGAGACACATCACAAACGACTGTGGTTTGGGATGCTAATGCAATAATTAGCAGCTTAATCATCAAAGTGAATAAGCAACTTACCAACAGTCCCTTTCAGCCCTGTGCACTGTTGTCATTTAAATACAGCATTTTGTAATGGACCACAATTAGATACTGCACATGGGAAAGTTTTAAAAGTAAACCAGTAAAAATGAAAATGACTGCTCTGAGATGAGCACAGCACCCAAGTTTATTCTTGTCACAACAGAAAATGTCAGTGATCTGGTATGTGGAAACTTTCTTCCAAACCAGTACTGACCCAGTGGCCCCATCACAGGCAGAAGGGGAAATGTCCTGTGAAACAAGTTCTCTCATTCCGTGTGACTTAAAGTAGGAATATTCTATCTTGACAGAATTTTAGAAATTCCAGCATGAATAGTTTAGTTCAATTTCTTAAATTTCTTCTGAAGTTTCAACTGGATGTACTAATTTCACTGCCTGTTCTGGCCATTTATACAGCTCATCCCATTACAAGTGCACATTCAGTCGTGTGCCTGCAGGAGCAAACACCCTTTTCTTCAAGTTCCTTATGTAAACCAGAGTTTCCAAACATGGAGACAACTGGAAAATTTGACAAGTACCTCACAGACACAATACACCTCACTACCAGAGGATACATGTATGGTAGATTCTTCATACCCACATTGGTTACTTTGGCCACTGAAACCGAGCCTAACTCAGACCATGATCTAGTTATAGTTCACAAAGTTTTAAAATGAGGTCAAGAGGGGAAACTCTCATAGGTAAAACACACTTGACTCACCTAGTTAAACATAGGATCCAGTCTGATGGCTCAGCACTGTGCACGCCTGGCCACAAACTAACACTTCCTGGCCTTCCATAGCCTTGGCTGCTATACTGGATTTTTCCCTTTTGTTGAAGATACCCTTTAGCAGTCAAGTCAGCAAAACAGAACACAGATTATATAAAATTACCTTATAATATTTACAAAGAGCAGCCTTGCAGATATGTTTGAATAACTTTTATATTAGTTCAGAAATTTTTATGAGAATTTCTTTAGAGTCATGGAAGAGGTGTTAAAACTGCTCTTTTCACTTTCTTAGGTATTTCTTAATGTCGATTGTAAGACATTAAGGGCATAAATTTCTCAAAAGAAACAAAATGCTGAAGACTGCAAATCTCATCCGTCAGTTTTGACAAAGCATGTGCATGGAGAAATCCACTGGCTTTCCAACCACAATCCTATCACCAGGAGTTTGCTCCATATTTTCTCAACACTAATATTCTAAGCAACAAAAGTGACTTCTTCTGAAGCACTGGACATTTTGTGTTTCCAGCTCATGGAAAGTGTTCATTATCTTAAACATGTTTCAACAGAACAACTAATTTTCTGTTAACTGGTTGTTGTAATGACCTTCAAATTGAACCAGTTTTAAAATTTTCCCAGACTCCTCAGAGTCTGCCCATTTTTTCCCCTTTCTGTATGATAGCTTCCAGACTCCATGCCATGCCATGAATACCCACAGGTCTTCCTCCATAGAACAAAGAGGCCATCATGATTACCATCTCTTAATAAAGCAAAGTTATGTGAGGGTGCTCTAGGAATCCTAATTGATTAAACTGTAATCCATTTCCCCCTTGATTCATTCTGACAGTGATATTAATAATTTTCTCAGAGTCTTGAGCAAGTCAAACCACACTGGTCAGGTGCTCTCAGTCCATTCTGCAATCATCCTCCATTCAGAATCTACTCTTGTACTTTCCAAGATTGGTGAACTGTTTGCTTGCTTACTAACAACCTGCAATCCAGACTGCTGACTGCGTATTTCATCACCATTTCCCCTTCTCCCAGTACAATTATACTGGATCACTGATGTTTTTTAATTCCAGTGGTCTTGGCTCTTTGTAAGGCTGAAATAGAGAAACACATGGGGTCACAACAAAATATAGAAAAGCACCTGTTTTGCTCCAATGAATTCTGGATGTTCAAGCTGGTGTCTTACTTATGAGGAACCTGAGCACACAGTAGGCATAACCTTGAGCTACGTGCAGTCCCAAGCCATGATGTAGCAATCTTCCACATTATTCTCACACAGAAAAGGTTAATTTGCTGCTACTTTATGCTGTGTGTTCCATGGAGTACTACTCCATGGGAACTTATTGTAGGCAGGCACTTCCCACAGAACATGCTCCACCAAAAGGAGGGGGATAAAGGTGAGAGCCAAGTTATTTCTAGCAGTTACCTGCACTGTAGGTGCCCAAGACACCCCTGTCAAGGCACAGAAGTACCACAGATGATGCTCAAGCACTGCTCATGCTGCAGCAGCTGTGACCTGGAAAAGAGGTGCTTGTTTCTAGCCTTTCTTGTATTTAATGTAGATGGGAACAGCATCTTCCAAAATGGGATTTTTCCAGGAGAATTTAGCTGAAAGATAGATAATCTAGGCTGCAAAATCCCTTGCAAATGGAAGACAAAGTCTCTGGGACTTGAGTGAGCTACAAGAAATAAATGAATGAGGTAGTGGGGACAGAAGTGAAACACCTACTTAACTGAAACCTCATTTCAAGTAGTTTTCTCCAGTTAATTAAGTATTGAGGAAAATGGATGCAGAAAGTACATTTTAAAGCAATCAAGTACTGCCAGAAATCAAACCAGCAATTTGAAAAGAGAACAACACTGCTCTCTGGCATCTGACAAAATAAGATATTTGACAGGGAACAATATGTGCAGTACTGGTTAATTGGGAGGTGAGGAGAAGAATAATCATAGCTGCATTACTGAATTTATAGAAGTGTCTCCAGTGTACCACAGGGATGATGTGAATTTGTGGAATCCTCCTGCCTGCTGCAGCAAGCCAGCAATCACTTACATTCCCATCAACATTTTTTTTCAATGTACCCTAGACAGCAATGCAGAAATAGCAACTGTGGTGGCTGAGCCCAGGAGAATTGCCTTTAAAATGACTGTAAAATCCCCCACTTTTCTCTGCTGATGAAGAGATACTGGATAAGAAACAAGTGGGGAAGAATTAACACTTGGTCTCCTCGGTTAAAGCTCACCAGAGCAGGGTACAACCCTTTCCCAGTTATCTGAGTATGGAATATGGTGATTCCAGCACCAGTTCTACAACAGGTTAGGTTGACTGTGTTTTTGCAAAGCATCAGCTTTAGAGCAAAGACAAGACTAGTTTCCCCATCTTTTACTTCTAAGCTGTAGCCGAACACCACTCAACCCATAAACTCAGCTACATGTTGGAAGCTCTGGCAGAGCATTCAAGGCTGTATTGTCTTCCTGCAGCTGGTTCACTGACCTTCCATGTTTTAAAATGTCATTTTAAGCACATTAAAATGATGCTTTCAACACAAAAGTGCTGCTTTGTCAAAGAAGTCAGCAATGGGGATGGAGACATCTGAACAAACCAATCATTTGGTACCCTTCCCACTCATACTTACAGCAGGATAAGGCAATGTGCATTTTGTGGGAGATTCTTATTTAGATCCTTCGATATAAACCAATACTTTCATGTGTAACTGCCTGTCTCAGCAATAGATTTGCTGAAGATAATATCAGGAGCCAGACACCAAACACTTAGATAAAAAAGAGAAGTAAAAGAGCAGCTAACCAAGTTAAACAAGCAGTTAAGCAAGTAGGAGATCTGAGAATCCCAAAATAGATTCTTTCCTCTGTAATTGCCCACAAGAAATTTAAGAGAAAGGAAAATCCCATAGGATGAAGTATCAGTCTTCTCCATTACTGCTTCTAGCCTCTATGATAGGAATCTAAGGCAATTATGTTCATCCAAAATTAAGATAATCCAAACTATGCTCCCCTCAGAAGAACTAAAATCTTCAATCTCTCAGTGCCAGGCAGTGTCTAAAACCACACATAAGTTTAAGTATCAACAACAGTGCTGAAAACAGTATTTTTCAACCTGAGGTCAAAAGAATATAGAACACTTCCCTTTCTCTATACTGAAAAAAAAAAAATTAAGTAGTCCCCAATCACAATTAGTAACTGCCAACTTCCCATTTTGCCTCTAAAAGAAAAAATCAGTAGTCAGATGTGGATACACAGTCTTCATGAAAAAGTCAATCTTCCTTCACAAGATCAAATGCATTTACACTGTATTTTATGTGGTACTCAGCAGGGCACCTAAATAAAGGAGCCCTGAAATAAAGGAACCTCTGTATCCAGCACAGACCAGATTCTCACTAAGCTTCCATCTGTTTAATTTATGAAGCACAGTAGCAGAAAAGCAAAATACAAAGAGCTGCTGATTTTTCTATGCATCCATCAGACCTTTCACTGAAGTATTTCAACAGCTGTATTGTCAATAGAGATCATGATTTGTCTGCTGTTAAAAAAGCTTCCTGGGATAAAACCATGCAAAAAGCCAAACATATTTAGCTGGTTTATAGCTACATCCTGTTTTTCTATGTTCCACAGAGTTTCTGAACTCTACACTGAAATAAGTGTTTTGATGCGCATATAAGTATGGCAGAGAACATGCACACACACAAATAAATAATATATAATATATAATATATGACATATAATATATAATATATATCTATACAAATTCTATTATTTATATTACATATATAAAAACTATATATATGTATTTTTTTAAACAGAGGTTATATCCTATCTCCTGTCCCTGGAACTACAGACTAGTCCACATATCAAGGAAATCCACATTGCCTTGAATACTGCTACTGCAGTCTGCTTTCACCACAGTCCACCTTGCATCCAGTTGTCAACATCATTAAGTTCAAATAGCTGCTTTCAATTGCTGTTTTCTGCAGAAAATTACTGGCAGCCTTTTGTAATTTATGGCTATTTAGGATAGGATAGCCAAAGCAGAGGGAGGTGGAATCATTTTAAGGGTCACACAGCTGAAATCTCAAACAGCAAGAACAAGGAACCTGAAACTACTTCTAGGATAAATCTGAAGTGTTCTCCAGCACCTGAGCCATGGAATGGCACTGTTTTTCCTACAGTGTTTACATTGTTCAGCAATGTTACCCTGTGAAAAGGGAACTTGTTTGTCATGTGTTATACGGAGAAGTTTCCCATTAGATGTGTGTTGCACTTTTCTCTGTCATCACCTTCAAGGTTTTAGGGCCCCATTTGCTTTGTTGTCCAATACACACTTCTGAGACCAGGCACATTTGGATTCATCACTGCTCCCCCTGGTATTTTTCTTTCTGCTTAAAAGTCTATTAATTTACGTCAGCTGTAGGGGACACAAACAAAATTAGCTGGATGGTGAGAGTGTGATTCTTCTTTCGGTTCCATCTCTCCCTCCCACTGGCTGTCACTGGATGAGCAGACTCTTCCAAGTGGTCCCAGTGAGCCAACAAATGTAGGAATGGCAGCACTGTCCCCAAGGGTGGAACTGCAGGGTAGTGCAGAGAACTCATGATCACCCCTGCAGCCAAGTGGGCTTCACAAGTCAGGGCAGGATGTGACATTTTAAACATTTTAAATTCTGGGAACATTTTAAATTCTGACATCTGAGAGATCAGTTCAAACACTGGCCCTTAAAAATAAGAATCCAGGAAGAGCAGCTGACAAACATATCTCCTTTTACAATTTTCTTTCATTACTAGGTAAAAATGAGAAGAATAGTTCGAAGTCTGAAGGAAGAGCTGAACATCACAAACGACCCCGACCCTTCCATCAGCTGTGGGGAAACATGGCAGAAAGATGCCAACATTCCTGCAACATGCTTTTAACGTACAGCTCTGGGCATTTCAGGGAGCATGCAAAACCACTTGGGACAGCAAACTACATTTTACACCAATTACAATGTAAACCTTGGGTAAACAGGAAAGAGAAGAAGAGATCCAGCTAATGCATCTTCCTGTGATGTAACACAGTATCACTATGGCAACAACCAGGTTAGTGTGCTAAGAACAATACCAGAGCACCAAAGACATTTTTACAGGGACTTTCACAGTCAGAATACAAAGCCACGTACAAGTGTCCTTTCATTCATTACAGAGAGATGACAAAACACATCCTATGCAATCCTACTAGAAATCCTGATGAGGCACTCTTGATTTTTTTGCTCTGCATGCTTGATATACAGATAGGCTGGAAATTATGTTCTTGATAGAGCTTTCCTCTGTGGATTGTGACCTGAAGTCTCATCAATTTACAAGGGAATGTAGAATATTAAGTCCCACTTTCAATATATTTAGGCATTAATCTAAGACCTCTTTGAAATCTTAACCTACATCGAAAAGCGAAGACAAATCCAATACATACTAGTTGCTAAAAAAATGCAGATTGTAATCTTTCAAAATGCAAACATTTCACACTTAATGAAATCTAAAGGCTTATAAAATACAAATGCAGCCAAGTAGGAAAATATGTAACAACTAAAGTCTCAACGCTTTCTTTTACTGATGATAGTCATTTCTTTCATTATAACATAGTTGTTCAAATTTTTCTGGTTAAGATTAGACAGCTTTCTAAAGATAGATGTGTTTTCCACACTCTTCTCCAAGTGGGACACTTTTCAAGGCATCAGATTAAAATAGAAAAACAATGATTTAGATAAATAAAACACACCAGTTTTGTTTGGGTTTTTCCTATTATCAGCTACCAAAACCTCTTCATACCCATGCTTCTACCTCAAGACACTTAATTTTTTTTAATTGCTGTAATTCCACAGATGATCCCTAAATAATTTCAAGATGCAAAACTTGGTTGGAAATAATTTAGCTTTTATGAGCTTTGACAGTATCCTGACATAAGATGAGGCAATAAAATGCATCCTTTAAGGTGGGCCCCTTTCAGTGTCTTTGGAAGATGTCTTTAGGCATAGTGCCACAAAGATTGTTTTAATTACCTAACACTTGAGTTAAAAAACTTAAGATGTTTAAGAAAAAGCCATAAGATCTACTGCTGTGATGCCAAGCACAGGTATATCTAGTTACTGAAGGGTGGATTGTGTGGCAAGATTTTGATCTTTTGAACAATGAAAAATATTTTCATTTGCCTGACTCTGTTACAGACATTTGATGCAAATGTTGAATTTCTTTAAAGAGTTTTTGGTTAGACTGATGAGTAGATCATTTGTTCTCCTAAACTGACTGCATTCTAACAGATAATACAGTAAGGAAGGAAGAATAATGGAGATAAGTATATGTAAAAAGAGAAAATCACTTTGTTTTGAGGGTAAAACTAAGCTTGAAGCAGAAGGTATCATTAGACTTCGAAAGTTCAAGTTAAAACAAAAATATTTTCTTATTTAAAGAAATCTTTTTCAAGGAGTAGAAAACATTATTACACACTTTTGTTGGAAGAAGAAACAGCATCTTTCTGACATAGTAACAATAATAATGTGGAAATGCCTCTCTGCTGTGCATCTTGGAGCTTTAGGGCACTACTGCTCATGTACAGGAGCTTGATTTCCCCAATATCTGGCCAGGGCAGGCAAGGATAATATGAAGTATCAGAAAGAAATTTCTGTTTAGTTGGATAATGACTGACATGGTTGATGTCACCCTTTCTATAGTGTTAAATTGGTCTGTGCTGCTAAGCAAGCTCAGTTAGACCTTTGAGATCCACAAGCAAGGGTGAGCATTTTTGTAATGAATCATCCTAAATTCAAGTGCACTATCATGAACTGGATGGAGTTACTTCTCTTGTATTGATCATACCAGAATCTAAAACAGTATTTGAAGGAAAAGGAGGTAACCTAGAGAATTCCATACAGATATTTCTTGACACCTGACCATTTTCCAACACATCCACTCTCATTATATCAGGTACAGGTCTTCATTGATTTTTGTAGAGACAGATTTGAGGTTAAGCATTGTCAAGGTGAAGGGTGACCTGAAGAGGAGCAGCAAACAACATTTGCTGGTAGAACAAGAACAAATTTGTTGTTACAGGATCCTTTCTGGCCTGGTACAAAGTGCTCACCCCATCTTGCTGAGGCTTCCTGGCTGGCCAAGGGCCATTTGGCAGATGTGAAGATCAGCACAAGACCTTCAGCTAGGGAAGTACATTGTCAGATGCTTAGTTTCAGGGAAACAAGACAGTCCTCTTTGGCTTTGTTTGAATCATGTCTCACCCGTATTTGCACAGTATTATTCCATCAGGAAGACGGGATACCAACACACAGGACATTAGACCTGTCCACTGGATGCACATTCTAGCTGGTTCTATATTTTTGTCTTGCACCTAGAAAGTAAAATCACTGCTTCATTTTATATCATTCAATAGTGTTTGCCACATTTTTTCCTGGAAACTAGTAGTTTTAGATACTTAAGTGAGTTTATTTTCCATCTGTAAATCAACTGTTGGTACACAATAAAAATGGCAACAATTAACTACATGGCGGCATGAAGCCACTTTTTCTACGGTTTAATTTTTTAACAGATTTATAAAAAAGTATTTACAGAAAATGCTACAATCATAATTCTACAATTACATCTAAAAGGAGGTTATAGCCAGGTGGGGGTTGGTCTCGTCTCTCAGTTAACCAGCAGTAGAACAAGAGGACACAGACTCAAGCTGCATCAGAGGAGGTTTAGGCTGGACATTAGGAAGAAGTTCTTCACAGAAAGAGTGATTGGGCATTGGAATGGGCTGCCCAAGGAGGTGGTGGAATCACCATTCCTGAAAGTGTTTAGGGAAAGACTGGATGTGGTACTCAGTGCCATTGTCTGGTTGACAAAGTGATGTTAGGTCATAGGTTGGACCCAGTGACCTCAAAGGTCTTTTTCAATCTAATTGATTCTGTGATTCTATAAAAAGATCAATTATATCTGTTCACTATTATTTCACAAGTTTGAGTGACTATTGGTATTAGTAAATATTCACAAAGAAGCTCTGCAGAATCCATATATCCTTATTCATTGGAGAAGAGAAAATGCTGCCCTCCACACAGTTCAGATATATTACAAACTGGTTTGGATCACCAGTTATTCTGAGTAGTGACAAATTCAGATTTACTGCACCTTACAATGTTCTTTTTGCTCATCTTGCTCAGATAATCCTTGTTCATTTAGGGAATTTTTTGCTTTGTGTATGGTACGACTCTCCCTAGTATTATCAGAGAGAGGTTTTGGGGATTGTTTACGCAGGCAAAGTGGTGACCTTGATGTGGAATTCGTCGGTGGAAAAGCCTGGGACTGCTGCTCATCATTTTCCTGTAATACAAACAAAAACATTCTTGTTTACTGGTAATGGAAAACCACATTAGCTTTCTGCCTTGGGTCGAAAGACTTGCTGCAAAAGACTAAATATTGGGTATTTGCAAAAGACATAGACATATTGAAAGCAGCAAAACATATTTTTAAGGCACTTATCACTCTGAATACACAACATAGTGAGGCTTGATAACTCTTACTTTGTTGTGGTATGAGATGAAATATCTGCTGCACCGCTGGCAAGCTATTTTCCAGGAGCAGAAAAAAGCTACACAAGGAACAGACAGTACTCTTAAGCTGTTTACCAAAGTACCTGGTAGTGTGTACCAAGAGCTGTATTTAATTTTTTCTGTACATATTCTGCAAACATAAAGCATAAGTGTCACTTTTTTTCTTGACATCTGGGCAGAAACCACTGCTTTCACATTTTGACCGATGTGCAGTCAAAGCACTCAATTTAAATTCTGCATTCAATTCACATAGAAAATGAATAAATTTGCATATGAACATGACAGGCACTTTTTAAACACCTTGAGAAATTTGCAACAGTTTGAAACTGGGTATTTGAAAGAAAGTAGATACAAATACCTGTCAAAGAGAAGGAAACAAGGTTTATTTCACTTTTAAAGCAAGACACACCATTTACAGTATTAATATAAAGCATGAAACAACAGGTTTCAATGGTTTCAACAAAGGGTGAAACAATATAAGCAATTCCTCCAGAAATTCCCAGATGTACATCATCTTGAAATAAAACCAACACATATATTCAGCAGTGTCCAAGAGAGAAGGGCATAAATTCCTGGAACTGATGACTTTTGCATTTTTACACTTGAGGGGAGCAAAACCAACACTGAAATCTTAATTACTGCAATCTAGTTGAAGGTGAGGAGTAGCCTGTCCTTGGACCTAGACAATACAAGTTTAGACAAAGAGGAAGAATTGTTTGGGAAATCCCTTCTCCAGTTAAATTAGAAAATATTATTACTGATTAATTGTTATTTGCTATAACCCTGACTATGTTCAGCAAGAGTCAACAACAAGCTTACACCATGCTGGTAGGTGTTTACTACACAACTTTCTGTGACCAAGGCTTCCGTTCTTTTTTGCATTACTCAGATTCTTTGCAAGCAACACGATTTGTTTCTAAGGTTATAGGGAAACAGACATAAAGGAGTATAAATAAAATTTATTGGCATCACTTAATGAAACTGTAATAAAACACAGACTTCCAGGCAATGTCTGTACGAAGCAGCAACGGTTGGCAAGTGGGGTGATTATCCCTTGAAACAACATACACAGAGCCAGTGGATTCACTCTCACTGCAAAATACCGATTTCCTACTGCTATAGCTCCAAAAAATTATGGGTCTGACCTGATTTATTTTTCCAATTGTGCTTTCTGGTCTCAAAAGCTATACATCCACTAAACTATGTGGCATTTGCCTTTACTTACTTTTGGTATCTTGCCAAAAAACTCTATATCCTAATACAAAATAACTTCTGTTTTAAAAAAGGAAAGGAAAAAAAAAAACCAAAAAGCTATGTGCAAGACTCTGGTCAAAAGAATTTGACCACAAAAGATTGTCAAAAGAATACTTTTGTGTAACCTGGCAAACTGGAAGGATTTTTATGTGCTGACATATTTCTGTGTAGCCCTAATACAAAGAGCTATCAATAACTATTCTCTTACTGCTCAACTTGAGATAACATGGTTACAAACTTTGGAGGACTTTTTGGACAGCAAAAAGTTTATTTCTGTCCTAAAGTTGGAACAATTTTATATAATCCGCAAAGCATTTGCATCATCTTAGAAAGAACACATTGCTCTGATGTACTGTGAAACATTCAGCAATGTGTTTATTACTGAAAATACAAAGTTAATGTAAACTTCAGTTACTAACCTTTTCTTAATAACAATCCACTTTCAAAACATAACTGTGTAGTATTTATTTGTTTTGATAATATCAAAGTCTAGTAAGCATGAGCAAGCTGGTCTAGAGGAAGGTATCTCTGTCTGTAGCAGGGAGGTTGGAATTAGCTGATCTCTTTAATGTCCCTTCCAACACAACCCATTCTTTATCATCCAAATGTTCCCTATTTACATGTTTACTGGCTTCTCAAATATCTGTAATTATTCTATAAATTCCAAGAAAAGCTGTTTGCAGAAAACTTGAAGCTCAAACTCCCAGAGGTTAGTCTTTTTGGTGGTTACTTTCTCTGCAACCTAAGAAGCCACAGTATAAGGAATATCTGCTCTTTAATATCCATTACAAGAAATTGAAAATATACGTGTATTGAATTTACATTTCTCACTGGTTGTTCCTATGAGCTCACAAATATCAGCACATGAAAAATTTGCAGACTGCTACTATGGTCAAGACCAATGTCATGTTTCAGTCATTCAGTATTTATGATCTTCTCTCCACTGTATTGTTGAGGAACATAAAGAATGATATGTCCTCAAATTTACTTGGCAAGACGAATACATTTAGTGAATGCATTAACTCTTCCACACGACTTTCATACCCAGATAAAATTTTTCCGAGTTACCTTTTGTGGTTTGCTGCCACCAGGTGTCGAAGAGCGGCGCTCACCAAGATGGCCTGGTCTGCACTTCTGTGAGTCCTGTGCAGGCAAAGGCCTCTTCTCACTTGAGGAAGCCAGACGGGGACTGGATCTGAGGTGCAGTGTTGTTCTACGTAGAATGTAAGGGCTGACCTTGACACTGGGGATGTCAGCAAATCCTGAAAAATAAACAGCTTCTATAAAAACCAGCTGAAGCAATCACACTTCCTCAAATGGATTTCTTTTTTCACAATAGGAGTAAAATAGCTGATTGAAATAAATCATCTGTTCCACTGGAGAAAATGGAACAAAGAGATTGCTGAATAGATCTTGCATATTCTAAAATTCAAATGCAATACTTGGATATCACAAAACAACCATTGATTTACAAGAGCAATTCCATAGGGAAAAAAAAAACCAAGTGTTTGGTCTTTTTCTTTACAAGTACATTATTATGTGGACAGTAATTTCAAACAGGAAACCAGTACTGGTTAATACATGATACTGTGACATGATGCTCTTGATTTTTAATTCTTTTCTCTGTGTAGAACTATTTAATTATAAACTGTTTATTATCTCTCTATCTAGCCTAAAAGTCAAACATGAACTGGCACATATGTCCTCAGACATTTTTAGCAGATATAGTAATGCTAGTAAGAAAGTGAAATGCAAATAATGTCTAGCCTTAGAAATCCTGACTTCTGGGAATGACCACCAAAACTGAGGCTATTCAGTACATCCCTATGGTTTGTCCTTTAATGATGGCAATTACATTAATTATAAAGAGCAACTTAATATGTAGTTGAACATGAAGCCCTGATTTGTGGAGTCTTCTCAGTTACCCTGTGCTGCAGTGAACCCTTATATGGAACACCATGCTACCTAATTTTGTGGCACTCATAGCAGATGGAAAGTGAACACTCCTGAAGATGTTAATGTCTTATTGCTGTGGGCAAGTCAGTTTCAACTTGGGAAATTTTAGTCGATTTAGTGTTTTGCAAATTAAACACACTTTTAATTACTGGTATTGAAGGAAATAAAAGCACATGAATAAGCAAACACTTGGAGAACACACCTAGGCTTCCCTCCAAACACCACTCCTCCCCAGTTTCTGGTCTCCAGTTGTTTCACTGCACACTATACCTGTGAGTGAGGCGATGGTAGAACAGGAGACTGCCATGATCACTTAACTTTTAATAGAGTGGGAGTTATTAATTCAACAGAAATGTGTTCTGCTGGTCTAACACCAGTGCTCTACAAAAGCTAACTTGACACCAACTGCTACATCTCTCATTGACTCCTTTCACCTCCCATCACTGTCATCAAAAATGTTTGTATAGTCACCTACTCAGAGTGAAAGCCATTCAACAAAACAGAAGAGAAAAGAACACCTGCTGTGCTCAGAGAACATCTGCCTTTACAAGACATAAATACCTTTCTGTACTATTTCTGGAAGCCCATCCAGCTCAGAGTCAGTGTTGTCCCGAGCCTGCAGATTTTGAGAGATATCACACTTCCTTTTCTTTTTCAATGAAGTCCCTGGAGCAGGAGATCTTGGTTCTCCGTTTTCTTTCCTGCTGTCTTCACATCTCTGCCTTTTACTTGAAAGCTTAGTGGTATCTTCATCTGACCTTCTGTCTTTGACAGAGTGTTTGCTCTTCTCTGTTGATGACTTCTCTGAATTCAGCAAAGGAGTGCTGACAGTATCACTCGCTCCCTGTTTCAGCTGAGTACTCAACAAACCGACTTGTGTTTTTAGCATCTCATTTGCTTCCTCTAGTTTATGATATTTAACAATTAGAGAGCAGTATTTCTCCAAGTTCTCATTTGCTTCTTTGGTCTTCAGTTCTGTAGATTCTTGCAATTCTTCCAATTTTAGCTTAATTTCTTCTGTAATGGCATTATCATCAGCATCTTTCAAAGAAAAACATTACTATTTATATAACTGACATAATAAAAGAGGCATATGTAAGAATTTATAATGCAATAGCCACACATCTTTTAATTAGACATATTCTGTAACAGTGCAACTATAAAAAAATGACTGTGAAATAAATTCAGTAATGTGATAGACATAATAGTGTCCCTGTTAAATAGAGAACAAATATGCAAATTTTGAAAAGAATTCTTGACCATTGCATGGGGAAACATTTTCCCTTTTGTTTTGTAATTTTTGAACACTCCATATGCACCCTTAGCTTGCCTTAAGTATCATTTACAATACAGTGTATGTCATGAGGTGAGCTAAAACATTAAGAACAAAGCATGAGAATCAGAGGGAAAAGCTTGCTGGAAAATGATAAAAGAACTTGCACACAAAACTTACTTAAGAAAAATATCCCTTTTCTTCAACACCAAAAATGTAGCATTTAATGTATTTATTCAGAATCTAATGTTTCTGAGAAGAGAAACAACAACTTTAGGAGAAAAAAAAGGCTAGCTAGATTTTGAAAATACTTGACATTCACACTTGTAATTTTTTATCCTAGTTAAGAATCATGCTCTGTATTAGAGCTGCATATGCAAGTGGGCATTTCAGGGAACAAGAAAGTTTTACAGATTAATGCACCACTAAGAAAACATTAAGACAATCTAGATTCAGTTACCTTCTTTATTATGCTTTACCATAGTCACATTTTCCTTCTTTAGCAGCTCATCATGTTCAGCTAGTTGTTTCTGCAACATTTCCTTTTCCTGTTCCAGCTGCTTACAGGATTTCATCCACATCTGCACTTTACTGTGGGCATATTCATTTTCCTTCTTCAGCTGAATTATAATGTTACTATTATCAGCCTAAAAAATAAGAAATCTAGTTATTTCACCAGAAACACAATTCCTCCTTTTAAACATTATAATATCAAATGGAGTAATAAAATCACTGAAATTGGAAAAGACCTCCAAGATCATCAAGTCCAACCTTTGACCGAACACAACCATACCAACTAATCCAGAGCACTAAGGGCCACCTTGAGTTGCTCCTTGAACCATTCCAGGGGTGGTGACTCCACCACCTCCCTGGGCAGCCCCTTCCAATGCTTTACACTGTTTCCTGTAGCAAAGAAACTCTTCACAGTGTCCAACCTGAACCTTTTATCCTCCCATTGGTCTGGTATCAACCTGTGTGCAAATACCACCCAGTGAGCACAGCTAGGAGCCTTCTCTGCTCCATTGACACTACCATGGGTACACTGTTTCCTAGCACACATCCCACTGGACTTTATCCTTGGACTGCTCTTATTAACCAAATCAACACCACAGTGGAGGGCCCTAAGAATAAAGAACTGTTGAGCAAGATGAGCATAGTGTAATTCAGTGTTTACTTGCATGTAAATTGAATTGGCTGTTTCTTCAAGAGTGCATTTAGAGAGACACTAATTCCTGAAGTGGGAGAACAGAGTTGGAGCCAGAAATCAATCACAGACTGACGCAGCACCAAAAAAAGACCAAAATCACCCAGAAAACAAGAATAAGGCAGGGATAGGATTATTGGTACAGAAGTTCAGTATGTGGACAGTGAAGCTTCACCTGTGCTACTAAAAAGCAAGCCAAGAACATGAAGAACTGTTCCCAGTTATCAGTAGCTCACAGTATGTAGAGCTCATATTCCAGCATCCCTGAGAACAATTTTGTCAGAGAATTACACTAGTTAATACTTGTAATGAGAATTCTATACAAAATGGAACTGAAAAAGTGGAATCATGAGCAATCTACCAAGACTAATGCTTAGGGATAGACCATGGAACACTTTTACCATCAAAGCAATTCACAAACAGAAAATGGAGGCACTGCGAAATCTCTTTGAGTGAATTCTAACCATGTTTTAGCTCAGCTGAAATGTTCACTGTAGTCAATAGACTGCTGTGTTTAGGGTCACAGAAAGCAATTCTAGGTGATTTCAGTCATGGCACACAGAACGGAATTTTTCTAAGGTGCATCAATAGTAACAATGTTTTCTCCAGGCTCCATGTTCTCTTTAGTGAAACAAAGGCTATACCAAAGTCAAGCCAAAGTTCTGGTTCCCAATCCCATCTTTATTTTACTACACAGCATCTGGAATCTCATGTAATTGGTCATCCTTAGGGTTTTTTCTTACCTTAGTTTTTAGGAGTTCTCCTAAGGCTTGATTAGCTTCTTTAAGGGAATTATTTAGCTGTTCCTTGTTTGACTTCAAATGCTCAATTTCCAATTTTTGTGAGCTGATAACGTTCTCCAGTGAACGAATCTTCTCATGACAGGCCTCAACTTCCACTTCATTCTAGAGAATGAAAATGTGCCTAATTACTATGATACTAAAAAGGACACTGAGTTGTATTTTAAAGATGTACCTAACGGTATATCATAAACCCACAGGAATTACACAGCAAATTTAATAGTTATGTTTCGAGGGCTCTAAAATTGAAAGGGCAATTTGTCTCAAGTACATATTTTGAATACTAGAATCTTGCCTCTAAGAAGTCTGTCAGAAGAAAATCCTTATCTTTTACTATAACTTGCTCTTACATCTACTTTTTATTAAAAAGAATGAAAACTATTAAAAAACAATTATAGTAAGTTATTTGCCTGTGTTCTACTTGCCTCAAGTAAATGTTCACAGACATTTCTGCAGAATAGTTGATGGCTTTTTGCATATAGCCCATCTGACAAATGTATTTCCAACAAATTTGTCCTTATATTGTGAAGTGGTGAAATTTTTCTCCCTATTTCTACCAAAACAACAATTTCCTGGATTAAACATACTGTTGCTTTCCCTTTTTTAAGGTTATAGTCCCAGTGAATTTTTATATATACTAAATGCTTACTGAGTTGTGAGATAAATTCACTTTGAAGTGCTCATTGTATGGAAAAAAGTTAATTTAACACTTACTAAGTTCAAAGGTAAGTATATGTAGATTTTGGAAATATTGTTTGCAAAGATAAATTCTTTTTCAATAGAATCAGCAAAGTTTTGTAAAATACATAGAACTGAATTAAAAACTCACAGCACTACTCTTCCTATTTTCTGATTTACCTTTCTGTTTGCTTCTGTCAGAGCATCCTGATGCTCTTTCTCTGCTTGAAGTAATCTATCTTTGTATTCTGATGTTTCTCTTTTAATTTCACTTTCTTTTTCTTGTAGTTGATTCTGAACTATCTCCAAACTCCTGGCCAGTTCATTTTTTTCTGAAGTTGTCAGATGCAGCTGAATCTGTAAATAGTAATAGTACATTCTTTGGTATTTGGAATTATCTCAATGGAGAAAGAGTTTACCCATTAAACTTTATATCTGAAACATCTCTGAATTTTCAAAAACAATTAAGTAAGAAAAAGATATTTAACAGTGACTAAATTCACTGTAATCAAAGCACATCTGAACACAAAAGGTAGGACAGGAAGCAAAGGAAGGCTTTCTTAAAAGAAAACAAGTGCAAGTTTGCCAACAGTGTTAAATCAAGCAGCCCTGCCAAAATCAAAGCTTAACCTCTTCAAACCTTGTCCCTCTGGGAGTGACTTGACAGGTTAAGGGTCACTTTCCTCACCCTCTTAAAGATGACAAAACTTTTTAAGCATTTTCATTTTCATCCACTTCTATTACTAGTTTTTTGACAGTCAGCCTGTATTTCCATTTAGGATTTCCAAAAGTTGCAGAAATCCCTGTTCTTTTCCCACTCAAAACCCTCAATGCCACAACAGAAACAAGCCAGTGGTTACAGAATCTTGTAAATAAAGTTAGGTCAGATGACCACATAAACTGGTTTGAAGACATAATATTGTTGACAAATAAGACCTAAAGTTGTCTAGATAAAATAGCCTCTTAGAACTAAATGCAAACAAATTAAAAATAAGGGCTTCAAAACTGTTTCTTCCTGGACTTTGTCCTGAATTACTTCAGCAGTACTGAAACACTGAAAGTAGTTTTGAAAAGTGTTTTTTTTCTTATCTGACCTCCTCAGTCTGATGACCGAAAGCCTGAAGTAGAGAATTTCTCAACTTAGAAAAATGTCTAGCTAACCAGCAATGGCCTTTATGCCAAGAAAACATGGTTTGGATGGAAGGAAGAGGGGAAAAACTTTTAAGTAATCATTTTATCTCAGAAGAGAACATTAGATTTTTTGAAATTTGGAAGCAATAACCTCTAATACTGTACATTATCACAGACTCCCTTGACCAGACTCCACCCATGTATTGTACTTGATCATCTGGCCCTTTACACAAAAATACTGCAGATGGAGTAATTTACTTTGTTCTTTTCTGAATTCTCTTGAACACATTGCATTTCTTCAGCAAGCTTATTTCTTTCTTCCTGTAATTTGGCAATCTTCTGTTCAGTATTATTTAGCTTGACTTGCAGCTCAACTTGACTTTCAGTCAGTTCATTTACCTGAAATAAAATTTTCCAGAATTATTTTATTGTGACACATGTCACGACCTCCAAAGAATGCACTTATATGTAACAAGCAGCTTCTAAGATGGATTATTTTATTCCCATAGTTGGTCAAGTTTTAAGCAAGAGTCACAGCAGGGTAATGATATTTTCACATGGCAAGTGCACTATTGTTGTTTCACTTTCTTTGGGGTTTCCAAAGTCTTTATTCTTGACATGAGAACTCAGCCACTAAATACCAATTTGTTCTTCCTCCTTTTCTTCTACAGGAAAGAAGAAACTATCCCACATTATTTGATTGCTTAACCTTCTATGTCTACTTTCAGGCTACCTTCTCATTCATCCTAAGCAAAACAATGCTCTGCTTTCCAGCTCTGTAACTTCAATGAAAATTTATGATTATATGGAAAACATAATTTTAAAAATAGGATGTTTCCTGCAAAAGTCTGAGGTTAAAATTATTTTAGGATTTAATTTATTAAGGAAGTGGTAAACCCAGAGGACTCTTTATCCTCACTCCTACAAAGGGAACTCTTACCCTAATGGAAATCATATTACCTTTTTACATAGAGTGTTCTTTTCACAAAGCGTAGATTCCAGTTCCTTCTCAAGGTCCTTATAAGACATTTTTAGAACATTCAGGATATCCGGAGAGGTTTCACCGTCAGAAAAATGCTTCTTCAGATTCAGCTCAGCAATCAGTTTCTGCAGCCTCTCTTTTTCCTGGTGCCAGCATTTAAGTTCAAGCTGCATGTGAGTCAGCTGCAAAGATAGTGCTTCTGCGTCTTTCACCTGCTTTTCAAGAGCACCATTTTCCTGCACCTTTTCAATGAGTTTTTGTTTACAATCCATTACTTCTTGAACAAGTACTTCCCTTGCTTGATCCAATTTGATGTTTTCATTTTTTATTTCCTGACATTCCTGTAACAGCATTATTTTATCTTGCTCAAGACAAGCCACCTGATTAATCAAGACTTGCTCTTTTGCTCTAGCATCTGCTTCCTCCTTGCATGAAAACTCTAATTTCTCAGTTATATCTTTGAGCTCAGATCTCAGCAATGCCACAGTATTTTCAAACTCATCTTTGATTTGTATCTTTTCTTCCTCCTTTTCTTCCAACTGTTTTGCTGAAGTCAAATTTGAAGACTCTAGTTCAAGGAATCTTTCTTGCATGTCTTTTAAATCTTTAACCAAACATTCTTTTTGTGAGGTGAGGACATCAATTTGTACGTTAGAATATTTCAGCTTTTCAGTCTTCTCTTCCATCTCTGTTGCTAATGTTTCTGCCTCTGCTTTGGCAGTCTCCAACTCAATAATTGTATCTTCTAGATTTTTCTCTGACATCTCCAATTCCCTTTCAAGCCTCTCTATTTTATCCTGAAGAGAGTCAGCTTTCCGTTCATGGTCTCTCAGCTTTTCAGCAATGTGACGTTTTTTCTTCTCATCAGCCTCAATTTTTAATTTCAGCTTCTCAATTCCACATCGCAACTGGTCTGCTTCTTTCTGTGCTGCGCTGAGTCTTGCAGCAAGTTCTCCTTTTTCCATTAACAAGCCTTCCAAAGATTTGGAAAGCTTTGAATTTTCCATTTCTGATGAACCTAATTTATGCTGCATCGTTACCAACTCTCTTGCAATCAGCTCTTTTTCTTTCCTTGAATCTGCTGCTTCAGTCTGGAATTTTTCTTTTTCTAAGGTGAAAGATGCAGCATCATTTTCCAAACTTTGCAGCTTCTGAAGAAGATAGTCTTTTTCATTGGATAATTGATTTGCATCAGATTTTGCAGCCTCAAGCAAATTTGCTTGTGTCCTCACTTCATCCTCTAACCTTCTAATGAATCCAGTAGAATCCATTTCAGTTAACTCTAATTCTTTTAATTTCTCTTGTAGCTTTTGATACTTCTGATCCAGCTCTTTTTTGCTTTCAGACAAAATACTCAGTTCTTGGCCAATATAGTTTCTCTCAGCTGTGACTGAAACAAGGTGCTTTTGAATGCTAGAAATAGTTTTCAGATTAACTTCTCTCTCCTTTTCTAATTGCTGACATTTTGCCTGAAGCATTTCAATGTCATGCTCTATAAACAAGGCATGGTTCTCAATATTAACTTGTTCAGATTTTGGACTCTCCCATTCATTTTCAGCTCCAAGAAATTTTTCCTGACCATCTCTCTTGGTCATTTCTACATCATCAAATGTGTGTGCTGCATAAGGCAATCTAACTTTACATACCTCCAGCTCAGACTTTAGGTTCTTGGGTTCTTTTTCTAATGAGGCTACTTGAAGAGGTAATTCCTGCTTATTGACAGAAAATGATCTTTGTTTTTCCTTTATGCCACTGTTTTCTTCCTTAACAGCTACATTAGCTTCCTCCAGTTCTGCAAAAGCTGAGCCATTTGAAATTATTTGTGCTTCCTGGAAGTTCATCTCTAAGTTTGATTGCTCAACTTTTATTTTTAAATCAACATGGTTTGGGTTTTTGTCTGTCTCATAGATCAGCTTCAAATTTTCAGCAGTCTGTTGTTTTGCCTCTTCCTGGAACATTTCAGTGGTTATTTGATTTTCACAGAAAAACCCAGCACACAAAACCTTACTACTGGAAAATGACAATGCGCTGGCATGGTCTGAGGGGCTGGTTATTTTTCCTGATGAGTTTTCACACTCATATTCTCCAGAAATTTTCTCGCTGTAATCTTCCATTAATCTTGCTTCAACAGTCTCAGTTTCATTTTCACACACAGAGGCATCTCCTGCAGCCATTTTATCAATGGGGATTATTTTAAGATTGTTTTTCAGAGCTGAGCTTTCCACAGGCACTCTCAATTTATAAGGACTATTGTTTTCTTGTTCTATGTTCTGCAAGGAATAAGAATCAATCAATTTAAAAAAAAAAGGAGGGGGAAGAATACATAGAAGAAAAACCAAGGTAAGTTTTAAAACTTTACTTAAACTAGTAAAGCTCCTGTTCTTATGAGAAATAAATAGATATCATCCCTCCCTACTTCACAGTGTCCTTTCTTACAGAAAGGATTGATGCGTATTTATACACACATCTTTGGCCAAAAGGTTTTAAAGGTATTGAGGGAGAAATTTCAGATTAATTTGCTGAAAGACTATGTGCAAAGATACCACATTCTTCTGTATTTTGGGAAAATAGGTGTCTACATGACAAAGTGAACTATTATTAGTATTACTAGAGGGACGAAGATTACTGCTCGAGTATGGATTATTTTTCTTCTTTCTCCAAAAAATAGTACTACTTCTGTGGGCCACAATTTTAAATAAATTTTACTGCAAAAATTCTATTTGAGTAACCACAAATCAAAGGATTTACACTAAAATCATTTGCATGACAGCAATTACTTACATTTTCAATATCTGTGCACAGCAGTGAATGAGAACTTAAATCAAGGACCTGTAGTTGCAGTCTTGCTGCTTCCAGCTCCAAAGAGAGATTCTCAGTTTGTTTTCTTTCTGCTGCTAGTTTGCACTCCATCTCCATAGTCACGTTATTCAGCTTCTGCTGCCATTCTTCCTTTTCAGATAGATTTTGCTGTTTGAGATGATCTATTTCTTTCCTTTCAGAAAGTATAACTTCTTTCAGCTCTTGTATTTCTTCATTTTTCATATTCTCTTGAACACGAAACTGATCTTCAAGCACCTTGATGGTCTTCTCATATGTCTGACAGAGCATCTGAAGTTCTTCAATTCTATTTTCAAGGTTAGATTTTCTTGGAATAACACTCCTGAGCTCTCTAACAGAGTCCAAATTGTGATCATTATGACACTTTTCAACCAAAACTTCTGCTGCATCCTCTGAAATTACTTCTACAGAACTGTCTGTCTGATTAATTTCCTCTGTCCATTTGCATGAACCATTGTTATGGGAATCAACCACCTCATTCACTTCTAACAAACAGGGATTTACAGAAAGGTCTGAGGAAGAATCTGTGGCCTTAGTTTCATCTAATTTAGGCAGCATGTCATCTTGGCTGGATGACAGTGACACTTGCAAAGAATCTACATGAGCACTGCTCAGACTTGTTGACAACAAAGAATTTTCTGCTTTCAGTATTTCAATACAAGACTGCAGCTCACATATCTTTGAGCTCATACTACAGTGCTGTTCATATAATTTCAGGTGTTCATTCTGGAAAGTCAAAAGCTTTTCTCTTACTTCAGCAAAGTGTACCTTAACTTCTTTGCTGGACAATTTTAAATCTTCATAGTCAGAAGAACTGCATTCTTTAAGTCTGAAGGACATTTCCTTATTATCAGAGCACATTCTCAATTCACTGTTATCACTTTGATCCATAAGTTCATCAGGTAGAAGAGCTTTCTCAGCTTTTAAATTGCTATCTGCATTCATGATATCATCTTTCTCTTCTTCCTCGGTACCTGTGGTACCATTGTTTCTTGCATCTTTGAATCCAGAGGCTAAAGCAGTGTTTTCACTCTGCAACCTCTCACATATTTTCTCAAGTTCACTCAGCTGGTTTATTGTTACCAGCAACACTGATGAAGGATTTTCATCTATTCCTCCTTTGCCACAATCCTGGGAAATGTCACCGCAATTATACTCCAGTGAGTGGCCATCTTCCTCTAATACTGTAAGGGAAGAATCTGCAGTTTTCAGTTTTTTAACAGACAGTAGTTCTTGCTGCAGTCTCTCTTTCTCTCTCGCACTTTTCTCAAGTTCTACTTCCTTACCTTTTAAAGCAGTCTTCAGTTGCATCACTTCTAACCTGCAGTTCTCTAGAGAGAGTTCACTATCCTCAAAATCCATTTGAAGAAGCTCAAGTTTAACCTGGTATTTACTCAGCTCAATGTCCTTCTCTTCCATGGATTTTCTCAACTGTTCTGAACAGAGTCTGTGTTCACAATAAACGTTGCACATTAGAGGTTCATTTTTTGTTGGTCGTTCATTCCCCAATTGCTCCTTTTCTGGAAAGACAAAGCCACATTTCTCTTGCATTGTATTTTGTGTTGTCCTGACATTTAACTTTTCTTGGCTTAAGCAGTCAAGCTCCACAGAAGGCACATGTTGGATGCTGGCAAATTCTGACTGCAGTTGCTGAATTTCATGAACCAAATCCTTTTTTGCTTCTTCTGAGGCTATTAGTTTATGTAAGATATCTTTGTTCTCACTAAGTACCTGTTTATCTTGTTCAAATTTTGCTCTTTTTTCATCTAATTCAATTGTCTGCTCTCTCAGAATGTTCATAATTTTTCCATTTTCTTCTTCTACTAATTTATATTTGGCCTGCAAAACTTCAAGCTCTGTTTTGATTTCTTCAGTTCTTGATTCAATACGCTGTCTTTCCTCCTTATGTTTTCCAGACATTTCAGAAATTATTTCTTCTCTTTCCTTTAAACTATCATAAATATTTTTATTTGCCTCCAGTAAAGTAATTTGTTCTTGCTTTAAAGCACTGCTTAAATCCTTAAGGGCTGCGTTTTCTTCAGAAAGTTCACCAATTTTTTTACTGTATGAGCAAATCATTGAAGACATGTCCTTCTTCTCTGAGCCCCACGTTTCAGACATGAGCTTCAGCTGTCTGAGTGAATCCTCAAGCAATTTATTATTGATCTTTAAATCCTGAAGCTCAGCTTGGCTGTTTTCTAACCTTTCATTCAGAGTTTGCAGTTGCATGTCCTTCTCCTCAAGAATAGCTGTAGTTTTTTCAACTAATTCCTGATGTGCTGAAATACCCGCTTGCAAGTTACTGATGTGCTGCTCGGTTTCTGTCACAAAGTTTTTGTGCATTTGTTCTACTGCAAATAACCTTTGCTCTGTTTCACTCTTTATTTGCAGTAAGTCTTCATACTGCTGCTGCTGATTTGAATTCAGCTGCTTTTGAGCCACTAAAGAACTCTCAAGAAAAGAGATCTGCTCTTGTAAATTGGCCAGATCCTTAGTTTTTCCCATTTCTAAAGGAGCTCTTGCACATCCATGATCCTCAGTGTTGGAGTTAGTTGCTGCAAATAGCATATTATCTAAAGGAGTCTTTTCCTGTCTGCTTTGTAAATTAACTTCTCCCTCTTCTGTCATTTCTGAAGTATCTTTTGCTTTTACAAGACAACAGATTTTTTCATATTCACCAAGCAGGTCATGATAGCACTGCTCTCTTTGCAGTCCTTGACTTGCTGCCAGCTGTAACTTTTCTTCTACTTCAGCAACTTGGTTGGTGAGCTGCAATATTTTACAGGACATATTTTCTATCTCTTTGCAGTACTTTTTATCAGAACATTCTGCTTTCTGCTTAAGTTCATCAAAAGCTTTTTTTTGTTCTTCTAATTCTGCACTTTTACATTCCAGCATATCTTTAAGTTCTCTAATCTCTGTGGATTTTCTGTCACTTTCGGTTTGCATCATTTTAAGTTTCTCACTATGCTCATGATTTTTGCTTTGCTGACTTTGAAGGGAACTCTCCAAGTCATTAATATGAGCCAGCATACCTTCCTTTTCAGACTTAAGTTTATTTATAAGATGATCAGTTTCATTTTTCCATTGAGAAAAAACAGTAGCCTCTTTCTGCAATTCTTCACATTCTTTCTGTTTTAGTTCAAGGAGTCTGTGCAAAGCTTCTGATTCTCCCTCCATCTTACTTATTTTACAGTCTTGTTCTTTAATATGATTATCTTTTTCCTTGAGGAGACCTTGGGTAGACTCCTGTTGCTTTTCCATGTCAGCTAAAGCTATTTTCAGGTTCTCCAGTGAGCATGAGCTCTCTTGCCTTTTAAATTTCTCTTCCAGTAACTTCAGCTCCACTTCCTGAACAGCATTCTTATCTGTAGGAAAAAATACCATCAAATCTTTTCCAGTCAATACTGGCAAGTCTACTGAAAACTTTCTAGATGAGGTGTTACTATTAACTTTTACAATTTTCAATTCTCGTTCTACTGCAAAGCATTACTCTTTAATTAATTACTTTTTATAAGCATCACTGAAGGATGCTTATATTACTTTAGGCTATCAGGCACTACATACAGTCAGCTTTCCATAAAGGAACTGCAAAACACAAGTTTTCTATTTCAAATAGGTTCTATGAAAACAAATTTGCTGATAAGTTGAGTACACTTTGATTATTTTCAAAACAGCTATCTTCAGGAACTGCACATGTTCATAGACAAAAAACTTCTTTTCATTGACAACAAACTCAATGTCCTTAAAAAACACTAATCATGTCCCCTAGCAGAAGCTTTTTACTTAATTCACAATGAAACTTACAGCATTGCAGGAAATATTCAGAAAAAGTTCTGTAAATTCAAAATCAAAACTCACTTTTCAACTCTTCTGCAAAATTCTGGCTTTGCTTTAGAGATTGCTTGATCGTATTTAGCTCTTCTTCAAGCTGGTGGATCTCTTGCAATTTCTTTTCAAGTTGACAGTTGAGAAGATTTTTCTCCTGCTTCACTTCCTAAACCAAAACCAAATAAGGCCATATTTCATGTAAATTGATAAGAAGATCAATGGACTCAGTTCATGTAAAGATATTCCATTAGATCCTGTTAAGACTTTGGGCATCTATGCCTGGATTCCTAAGCACTGCTTGGAAACACAGGCTGAATTTTTTATTCTTAACAAATTGACAGCACCTGAGAGATGCTGCCAGTTGATGTAGTCAGCATGTTCCTTGTTACCACAGAAAAAAACAGCTCCACATGACCTCACAGAAAGAGACAGGACAGGACAGATTCTACAAAATCTGAGCTGGTGAACTCAGGCTACTTTCTCAAAGCAGTTTGGTAAACAAATCCCTACAATGGCATCAAAATTAACATGAAATATGTAGGTCAGATTTCAGCTGTCATGTCATGTAGAGAGGAGTTCTGTTTCCACTAAACATCAACATGGCAACAACTGGTCAAATTTTAGTTAGAAGTGCTTACACTTTCAGATGGTTGCTTTGCAATTAACAGCACTTTCTAACAAATAAATTGATTTAAAAAAACTCCAAACAAGCAAACAAAACACACTATCGCCACCACTAAAAAAAATACTATGTAACTACATTGCACCCAGGAAACCAAATAAAAGTTCTTTAAAAGAGACTCATCCTTGTTCTCCAAACTCCTGTGTTCTGGACAGTTCAGGCACAGAACTGTCTTAGCCTGAATTGAAACAGACTGTCAGTTATTCTTCCATTTACTACTAGCAGATAGACATTCCTTCACAAAAGCCTAGCTCAAGAAATGGAAAAGTCTGAATGAAAAAATTAAAAGCATGTTGGCATGGCAGGGTTGTTTTTGTGACAACATAAATAAATTACCCTCAGAACATAATTAAAATTGTCACTGTCACGAACAGTTGCCTTCCCTTCTACTCACAGCCTTCCCTACCCACAGTTTAAAAAAAAACATCCAGTCACATATATATTTCAATGAATAAGTTTCCTAGCAATCTTAATAAATTTTCAAAGATATCCAAGCATCTAAACCCCTTGCAGTCAAAGCTGCATGCACAGATGCAATACAAGTACATGAATTAAGTCATTCATTATAAAACCTAATGTGATCTACAGAAAGAAAAACAAACAAGTTTAAGGGATTAAAATGACTGAAAGGTCCAACTATTTCAATTTGGCGCAAACAAACAAACATTCTCAATATCCACAGAATCACACATTGGGTTGGAAGGGACCTTAAAGGTCATCCAATTCCAATCTTCCTGCCATGGGGAGGGACCTCTCTTGCTGGACTGGGTATAGAAATTTTTCCTAGTGTCTAATCTAAATCTACCCTCTGTCAGTTTGAAACCATTTCCCTTTGTCCTGTCACTACATGCGTTTGTAAATAGTTTCTCTCCATCTTTCTTGTAGGTTCCCTCCAGGGACTGGAAGGCCACAGTTAGGTCACCCCAAAGCCTTTTCTTCTCCAGACTGAACAAACCCAATTCTGTCAGCCTTTCCTTGTAGGAGAGGTGCTCCATCCCTCTGGTCATCCCCTTGGTGGCCTCCTCTGGACTTGCTCAACAGGTCAATGCATGAGAGAGCCAGTCAGCTGGGCCAAAACCATGCAGTGTTGTTCTAACAACAGTCACATTCCGATAGCTGGGAATGTTTTCAGACACTGCAATCCACCAGCAAGAACATACCTAAATTTTCACAATTTACTAAACCCATACAAATGTTTGTGATGATCTGAACAAAACCCACTATTTTTACTTTAGACTTTTGCAGAGAATTTTGAATGTAATTTTTTGGCAGAGACTATGTCAGGTTATTTTATATCTGCTGATAACAACTGGCACCAAACAAAATGAGAATGTTTAACAAAACCAAACTGTGACACAGATTACATAGGTATCCATCTGTTTTTCCTACTTATTGCTGATTCTTCAAAAGCAATAAAATTTGTATTGAGAGGTCTCTAGTGGCAAAACTGTAACAATTTCAAGTGTAACTGCTCTAGTTGCCACCAAAGCAAAACAATGTAACTGAGAACACAGATGCGACTTCAAAGTGAAAAGATTTCTGGATGTAGTAGTGGATTTCCATGGATTTGAGTGAGGTAGTGGCAGAATACAGACATTTCTCTGAATTTACCTTCACTTGGGAGAAAGTTTTTCCAGTACTGTATATTTATTGGACTGCTTTTTCTAAGAGAGATGCATTTTTTTTAAAAAGAGGATATAATATTTACACAAAATCACTGAGTTTAACAGTATGAATCAAAGCAGCAGTCTTTGAATTCTAGAATTTACTTTATTTTTTAGCAGATTCTAGAATTTACTTTCAAAATCAAACATGCATTTTATTATTCAATTTTTATTTCATTTGTGCAGAACGAAAAGCAAGAATCTCTTGAAGCACAATCTATTTTTTTCTCTTTAAATAAGTCCAACATGAACTAGAACCATACCATCAGCATTACAGCAATGAATCCTAACCACACAGCTAACTTCAGAAACTGCACTAATTTACACAGTGTTAGGGAAGGGCTCATTTTTTGTTACAACTAGGACGTGTCATTAAGATAGTCCACAAAAGTGTTTCAAGATTGCTTATGAGGAAAAACACAATTGTGAGCAAATGCTCTAGAGTATTAAGTGTTTACAAATTGCTGATTTATGGTATTAATTCTGCCAAGTATTCCTCAGCATTGCTCACCTGAAAGCTTCTTGTCAGGTCAGCTTCCTTAGCCTGAGCTGCTGATAGAGCCTGCTCTGCTCTGCACAGCTTCTGGGTGAGATTGCTGGTGTCATGTTCTAAGCGTTGTTTTGCTGCCATTACCTGGAAAACCAACATTGTAATCAAGGCACAACTTCTTTCTTTAAACTCACATTCTTGAACTCAACATTCTGTTACAAAATGAAATACATTATTTTATCCCACCATGACCCCAAGAATTGCTTTACTGTTGTTTGGAGAAAAGCTGCATATTGCCTTTCCACTTCTTTGCTTCCGACCAAAAAGATGGGATGTCTCTAAAATACATACATTTCTAGACTGTCTGAAATAAGATTAATTCATCCTACTTGCTGCTACATCATCACAATGATATCTGTAGGGTAGAAATAAGATTGGAATACAATTGCCTTTTGGCTAAGCTGTGTGAATCAGAAAGTTAAGATCATAACTGCAATTACTGCTCTGTTGACACAGATGTTAAAAAATGAACAGGTTTTAACTCTTCCAAAAGAATCCTAAAATGCTCAAGATTAAAAACCAAGGAAATTACACTAATGGGTCAAAAAAAGAGTCTATTCTAATGTCATCAAGTAATAAATTACCTTTCTTTGAGAAGGAAGTAAAAGGCATTTATTGTCCTCTCAAATAAATAAATTTTTCAGTTAGCATATACAAAAGAATATAATAAAGAAGCCTCCAGTAAAACTTTTGACTGAATGCAGTCCCACAGCTATATTTTAAAATAAAACAAACCTGCAAGAAAGCTGTTGGCAGTTTTAAAAATGATGTTTCTGTTCAGGCTGCCTGGAAATGGGGCTTCTCAATATAACTTTCAGGAACTCGTGGCCCTTTTTAGAAAATCAGCTCTGCTGCTTGAGAAATGCTCTTAAGGGTTTTCGGAGGCTTTTAAATATTCCTCTTTTCTGGTCACCCACTCCTGAGGCTTGTGCTGCTTTCTAACCTACTTAAAGTTGGGAGTTTGTGACAACTAATGTGTTTTAATAGCCAGCTGCTGCCAAAGCTGTGGAAGAGCTCCTTCACACCGATCATCTTTACACAATCCATCACACTCATCTGATTTTGTGGAGAACCAGTTCAGGGAGTTAAACTGATAGCAAACACTTGGTTCTGTTTACACATATGCTAATTTAAATGTAATATTCTTTGCTCTTTTATCTCCTCCAGGATCACATGAGGAGTGCATGGCCAGGGAATATGGAAATGGGACTGTTTTTCCAAAGGGCAAAGACCTGTTGGTCAGTAGCTCTATCAAACTACACCTCTGCATGGTTTTCTTTTTACATAAAGTGTCTTGTGATCAGCCTTAGCTGCTCCTTTCTCAGATTTATTTTACCTGCACTGTCTGCATTTACATCTCCTGCCCTGTGAGAAGTGGACTAGCCACAAACTTTTAAAAGCCTATAATTCACATTTAAATACATAGTATTTCAGTAAGAAATGGTAAATACAAAACATCTAATACATACTGTAAAAACATTAATACAAGATGCCACATTAATTATTTTCTTGCTTTATGTGTAATTAAATTAAGGCAGTGCTGTTGAGAGAACTAAATACCACTCTAGTAGTGGACTTTAATGCTAAAGAAAGCCTACTTTGTCAAATTCTGCCTGCAGAACATTGAAGTCATTTTTGGCTTGCTGTAGCTCCTGATTCAGTTTGCTTCTTATCTGGTTGCACTGCTGATCCAGTGTTTGCAGGGAACGCTGCTGACAAGAGAGTTCCTAGAAAACAGTGGCAGAGAAGCAAAGAAATTAACACATGACCACAACGAGTCTCTATTTTGGTTACTGCAGAACCAATTTTTATCAGCAGGTACTGCCTGCTCAGGGACACTTGTCCTACAGAGCAAACAACAGTTTAAACCCAGCTTTGATTCATGAGACAAATGCTACATAGGCAAGAATGACATTAACCCAATTTATGTAATCTGCTTTAGAACTCAATTACTGTAACATTCCTGTTACAGAAAGGGAAAAAAATTAATCTAAAACTAATGAAAGTAATAGTGCTAAAACTTTTCATACTAAAGGTAAAATTCACGTAAGAATTACAGTACAAGTGGACAAATTCATCTCTGCTATTACTTATTTACCATACTATAAGGTTGGTTTTTTTCAACAATGTTGCACAAATTTTGTTGCAAGAAGATGTAATATAGAGCCTTGAAATAGGACTTGACAGAATAATATTATAAATAAATGAACATTAAACAAACATTATAAGAACCTGTAACAGCTCACACATCCTAACCACTGCAGAAAAAGAGAGAGCTCTTCTTAATTAACGGCCTTGCTGAACAACTTAGACTGGCAGTATGTTGGCTTACATATCAATCTTATGAAAGCATTTTTTTTAGCCAACTAAAAAAAGGAAAAACCAGGACAGAAGGTTCAGAGATTTTTGACCCATCTTTTGATTAATACAATGATGCTACAACCAATCAAATACAGAGATCAGTGGTTCCAATTTACTACTTCTAGACAAGGTTCAGTATCAACTTGAGATCCTGAGGTAGAATCAAGACTAAAAGAGTTTGTAAAATCACTTTTTCACTCAAGAGTGTTGGTAGCAGCACTGTTTATTGGCTACCCCACCAAAACTCCTCTGCCAATTATCTTATCTATCTGGACATACCTTAGAGTAATAATATCCCTATTTATGTTGTTAATACTAAACATAACTTCATTCCAGAAAAATTCCTGGGATAGTGCTACATTTTTTCTCTCTGCAAGAGAGAAATGAAAGACTTATGCTAATGAAGGAAATGAAAGACACTTATGCTAATTGACTATATTAACATTTTCTGAGCATGAAGCAAAATTAGAATAATAGAAATATAATCCTAAAGAAATTATTTTCTTCTGTGAAAAATGCATGCAAAATTAACTCAAATTCCACAGAAATAATCTATTTGGTTACTAAGTTTGAGCTCACATATACATAATTTTATGAAAAATGGAGCCTAGTTTCTCATGGATTTATGTCTCATTCCATCTCTCAGGCATGTTGTCTATTGTCCAGTGAATGCCAACATAATCGTGCACCTCTCCAACAGCCTCTCCCCACTACTGCAATGTTTGTTTTCCATTTTCTCAATTACCTTTGCAGCTTTTACCTCTCTGTCAAATGTGACTGCAACTAACAGAAAATCAGATACACAACATAAGCCAAGTGATTTCACCTCCTCAGGAAGTCAAAGTTAAAAAGTTTTCCTTTCCTTACCTGTTGGTATTCCTTTTCCTTTGCCTTTATTTTCTGTTCTAAAGACTGACGAGTGCTCTCAGCATTTTGTCTTTGGCAATTCAGTTCTTCTGACAATCGCTTCACCTTTTGCTCCAACATTTGGACCTATAATAATTTAGTTATCAATCACAAGTGTTAAAGGTGCAAGTGATGCTTCATTTAAATATATAAGACCTCACACAAAACACGCAATGCTGTCAGTTATTACTATTGTTCTAGCATTCCTATAACCACAGTAACTTTAGCTGGTACCATATAAATTCTTAGCAATCCAAAGTACAAAACTCATTCATTCTTCCTTATGTTAGTGAAAAAACTTGTGTGTGTGTGTATAGAAAAAGTATATGTACTTTTATATATATATATATATATATAGGGTGTATATGAGTATACATGAGCATATACACACAATAATAATAAAAACATCCTTAGACGATATATGAGATAACATACCTTTATATATATTTAGATAATTTAAAAAAATCAGTGGTTTTGACAGTCTGCAGAAAGATGCTACATTTGGCACTAACAATAGATTGTATTTTCAGTACCTCAGGTTGCTACCAACTAAAGAGTGACTGCTAACTGCTAAGCAACTACATGTTTAGATCGAAAATAAATGAATATTCCACCGAATTTCAGAGTGATTCAGCAAGTTGATTTGGACAGAAAAAAGAAACAACTATCTTAGTTTATTATAACATTATTTTTTCAATTTAAACGTCAGTTTTAAAAAAATAAATCAGTAGGCTATGCCTAGGTTCACCTTTAGGTTCACCTCACAGAGGTGCTGTGTTTAATCTCTGTGAATAATACCAGTGACAGAGAAGTGCACAAGGGGGGTTGCCAGGATTAAATCCAGGCTACAAGGCACAAACCAGAATCTAAAACCTCAATCCAGTTCTACTTTCAAAGTCCAGGGTGGGCAGACAGAGATCCAATTCCAGTGCAAGAAAGAAGAAATAACAGAAAGAAGTCACCTTCAGATGCCAGGACCAAAGGAACCTTCTGGGGCAAGATGCACTGCCACCTTAAGGATGGGCTGCCCCTCAATTCCAATGGTGGCAAGTCCCACTTCTCCTTGTCCTTCCCCAGGCCTGTCTCTAGATACACAACCTTGCCCCTTCCTTTGGGCTGCTTTTAATCCCATTTGATTTCTTAGTAAAACACTTCTACTCTCTTAAACCCATAGAAAATTAAGAAGGGAAAAATTAAATACATAATACGCTAATCTTTTAGGAAATTGAATCAAGTCCTTTTTGGAATCTGATAAATTAAAATTAGCCCTTTTCAGAAAAATTGAGCTGTCAGACTATCACTGTGTCTTCCCACAAACTCACCATGATGACAGTGCCTTTATGAAGTCAACGGACTATGTCAGGTGTTTGATTTTCCCCTACCTAACCAAGATTTCCCTGAACTAGTTCCTCACAGAATTATCAATAGGCAAATGTTGCTATCTCTCTGAGGAGGCAGAGTGATCAAGGTTTACATGCAAAGGTTTCTTTTTTAAGAGCAAATACAGGAGTTGTGGGACAGATTAGCTCACCAATTTACTTAAGTAACATGCACAAACTTGCTGACAAACATGGATCATTATTCTACAAAGAGAAGAAACACACACAAACATCTTTTTCCCTATGCTCTATATGAGTCAAACTAATAGAGAAAAAAGTTAAAAGATAGATGAAAACGTGAAGATTCAAGGAATTATGACATCTGTGCACTAATTTCAAATTTGTTAAGTGTTGTGAAAAGGAACTTTAGGAAGTTAATGCAACTTGATTAATCAAGGAAAAGACTTACTTGTTACCTTCTGCAGTTTAAGTTATTTAAAGCACTGGCATTCTCCTTTTGTGCATGATTATGAGCAAAAATCTGAACCATTTCAGATTTTTATGTGTAATTACATACACTCTGTAAATTCTTAACTAAGCAAGTTGTACTATTCTACTCATTGTTACTATGAATTCCAACCCCTTAGAATTAGGCTGTGAAATTTCATTTAGAAACTGCATATATTCTTAATATTGCATTGCATTTTAACCTAGACATTATTTAAAAGAAGCAATTTACAATACAAGGACTAAGCCGCCACAACATTCTGTATTATAAGCAACAAATTCTGATTTTCAGCCAAAGATGTGACAGTCTTTTTCAGGTCAGAACTTGCCACCAGATGTCATTGTTGTTCTATCCAACTTGATCAGTCAATATTTTTCAGAATTTGAGCAAATCTTACTCAAGTATGAAGGTTATTTCTTCAGGTGGGGTAAGGACCTTCTAGAAAATGGTCAACTGCTTACACATGTTAATATTTTTAGATATAATACATATCAAATTAGCATATACTTCTCAAAACTTGATCCTCAGTAAACTCTCAAACTTAGTGTGAGAACCTTGGTTCTTACTAAATGGCTCAAAACTGACATTTAGGAATATTGGCAATGAATTCTAAGGACAGTCAGAAGATGCGTGAGGCAACATTTTACCTGTGTGGTAGCTTGATCAAGCTGTGCACTTGTTTGAGTCAATTTATCTCTGGTTTTGTTCAGAATTTTATCCTTCTCAGTTAATTCCAACTTCAATCTGTCCAGCTCCAGTTCAATCTCTTGATGTTTATTCATATGGGACCTCTTCAGTTTCTCTTGAGCTTGCAATTGCTGTTCTAGGTCTTTAATAATGGAATTTAGTTCTGAATTTAAAACACAGTAAAGATTAAGGATACTTTCTGCTTTGGAAGGTACATCTTCCAACACACTCCCAAGTATTTAAAATGTTTGATAACAACCCAATTTCCTGACACAGGCAGACACCCTGTAAAATTTCCAGCAGGTTAAAACAAGTTTTAATTGTCTTCTACTATGACAACAATGACAAAAACTATCAAGACTGAAAGACAGTTGACTCTAAATCAATAATTCATATCTCATGAGAAAGAACACAAACATGAGGGCTCAGGAACAAGTGCTGCAAAGGCAAAGACAATTTGTTCCTCTGCTGGTTTATTTTTGTTTGGTTTTGTTACTATTTTTAAACATACAGAAACATGTCACTATTATAATTTTTTTTTCTTTTTATAAGTATTTCCACTACAAGCATTTGCTTGGGGCAACTGTGTTTCCAAAAGACTTTTCAACCATTTGGTAACTGTGTCCCATTTCATATTTTAATCTTTTCCCTGTCCCAAAACTGCATACATACAAAACTAAACCAAGTAATATTCTCACAGTATACATCAGTAAGAGTTTATCTTCCAAAACCCACAACACAGTAGAAACACAATTCACAGTAGAAAACATAAGTCAGCTACAGGAAGCATTATCCAGAATTACTATTATCTGGTTTTGGGGTTTTTTTTATTAAAAGAAACCTTCCTGATTATGAATTTGTATGGATACCAAGTTGAAAAAGCCTCCAAAATTGAAGCTGCATGTGAGGTATTTGAATGAAGAGTTTGGAGAGTACAGGGACTGGTAAAACAGTGGAAAAGCTGTCCAAAGAATACAAATAGCAGGCTCAAGTGAATGCTCAACATATTTCCTCTCTTACAACTATCAGGAATGATTACTTCTTCATGTCAGTATGTGCAATACAAGACTATATCTTGGGTTTTGACTGTACTTTTTGCAGCATACTTCATTTTGTGCTTCCAGTAGCATCCATCATGGACTAACTCATGCACTAAGCATGTTCAATCATCAAATTTTTAAGATAGTTATTGCTTAGTCAAAAGTATCAATAGTATAGAAAAATAAGGAAACAATATAATTGAATTTAACAGTGGGATGCAATGAAATCCTGGAGGTTTTTAAGCAGTTTTAAGAAGATTGTTCTATGAGCAATAGGATTAATGGGAAAAGGCATTTTTCCTTTCAGATGATATCCCCTACTCAGCCCAAAAATACAAACTGTTCCCTTCTAATTCTCATACCCCTTATGCAAAAAATACCACAGCTTGTAGGTAATCTCTGTATGGCTGGTCGGTGAACATACACCAGCCAACAGGGCCAGCTGCCAAAGGCAACAACAAGTATCTCTCTCTTTTCCTTTCTAAAGCACTAATTTCAATAGCTTGCTTTTATCTGCACACCAGCTTTCATGAAACCATACAGCAGACTGCCTCTGGATCCTAAAAAATGCATCAGATACCTTGGTTCTGTGCTCTTAGCTGGATCATGAGGGAAGAACTTGAGTTCTCAGCAAAGCTGTCATCAAACTCATTCTTCTCTGACAGAAAACTCGAGTTTGTTTCTTTATCCCATGGAAAGGAGGATGCTGCAGAGCTTCCCCTTGCAGGTGTCTCTTGGTTTCTGGCTGGTGCCTTTTCCTGTTGCCATGAAAACACGGATGAGGAAGATTGATGCCGAGCAATCTCTCTGTGACTCAAAGAGCTTTGAGAATGAGGCTGATTTATTTTCTGTGTCTAAAAAAAGAAAAGGATTTACTTTTACACAGTTCCTTATCCAACAGATAGCAAGACAACTAATTTAATATTAAGTAGCTAATAGGTCATCATTATTTTTTATTGTTATCACAGTGCAAAGTCCTGATACATGACATTGTCTTTTATGCTATGTAAATTAAATAACTTTAGCTCATGTAGCCAAGCATAGCTGATACTTATAAATACAAGCCAGCATATCAAAAAAAGTATTTTGATCTATATATCTTCATAAGTAATACATAATTTTTTGTCTTTTTCAAGAGATCTCATCATTTAACTCTTACATTTTTTAAAATCAAAGCTTACATTCTTGCAGGCAAGTGAAGACAAGTAAGTTGCAAAAAAAAAAAACCCAACAAAATAAAAAAAACAAACGGAAGTCTAGACTAACATATCTAATATTTGATCAACATTTAGTTCTACTGGAAAAACACAGGTAAATTCAAAACAGATTTAATTATTTAAACTTATTAACATAGTACTCCAAAACTGCTATAACAAAATCTGCCAAGTACAAGCTTTCCATATTTTCCCATAGAAGAATTAAACAGAGCAAAAAAATTAATTTTTTTCCTCCTTCTTAAGTGAAAAAAACCCCAAACAAACAAAACCTCAAGCAGTAATGCCCCTATTGTTTTTTTAACTGGATTTTGAAATGCAGATCATTTGAATTACTTTTTCTGAAACTAAATCCCTAAACCATGTAATACCCAGTGTGACTTCTCAGTCAAACCAGAGAATATGCTGTTATCTAGGAACAGCTGTGCCAAGACCAGAAATCTATATTACATTGTCCACAATGCTGTGTCCAATCCTGTAAAATAACTTTTTAACAGACAAGAAAAGAAAAATAACCATGCATGCAGTAATCATTTCCCCTGTATGCCATTTAAATTTATATTTTCTGAGACAAAAGTTGGAATTCAGAACTAGCCACAATGACAACCAAATGCTTCCTGGAATCATAGACTTGGAGTCCAAATGTATTCCTTTTCGAAATTGTTTTCCTGATGTATTATTTCGCTGCTTTTTTTTAAGCTGAATTTTACTCACCATCTTTATTATTGGAAGTGTTACAAAATCCTGTGTGGTCTTCAACCATATTATTCAACTCTTTTTCAGGACACTAATCAATATGTTGAATAGTACAGTTGTCTTTACCATGCCTTCTCAGGCTCCTCTGTTGACCATTCCCCAGTAAAAATGGACCATTTTTTGACACTCTGCACTCAATCTTTTCCTTTAAATTTGCAAGAACTCTCCTTATCAAACTTTTTCATTTTTATCAGTGTATATCCAACGTTACACTGAGTCGCACATAACTTACACATTTTCTGATTTGTTCTTCAAAGGAAAACTCCAAAAGGTCTGAAAATATACGAGGCATGATTTGCCTTCATCAATAAATGGCTGACCTGACCTTTTTTCCATATGCCTACACACATTTTAATAAACATATCATGTCATGTTTCTAACAATTTCCCCGGGACAAAAAGTTGGTCTGACTGAACTGTATTTCCAGGAAGCAGCATTGTAAATGTTTTTTTCTAATGTCATCATCCTTGTCCCCTTCCAGTGTCAAGAGAAGAATGAGGCAACATTGCACATCACAGTAATTCAACAGTCTCACACTGCAGTGCCCTATCAATTAATGGGCAAATATTCTCTGTATCTGGCGATATATTTTTTATTACTATTCATTTTATCAATCTATTTTAAGACTACTTCCAATTTGAGGCTGTGCCACAGATTCAACCCCAATGAAAAAAGGGTCTGATATAGAAAGGTTCTTAAACCTTTACTTGCTAAGTACCAAAGATAAAATTATTTCACATTTTCTGCAATGGCTTTTTCCTTGAGGGCTTTCACATCTTATTCATCTTGTTCTCAGAGATTAGCTAATACTGTTCCTCCTTCCTATATGTTTGAAAGATTTATGGGTTTCTATTTTCTAGATGTAAATTATTTCTCATAATCTTTTCCAAGGCTATTTTATTATCCTATTGCATTAACTTGGCATAACTGACACTGCTTTATCTTGTCCTTGGTTGCAGGAGACTTCCAGTTTCTGAAGGATGTGTTCTCATTTTTAATGTCCTTCTTTCCTCTGCCATTCAAAGAGGATGGCTTTTCTGAATTCTCCAAGATTACTTCTGAATAGCAGTACACAGAGATTAATTCTCTCTCTTTTTCTTTTGAAATTGTATTTTATGTGATGTAGAATATTTTTCACTAGTTTTCCATTTCATTTTCCAAGTTCAATCAGTGGTTACTTTCTTAGATATCACACAAACCATTCCTAAGAGATACTTGCCTTAAGCTGGATGGTTCTCAGTTGTAATTCTAACTCTATATTTTCTTGTACTTTTTTCTTGTATTTTTCTTCTAGTTCTTCAAACTTAGCATCTACAAAGATATGATGAATAGTTCTTCATAATATGCCTTAGTCCAACCAGTTTTTCACCCAATCCAGCCAGGTTTTCTTACCCCCATGGGTTCCTTCCAACTTGAAATATTCTGGGATTCAATGATCTTAACAAATTTAAGACTGCAGCTTTCAAAGGAAAATATGTCCTTTATATTTAAAATATACAATTTTAAATAAAGTCAGGTAAATCATTTTAATCTTATCCCTGTTTCAGGAGTGCCATGCTTAGTGGAATGCTTGACATTGCCACTAACTGCATCCCTTTTCAGACATGCATAAAGAAAGTAAAAGGAACAAGAGTGTAAGAGATTATCTCAGATTTCCCACTGGAGTAAGATTGAGATGCCTCAATCTCACACTTATTCATAGCACGGAAAGAGGTAAATAACACATATAATATTGAACACATCAAAGTTTTTTAGCATAAAGAGCATAAGGGTGTCTGGCTACAGAATTCTCCACTTAAGGAAACTTCTTGTTGTTTTTCCAGCTCATTCAAATATTTTAAATCTTTTTGATGTCACTAATTTGAAGATAGAAGTGATGCTTTGAAATGGATATCGAGTGTTAATTGTGTAGATTACCATGCACAGTAACAGTCTAAGCAAAAAATAACTTTCCAAAGAAATAATACATTTAACAGTTGACTGCATTTTAGTTAAAGTAACTGCGATACAGGGAGAAAGAAACTTGCTCCCCACAACAAGAAGGGAAGAGCTGACACCAGGAACAGGCATTCAAAAGACTGCTGCAGTCTATTGAAGGATATTTTATTACTATTCCATGTCCATCAAAGTAGCATTAAAAGGACATAACACTTGTGATGTGTTCAATCTGCACTAATAATTTTTAAATTGAAACCTAGGGTGCCACAGATTAGATACTCGCATAGTAACTTTTATAAGAGAGGCCAGGCACCTCAGTACAGGTGTAATGTTTAAAATACTCAACCTTCCAAGAAAACTGACAGTCAGCTATCTGTGCCAGATGAAGAAAAGGATCATTTACCATTATTGCTCTGAACTGGTGTTAAAGGAGCAGTAAAGCTTTTCTGTGGAGTACCACTGAACGATACATCTCCTGCAGTCAATGTTTGCTGACTCCTCTCAAGCTCACATTTGCATCTGTTTAGGAAAGAAGCAGCAGCATAAATTAATAATGAAAACTCAAAAGTTAATTAGCTATTTTTAACAGCCAAACACACCAATAAATTATATGATTCTAAGAACTTCAAGATCAAGCCAAGATATGTCCACTGAAAAATTCTAGGTGGTATAACACAAAAATATGAACATATTTTATTTAGAGTTCCAAAGTATTTTATCAAGTACACAGGAGTCAAAGCTAAAACAGAAAATCAAACCCCAAGTAGATGAAAATCAGAACTGTTTGAGGTCTCACTGTATGAAGCTGCAGTTCAGCTAAGCATACCCAAATCTCTGTAAGCACTGAGAACATCAAACTCTTACTCTTCAGGAAGCATCTTTATGGTAGGAAACAAAACTTTCAGTTGTTGTGTTCTGATACTGCACACTTTCAGAAAACTGTGCATGCCTCATGAAAATGCAAGGGAATACTCTCCAATCACCAGCATATTTTTCATGTATTTCATTTACACCCCTGCCCAAAATACCACAGCAGACGACCCGTTTGAGGGACTTCTGTGAGCTTGAAGAAGAGTTACCACGGCATTTGATGAAACCATGTAACTAATTCAGAGGCCATAGAGTAACTTCTGTCCTGCTCAGGGAGCACAGGTTGATAAGATGATAGTCCCAGGCTGTAATCCATTGCATCAGTGACTCCACATTTATTATGACCTTTTTCATTTTCCCTCTTTTACAGCTCAATGGCAAGAACTCCTCTCCCAGAGGACCATCAGGTGGGGATGAAGTGGCAAATGACCACATGCCAAACAAAATGCAGACCAATACAAAATCATAAACGATTGCCAAGAATGAGGTACATGCAGTAACTGATATTTCGTAATGAACAGTTATGTAAAATAATATAATGGGAAGGGGGAACTCAGCAAACCACACTTAATTTTGGGACTAGATAAATGGAACACATATCCTCAGCTCACAAACTCTTTGTCCCAACATTTGACAGTAGACACAGAGAACATTAGTAAGGTTCTATCAACCCTCTTGAATCTCACTACATTCCTCACTGATCGATCTCAGCAGCTCCTTACACAGAGCTGGTGTTTCTACATGCCATAAATTGTATTATTTCTCACAGCAGTCAAATGACTCAACATTCTTTATTTTCCACAAAAATCAAAGAAAAAAAAAAAGAAAAATTAAAAGAGGAACACAGCTTCCTCTTTATTTGCTTCTATTAGGACATGTATGAGGCACAAGCAAAAAAAATGGCAAAATAACCACTGTAAATATGTTGGAGACACACAGCAAGTCCTCACCTTTTCAGTTCCTGTTCAAGCCTTTCAATGTCCTTCTTGTAGGAATTCAGCTGACCTGACTGAATGTTGACCTGAGATTCCTTCACTTGAAGATCATGTGAAATTTTCTGCTTTGCTTTCTCAAGGTTATCACACAATTCCATCAAGCTCTGGTTTTCTCTTTTTAGTATTGCAGATTCATTTTTTTCATTTTCAACCTAGTTGGAACATAGAGACACTTTTGAAATTACCAACTCCTCTCTATACTACTTTGCTGCATTTATTATTTTAGTAACACAAATTTTACATGCTGTTATTTTCTTCCTAACACTTCAAAATCCTGACAGCTCTAAAAAACTTAGATGTACACATTGTTTAAATATTCTTGGGTGTGAACAAACCCACATTTACTAAAATTCAACTCAGTGACATTAACAGTTTCTATTTATTGACAAGATACGAGCTCTTAAAAAAAAATCATCAATCCCTAAATATTAATAATCATCATTAGTCCACATTGTTCACTGATAATCTCACTTCCCTTTCCAGTTCATCTTTAGCAGCCAGAAGATGTTGGCTCACTCCACAAAACGTGCACAATAATTATCAAAGGTCACAGCTTTGAAGATAGAGTCTGGCAGGAAAGATGTCCTTCTTCTCCCTGGAGGAGCATCATCTTTGGCACAGTGTTGTTCTTTTGACTGAAAATTGTATTACTTGCTGCTTCTGAGAGTTTTAAAGCACCCCTTATTTTTGTTTGGGGAGCACA
>JANPWX010000244.1:0-121410 GCA_024734555.1 Trochalopteron elliotii
CAGACCACTGATGAAAAGCAAAACAAACAGTTACTTCTTTTTTAAGTTCCTGAACCTGGCATTTTCAGACAAATATCATGGAAATTTTGAATGAAGAAAAATTAATATTAAAGGTCAGATGCAATAAAGAAACACAGAAAATGTCTGAAAATCTGAACATCAATGTTTAGAACCCAAATAACCTTCCTCCAACCGACACTCAATGATCCACAAATAGATTTAAAGAGACTGCCCAATTTAGAAACACTGAAATGTGTTTCTAAAGAGGAAATGAACGGGTAAACTTCCACTCTATTTGCCCTTTTCTATTATTCATAGTTGCTTTGCATAAAGCTGTTTACATGTCAGCCCTTACAGATTTTATACTGTCCACCATTAGTACTAAAATTGAAATTAATTACAGGCCACACGCTCATCTGCTATAAATGATACAGGAAAATCCCATTTTCTGTAGAGCTCACACACTATTCCCTATCCTTATCCACAACTGGGCAGTTCCCAGTGGTGAAGGACCCAGCAAGCAGCAGGCTGCCCCTCTGGGCTCTCATTCACTTCTGTGCTGCTGCAGCAAGAGCACAGTCTGGGGCACCAGTCTGTGCCATGCTTGTGCTCTGCCTGGGGAGGAGGTTTTATACCTTTTAATACCTTGGCTTTATGCCTTTTCATGAGGTTTCATCTGTAATGGCAGCCAGCTGCTTTGTCAGACACTTTATCCTGTTGTTTATCCCTCCATATACTGATAAACTTCTCTCTAGACCATAAGTTGGACAACACTTGTAAGAAATATTCTTTTGTGTCAGATCTCCCTCTCGTGCTTTTTAAACCAAGGGCAGCAGTTTGGGATGGTGTAAGAGAAGAGCCAGGCTCCAGTAACACCCTGCTATTTGTGTTTTCATGCAATCACATCTGATTGCTGGTTCCTGCCCCTCATTCTCCCTGGCTGCAGAGCTGCAGCCTCTGCACTTTGCTATTTACCAACAGTGATTGAAACATCACCCCACATCTGAACTTCCCCTTGGCAATGTGTTTCCCTGAGCCACAGCTGCACACACAGGTGCTCCCTGCAGACCACCCACACATCTCACAGCCTGCCCAGCTCTGCTCTCCTGCACTGCCCCTTGCTCAGATCTAAACTGCACAGCAGACCTGACAGATGCACAAAGCCACAGGTTGTCCTTAGGTACTTGAAACCAGAGCTGTCAAATCACAGACTGCCAAACTCATGCCACCTGTGGATTAATTGAGCTTATAACATCTCCCTCCAGGTTGCCTCTGCTCCCTCTGGTCACCCCCTTGCTTTTTCAGCATGAGGCATTCTTTTCCCAAACAGCTGCATGCAAAGGCCAAAACAGGGGTGGGTGCTGGTTATTGTTTTGGGGATTTTTTTTTCCTGAAGAAGAATATTAGGTAAAACTACAGCTATTAATTTGATGAAAGAGGTGCTGGAAATTACAGCAAAGAGCAGCATCAATCCATATAAAGCTCTGCAGTGTTTTCATTCCAAACTCACTCAATCAGGCAATGCAGAGCACATGTTTTTCACAGGCACTTTTAGCCACTCAGTTTTCCTCCCTCAGGTGTTAGTGGCACCTGTTTCTCCCGCTCATATTTTGGATGTTCCTCATATTTTTGCATTGCTCTCCAGAGAATGGCCAGTCACCTGGAGTCTTAAGACGTTCTTTGTCTAAGTAATGAGCACCAAGTACCTGTTTGGAAAAATGGACCTGAATGTGTGACAAAACACAACTGCACAGAAATTTTTAAATAAGCCATTATCATCCTAATAACAAACAGAACTTCTAAAAGGGAAGAACTTTTTTCCTGTTGTAAAACACAAAAAAAGCTTTGAAAGCAGCCTGTCTTGGTTTCTGTTTGAGGAGGATTTCTTTTTCCCAATTTCATTACGAGGCCAAAATTCTCATTCAAAAGAAAAGCTGGTTGTTTCAAGTTCAGTATAACCTGCCACATAAAAACACCAATAAAATCTCCTGGTTAAACACTAACCTTTTGCTGAAATCCTTCAATATTTCTCTTAGGTCCAAAGAGTAAATTCCTTGGAAGGCTTTTTACTGTTGGTGTTGCTACAGGCAACTCCTCTCTAGAAACACCAGGGAAGGATGAACAGTCTGGCCAGTGAAATGTTTTGCTGGTAGGTCTGACACCAAGAAACTCATCATTAAAGGTGCAGGTGAACTGATTTTAACAGCCAAAGGTCTCTCAGGCAATGCAGTTTCCAGCACGAATATGCAGGTGCAGGGTGAGGCAGCTGAGACCCAGCACTGACCCCCAAAGCCCCAGAGGCTGCACTCAGGTCAGCTGGAGCAGGACTGACCCCAAAGCAAGAGAATGCAAAATTTACTGCTCAGTCCCTGTTCCCAAATTCATCCTGCCTTCCCTTGGCTGACCAGTAATGTCTCAGCCTTCCAGAGACCTGTTTCTTTCAAATCCTTCTATTTCCTGCATAAAACTTTTTACACAAGAAGCAATTAAAGTTTCATAAAAACAAAACTTCCCAAACATGAACTGCTCCCCATGCATAAAATGCCTTACTCTTAATAAAATATGGTGCCTGGCATCAATAAAAGAGTGAATTCTATTCCAGTTTAATGAAAGGGAAACATATTAAATGTATTCTCCAGTATTAAACACCTTTCCTTTCTGTCAGAAGAGCTCTTTTCCCACTTGCTGCTTTAATAAAACATGGCAAGAGGCTCTATGAACAGTGGTGCTCCCCACTGGAATGCTGGGCTGTCTGCAGAAATGAACATTCCACCAGCCCCTACTCCCACAGACAAGGAGACAAAGGCTGTTGAAATATTCCCCCTCAGCCCCCCAGGGCTCTTTGGCTGGCTCAGTTCCTCGAGAGGTTTCGGAGGGATATCTCAGGGACAAGACAAAAGGTTCCAAAAGAGGCTCTTACCCCCGGGGATTATTCCAAGGCATTTATTCTCAAAGGTTTCCAGGGGAGAAAGGGAAAGAACAAGGAAGAACAGGGCCTTATCTAGTCTCCTGCTCAGGAAAAGATAGCTGGACCTCACCCAATTAGGTCAAGAAAGGAAGGAAGGGTCAAACTATACAGTTACAGGCTTCAAGGGTCCTGGGGAAAAACCATTCCCCAGAGAAATACAACAGGCTGTGATCAAAACCCCTTCCCTGGCCACGTCTGGCACAGGAGAGTTCTCCACTCCTGCGCCTGTTTTATCTGGAGTCCTACAATATTTGGGGCAGTTGTTGAAACTTTTTAGGGAGACTGATGTGATTAGTTGAGAAACTCAGTTCCTTCCTTACCAGTTTCCAGCCCTCAAGGGTGCTGAGAAAAGGTTACACAGAAAACTGGCGTGCAAGCTGAAAGTTCAGGAGCAGAAAGGATTATCAAAGCCTGCATTAATCCCTGCCTGTAATGGCCCACACCCACTGGCTGCTCTGCACTTTCAAAACACACATTTGTATCAGGCAGAGCTGCAGGAACCAGAGGCTCCTGATTTTGAGAGAGGACAAGGAGTGCCAGTGTCTCTTTAGCAGAGAAGCTGAGTCTCCAAACTTGTTGGGCTGGAGATTCGGCTGCCCCTTCACTTTCTTTTTGCCTTCAAAACTAACTCAAGGCTTCTTTTGATGTTTTGGCAAAGGTTATTCCCTCTGGAAATCAACTGCTCTGCTGAAGCTGTCTGAACAATTACCCTGGTCCTGATCAGGACTGCTGGAAACTGCTGTTACTGAGGCTGCCTCCCAGATGGTTGCTGTGGTTTCCATCCCAAGCAATGCTCTACTTCCCTTTTATTCTATTTGCTCCCTCACCATTTATATCCACTTCTCATACCTGGCAATGTTGGCTTGTTTCCACTACCAGCCCTCTGTCTGCTACATGTGCTATTTGCACATGGCTGTGGCTGGGAGAGCCTCCAGCTACGCCAGAGGAGATGCTCTAAGAATGATTCTGTTCAACTCTGAACTCACCTAAGTCAGGTTACCTGTGACAAAAGAGCAACATTTATTATTCTTAGAGGGAATTTCTCTTGCAAAAATTCTCAGAGGCTTTCAGACTTTATTCTTCTGACCATTTGACCTTTTATATTAATTACACTGTAATTTTCATCTCTCAACCAGAGACACCTCTGTTCAGTCAATTCCTTGCATTATTCTAAAACCAGTAACAAAATGTAGTAAATGATCCTTAAAATTACTGCCCTGCTAACCAACAAATGTTTTCACCAATACCTCCAAGAGTGAGTATGTGATCTTGGGAACCACAGACAAATAGCCATATTCCTTTATTAGTCAGAATAAAAGTTGAAATGGCAATAGTATTAAAATTCCTTACCAAAAAACCCAATCCACTTGCAGTTCCCTACATTCTACCTAAAAAGCAAAACATGTTCAACCACATTTTAACTAAGTTCTCAGGCCATTGATTGCTGAGAAACCTCTAGTTTTTCACTGTACCATATATCCCTAATATGAACCAAACGTAACAAGGGTTGGAAGCACCCAGTACCAGAATGGATGTTATTTTTAGGAATGTGCTGCATGCCCAGAGAGCTGGCAGGTATTTGAAAAAATGCTCTAGAAAGTGTCAGCTTCAAAGTCCATTACATAAAGGGTCTAGAAAGATCTTCTAATTGCATGGAGCCCCATTTCTCTGCCACACAGGCCAGAGGCAATAAGTCACACAGGCCAGTCACACAAACATGTGACTGTGCAATAACCTGAAAGCAGCAGATGCTGCTGGATCTTGCTGGGTAATTTTTTCCCTTTTACATTAAAAATAGAATACGATTTTTTTTTCCTTACACATTCTGGTACAATTTCATCCAAATAATTCTCACCATTTGGAATGCAGCCTCATGTGACAGGCTCATTAGCCTGAGAGCAAAGCCAGCAAGTTCAGAATAGCACAGTGGAGCACGTGTTGCTTTTCTCTGCAGATGCTTCAGAAAATAAGTGACAAGAGCCCAAATCCTGACCCCAGCATGCACCCAAAATTAACTAGAGGAATCTTTCTCAAAAACAGAAGCTCTTGTATAGCCTGTCTATTCTAGGATCAGATCACAGCAGCAGATCAGTAATTTCCTCCCTTTTTGTTCTTGGTTACAGAGGGGCCCAGCAAAGGCTGAACACCCTTTCCCCTGTGGAACTCCTGTGCCTCTCCCTCCTGCTGCCACCTGGCTCCCCAACAGAGGGGCATTTCTAAATTGAAACTGTGAAACTTTGCCACTGTCTTTCTCCTTAAAAAGTGACAATGTGAATGGCTCCAGCTGTCTGATGATTTGGACTGCTGGCATAGAAGATACGAGCCTGCTTGAAGACTGTGGGAAAAAGGGATTAGATATTGTCTTCATTAATTACAACAGAATTAGTTCAAGGAATCACTGACTAGGCACAGCAGCATTTCAAAAGATCAGATATACAGTTTATCCTTGACAATTACAAATGAGCATAACATCTTTAAGGCAGAGCTTTTCTGATGCAAAAGAGTAATTTGAGCTTCTTCAGAACTTCAGTTTTTGAAGCTGATCAAGGACCAGCCCTTGGATACTGCAGGTACCAGAGATGCACAGGACAATTCCCAGGGTCACTGCACACTGACACATTTTGCCAATTTGCAGCTGCTAATAATAATACTGATGCTCTATTTGGAACATCAGTAACACACAACTATATTAAAATTCTCACCTTTTTGTAGAAGGAGGGTGCTCTTAAACAAGGATTCTGAATAAAACCATGTGGTGTGTGTTCCAATACAAAAATAATCGCTGTGATTTAGCTTCTGTGCTCTCTACCCAGAGATCTATGGCTTCTTATCTATTATATCTTTAATATAAAACAAACTATTTTCCTTCTTACTGGCTTCCTCCACAAGGCATTCTATTTATGAGGCAGTTTTAGACTTACAGTTTAATCACATGAACAGATTTTGCTGATTTATGCTCAAGCCCCATGACAATATACTTTTAGACTGGAGCTTTAAACAGCTCCAAGAAATGTTTGTCCTGACAATGAAGAGTTTAAGCCATGCACAATTTATTTTTATCTTGCTTGTATAACCAGGGCAGGTAAAGGGGATGCAAACCATTTTCACATTAATTATAAATACTGCATTACACACACAAGGTTGCATCTTCAGCTTTCCAGGGTCCCATGATCTCCCCATGTGCTTGTAACCCAGAAACTTTAACTTGCTTTATGTTGTTTCAAGCCAATCTTATGAAAGTAATCTTTCCTGCTTTCTTCTTTTATATAGGCTCCAATCACTCAAGCAAAATTGTTTTCTTTTTGTTTATACTACATCATTTACTATAATTTGATAAAGCCTATTGGGCTTAAGTTCTACATCTAGGATACATTATCTAACCTTAGCAGGCCATTTTCCTCAGACTATTCCACACTGGAAAGAAAAATTCTAGTTTAAGTACTCATTTCAGGAAGCTTAAATATAGCTATATTATGCAATAATAGTAAAATATATCTTAACAGTTTCATGTTGGACAAATACTCAAAACATTTATTCACTTTTGTTATAATCCTAGCAATTTAGTATTTCTGATTGCACTGGCTTCTTTCAAACAGTCAAGATTGAAACACAGCAGCATGACTAAGGAGAACTAATGTTGGGCACTGGTGGCACTTGCAAGGTACCATTTTTTTAAAAACAGAATTTTTTTTTTGATAGATAGATAAATAGATAGATAGATAGATAGATAGATATTCTAGAAACAGATATTCTACAATAATTTCTTTCAATGACAGGTATTAAATAACAGGAAAGAGCCTAAATTGGAGCAGTTTCATTAAGAAAAAGCCAACAACATATAAACTAAGAGAATACAGAAACTCAGTACTGATTTATGGAAACTACATAATCTATGTTGTGAAAACCTGTATGGGGACATTAATGCCAATTCTGATCACCTTTGAGAAAAAGCAGAACAGGCTTAAAACATCCAGCAAACTCCTCTGCAAACGTGTTTGTGCAGTTCCAAATGAGGGCAGAACAAAGATTGGTATATTTTCATTCTCTGGAAAAATACTTTCTCTGTTTCCCAAGGGTGGTTTGAACAAATGGACCTCACCAGGACATCCTGCAGCAGATGTTTTTAAGGCTTCCTCTATGCCTTGGGGCTCCTGCAGCACCTGAACTTGAATTTTATCTTGTTACTCTCAAGATTTATTGCATAAAAATTTAATAGGCATTTTATTTGATATCTAAGTTACTTCGGTGTTAAGATTTATTGCCTAAAATTTCAGAACTGGGTGTTATTCTTCTGAAAACTGTTTCTTTTCCTTCCATTACCTGGCCCACACACGTTTGTCCTCCAAGAGGGGACCTGTAATTGACTCCACTGGGTAGAGGGAGGGTTGTAAAGCAGGGACCAGACTTTAAGAGACAGCAGCGAAATAACAAGAATGTGGTGATGACATACTTTTAATTATCCATGTACAAAAGATCAGCATTTCCAACAACAGATCAACTAGCTTAAGTATTTAAACAGGAAAATATATACAGGAGCCAGCAATAATGGAAAAGAGATTTGGACAAAATCTATTTAATAGAAAGTAAATGACTACTTAATTTAATTGTAGACTCTTTGCCTGCATTTTATCATCTCAGGAAGTATTTGCAGATACAAAAGGAATTTAAAACTGGATAGTGCAATTACTTATATCTCCCAAGGAATGCAGGATACCCAAAAGTTAAGAATGGAACCATCTCTTCCTCTTCAAAAGCTCTAGAGAACATCACCTCCATTTCATGCTGAGCAGAATGTGCAATAATGGCTTTGAAAACCCAGGGCTCTTCAAGAGGCCCTTTCCACACCTTCTCCAGCACACTGGGAAACTCCTCAGCACACATCCATACCTGTGTCTGCTGCACACTGGAAAGGTTTGACATTTGGGAAACTTCTCTTGGCATTGGCACAACTATTTTTTTTAAAGCATGCCCTCTGCAATTTAGTGCCCAAACTTTCTCATCAGATGACTGCTTTCACAGAGGTTTTGATGGAACTCTAGATGGTTCATGGCACAGTCATTTCTCCTTCTTAATATTCTGTTCCCTTCTAGGAAGCAGACAGAGTTTTAAGAAGAAATTAGTAGACCAATTTATAAATTCATGAATTTAGGCAAATCTTATTCTTTGGCATATGGGGAATAAAAGCAGCTGGCTAAAATCAAATCCTTAATATCATATGTTCCCTCAGTGTACATTTACCCACTGCATTATCCAGGCAATGCCTGTCTTGTTGTAGGCAGGGTCAGAAAAAGCTGGAAATGAAGATGGGATTAGCTGTGTGCAGCAGATAGCAGCTGTCACTTCAGCAAAAGTTCCCTTTCTGATGATACAGCACTTGAAGAGCTGTGGAAGCTCCAGGGTAAATGTCAGCCAACCTTTAGTGATTAGTAACTACTGGATTCTGACATCAGTGACAGGGGTATGTGATAATGTACCAATTTATCTTAGATTCCACATAAAAGATCAAAAGTCCATGGATTCTGATAATAGCTCATCAGTAAATTGTTATGACAATGATACTAGGAAAAAAAATCCCACAAGCTTGCATACAGGATGAGCAAGATGTATTTCCTGAAATTACTGTTTCAGTGACAAAAATAAATACAAGCAGTGAAGGGGATCAGACCTAAAGACATGTACCAGCAAGTTTCTCTAACAAAGCCTTTGTTTTTCTCAGCAGCACTGCATATAATTTCAGCTTCCTTCTTCTTTTAACATGAAGAGTGATGAATAATCACAGTGAGCAAAGAACAAATATATTCAGAGCCATTTCAGCCACTTAAAGCCCAGAATTTTGCCCCAGCTGTTTGCTTTCAGCAAATATTTATGAGCACTATGTTTTGTTCAGACAACTGCTTGTTGAAAGCAAAGCCTGGGACTGTATCTGAGACACATTTAAACAGCAAACTAAATTTGTTTGGGGAAATTTAGGCAGAAATAATTTACAAAATACATATTGCAAACAGGGCTGCTAAACGGTGGCATTAGTCAGCACATGCCCAGAGGCATAAGGAGCTTAAGGCCATCTGAAATTGAAAGTGATCTTTTGCAATAGGTGATTGTAATCTCATTTTTGAGACAGAGCAATGAGTTCCACATATCTAATTTGTTAGAGGTAGTTCAGGAATTTGGAGAAGCATAAGCAAATCTTTGGAGATACTTTTCCCTTCTCCAAGTAAGGGATTTACTGGGACTATTGTGCCAGGGAATTGCTCCCACCCTTGTGGCACAGGAGGGTGGGAACACCTTGCCATAAGCTGCTCCCTGCCCTCCTCAGCAGCAGCAAGTGCAGCAATGGATTGCCAGGAGCAGAGAGGTCAGGGGGTCCTGGCTGCCCACCTGCAGGAAATTTGCTGCTCTAGGCAACAGCCTCCTGTGCTTAAAGCCAAATATCATCCTGCCAGGAATAACATTTATTGCAGGAGGCAGAAGGGGTGAAACGCCAGGTGAGATATTTGCCACTTGCCCACATCTGCAATCAACACCCAGGTTTGCATACCTGAGTCACTGTACACAAAAAAACCTTCAAATCAGGCCTTTTCCCCCAGACATTTGTGCAGTAGATACTGGGCTGAGATTTAGAAATTTGTTACAAAAAAACCCTTCAAATCTGGCCTTTTCCCCCCAGACATTTGTAGAGTAGATACTGGGCTGAGATTTAGAAATTTGTTACAAAAAAAACTTCACATCAGACATTTCCCCCAGACATTTGTGCAGTAGATACTGGGCTGAGATTTAGAAATTTCTTACAAAAAGCCTTAAAATCAGGTCTTTTTCCCCAGACATTTGTGCAGTAGATAATGGGCTGAGATTTAGAAATTTGTTACAAAAAGCCTTAAAATCAGGCCTTTTTCCCCAGACATTTGTACAGTAGATACTGGGCTGAGATTTAGAAATTTGTTACAAAAAAAACTTCACATCAGACCTTTCCCCCAGACGTTTGTGCAGTAGATACTGGGCTGAGATTTAGAAATTTGTTACAAAAAGCCTTAAAATCAGGCCTTTTTCCCCCAGACATTTGTGCAGTAGATACTGGGCTGAGATTGAGAAGTTTGCTCCCTGTCAGCCCTCAAAGCAGCAGCCTGTGCAGTGCCTGCAGAGGGTCCCAGCCCCTCAGAGCAGGGGTGGGAGCAGCTCCTTGCCCAGCCAAGGGGACAGGCAGGCACTGCCCAGCCTCTGCCACTGCCTGGGCACAAGCCATGAATGTGCCAGCCTGATGCTGCCACTGTCACTAATGTCACAAAGCAGCCCTGGGTCGTGTCTCTACAACACTGCAGCTGCTCTGGAGCACAGAGCTGCCTTGGACCAGAGGAAGGACCAAAAGGACTAGACTAATTCGTGCTCTGGGTTTGCCACTGGCAATTCCTGCACAGCATATTGGGAAGCAACAGTCAGGAACAATTGCTCCCTCTCATCTAACAAAAGCCAAAGCTGTGCAGGGAGAAATACAGATGGGTTTCCACCACAGCCAGCTGTGCCAAAAGCTTTGCTCCCTGTATCTGCTGCACACTGGAAAGGTTTGACATTTGGGAAACTTCTCTTGACATTAGTACAACTATTTTTTTAAAACATGCCCCCTGCAATTTAGTGCCCAAACTTTATCAGGAGATGATTGCTTTCACAGAGGTTTTGATGGAACTCTAGATGGCTCATGGCACAGTTGTTTCTCCTTCTTAATATTCTAATCCCTTCTAGAAACTAAATAGTGTTTTAAAAAGAAATTAGTAGACCAATTTATAAATGGTTGCCCAGAGCCCTACAAGCAGAATCATTATCCCTGCACACGAGCCCTGTGTTGGCACCTTGTCAGTTTTGGACACCCTGCCCATACTAGTTTTTTAAAATTTTTGTTGTGGATCAAGAGTAAGGGAGTTGCTCAATATCATCATGAACAAATCATCGATCCAGTTATCTACCTTTCTATTTCATTTCAAATTTACAGTCTTGTTACTGCTTCTGTGACAGGAATAGATTTTCAGATGATTTCAGAAGTAGTTAGGATGACATTATGACTCAATGCATGTGATCAAATGTCTCTCTGAATGAGTCTGTTGGATTAATGAAGCAGTTTGATGAATTAAATGATATTCCAGCAAAGAGCAGATGATGATATTTCAAAATGGCAAAGATTTTTTTCGCACATTCTGGTGTTTTCAGTGTCATTCAGTATCAGGGACAAATTCCAATTATGAGAGGATTTGAAAGTTCATGCACAAGGCTTCTCTAATCATTAGTGGGACTTGTGCCTTAGGGCCACTTTCTGCAGTCACAGCTGAGAAGACAAAGATATACAGGGCAGGTCAACCAGCACAGCCTTAATCCACACATAGACCAGAGCCAACACTTGGAGAAGAACCAATAAACTTAGGAAATTACTCTATAAAAAGGAAGAAAATATACAGATTCTACATCTCATTCACAACTGCTCCCAGAAGCCCCTCCTGAGATGCAGCAGCTCTGAGCATAAGCTGTATCACACTGATAAGATTTGAACTTTGAGTCTTCTGCAGGGCTGGAGGAGGAGGGTGCTGGGCTTGAGAAGCTTTTTTACCATTTCTGCGCAGCAATTTCCACAGACATATGCTGGCAAACGTCTTTCAACTCTAGATACCTCTTCCTAGCTTTTGTATTTTCCCCTAAAAATGCAAAACCCAATTAGACACTGCACTCTAAAAAGAAAAGACCAGATCATAATCTTAACACTTAGATAATTTAACACTGAGTGTCTCCAAGAACAGCCAAATCAAAAGCATTTTGCAATCCTTGGTTTACTTTGCCAACACCAAGCTATATGTATCACCATAAGTGCTGGCCCCTCAGATTCACTCTCACATTTTGGACAGGATTTCTTTCTTATGAAATTAAATCTCCAGAACTGCACTATCCCAAATGTGTTGACTCTGTTATTTACACTACCTCATCAAAGCACTTTACTACCACATGAAATGTATTTCCAAAATGGGATTTGCAGTTATGATGCCATGAGATGTCCTTAAAACCACAGAGACAACAGCTGGAGCAAGCCTAGGCTACCTACAGGACTTCTAGTATTTCAGGTCTGCTACAGAGGAACTCAGGCTCCTTTTGCATTTTGCTCCCCATATGAGCAGAGACTGCTCTCCCAAATGAAAACAAGGCAGACACAGCCCTGGCTCAGACAACTAAAGCCTACTGTTTTTCCTGGTGAAAACACACACAAATATCAAGATAAAACTCACAAGATCCTGAAGCTTGTCCTCACTGCATTGCCCTGGCTGAGGGTGAAAAATGACAATCTGTCAGCACCAAGGAGCAGTGGGGAGCCAGAATGCAACACCTCTGCCTTCTTCCTCAGCACTCTTCCCAAAATTAAAGAAGAGTTTAATCCTCAGCAAGGAAAACAGAAGTGAGAGATCTTAATGTTTGGTTAAAAGGGAAAACTCCCCACATTTACCCAGATTTGTATCTTTAGACCTCCAAGTACACATTTTAAAGACCTCATCACCTTTGTCCTAGTATTGAAAAACATCCCAGGACTCAAAGTGATGCTTCAAGGCTGAAATCAGGAGAGACAGAATGATGAGACCAGACAGTTCCTTGAGTTTAAACTGGTTTTTGTAACCCAGAGCATGAACACAGAGTAATCAAATGAGTTATTGACCTAGGTGGTACATCTTGATGGAAAAAGGTTTTGGAAGAGTTTGTAAAGAAGTTTCTTGCACAGAGTAATTCAGTTAGCCTTTAACTCTTTTCTTACTGAGACAATCTAACAGAGTCAGGCTGGGATCTCCCATCTTTGTGGGGGACAGGATTTTCCATGCACACTTTACTCTAAATTCTGCCTTTTTTGCAGAAGAAGAGAGGATGGAGGAAGAGTTCCATTAATCAAATCACTGGAAATTCATGGTGAATTTTTTTCAAAACAAGCCACAAACTTTTGGAATTCAATAAATTGATCGTGCTCTTTAACTTCCTTTCCTCCCTGTTTTAGCATTTGAAGCACTGTTTTCTTTTGTGTCTGGCTATGTTAGAATAATCAATAAGAAATTATACTTTTGCTTTTTACATTCCAGCAACATACTTCTCACCGATTCATATTGACTGCAAAGCAAAACCAGAGAAAACTAATGGAAATTTTTTACACTGTTCTGACTGCTGCCATCCAACACTGGAGAGCTGCACTGCCAATGTTAACCTGGTTTAATTTGCAGAGAGCATTACTTTTAAGTGTGTACATCTGGAGCTGTGTGAAGATTTTTGTTGTCAGTAAAATTAATTATCATATTATCAATTTTACTTGAAGCCACTTTTTCAATTAAGACTAAAACCCAGTGTTCTATGTGATCAGCCCAAGGGATGAGTGACCAGCTGTGACTGCTCACCTATGGGTGAGATGCATCTTAGCTCCTCTATTAAGTGACAAAAAATACACTTTTTTTTTTCCCCTTTAAACAGTGCTGAGCTGTTTGTCTTTTCCCTGCAACTGCGTGTCTTTTACACATGTTAAGACACCTTTGCACTTCCAGTGAAGAACAAAATTCCTATCCCAGCAGGAGGCATGTCACCCTGCTTTGAAGGGAGCCTACAGCACCTCCCCTTAATATTTGCTAGGAAAAAAAAAAAAAGCTGCAGAGAAACACTGTCAAATACTTTCCATTTCTTCCCCTTTCTTAGACTCCATTTCTTTCTAATCTATTTTTTGGGGAGGCACTTGCAAGTTAAGGAAAAAAAGTTATGTCTATTTATGCGACCAAGACAGCAGCAGGCAAGGAAAGCCTGCTAGATAAATAATGGTATTTCTGTTCAAAGTGTCAGTGATGTACCACTGGAAAACTGATTGTCATGGAGAGTGGAAGATGGGAGTGAGTGAAATGACAGCCAAAGCATATTTTTTGGATGGTTTCCCCAGGAATTAATACACTGTCAAGTTAAAACTGTCCCCCTGAAAGGCTGCACCAAGCTAGAGAATTAAAATTTGAATGGCTTCGTTCACATTAACATCACAGAGCAGGATTCAGCCAGGGAAAAGGAGAAAATAATGAAAGAAACTGGGTTTTTTCCATCATCATCACTTCAGGCTTTTTTTTTTTAATAAAAATAAATGTCTCAAAAATAAGTAGGCAAAAATAGCAACAGTAAATTTGCATCCCAGAGAAAAGTTAATGTTTCTACTTGGCTAATTCATCACTGAATAATGAAATGCTGACAACAGTGACAGAGCATTTAAAAAGTTTAACTTGCAAATGCACCGACTCAGATTTCCACCAGAGCTGAGGATGGCAAATGCTTTTGGAAATTCCTGTGTCCCTTGTTTAGTGCTAAGTTGGAGCTCAGCTCTTAGAACTGCAGATCTACTTATGGACCATCAGCAAAGTCAAAGTCAAAGACTGATTTCTTTTCCAAGCTTATTTCTAAGTGAACCAACAGAGTCAAGAAAAAAGACCTAAAAGGGATTAGGAATTTTCTTTCTATAAAAAATGCACCGAGTAACAAATTCATCACCTTGCCACTTAGGTTTTCTCCTATCAAATGTCTCCTACATACAAAGGGCAAGTCACCTAAATACCAGGAAGGTTTAAATCAGTGCAGTGAGAGCAACGTGGAAATCAGTATGACAGTCCCCTGCCTATATCCAAACAAGATATGAACAACACTAAAGAATTTGAAATATGGTGAAAGTAACATGTTAAAAAACCATTAATGCAGTTAGGGAATTTTCTCCAAAATTCTACATCCACCTGGGAAGTTCTGCCTGGAAGAACATGACTGCTTATTAGTAAGCCAAAGTATTTCAAACACAAAATAATGATTAAATCTTAGGGGGCAAAATTACAAGTTGATTTGAAATAACTTTTATGAAAAGAGTAGGGGGGAAAAAAGAATTTACAAATAAAGTGTGTTCTTTGCTACTCTAGGAGGGAAGCAGTGAGTGCCTCCTCTAGGAAAAAAACACACAGTTAAGACAAAGGCACAGACAGCCCCAGGGGTCAGACCTGTAAGGAGGGTATGACAGTAGCCACAAAACAAGAAATATAACCTTTATTTTCCTTTTTTGGAGGCCAGAATCACTTTTAGTTGTCTGAAGATGCAGACATTGATGTACCCAGACTGAGCAGACAAGGTGCCCTTGAGCCAGGCACCAGAGCCCTTGACAAGCCCGACCTCTCCCCCTTGTAAAGCTCAAAAAACAGCTCAAAGTTTGGCAAAACTTTGCAGCAAGAGAGACTTCCACACTTTTTGCTTCCCTGTTTATTGCAGCTTGGTGTTGAGGAGTCCTGTCTGTCCCTCAGGCTGCTCAGATTGCAGTCATGCATGGAATTGGAGCAGCAGCTTCTACACGTGTTGGTGAAGCTTTCCAATCCTTCTTCTCCACCTTGGGGCTGCTTGGATAAAGTCAAGCACTTCCTTACAGAGCAGCAGGTCCAGAGGGATCTGTGCTGCTGAGGAGGGACACAGAATTGTCCCCAGTGGCCTAAATCAATCTTAACCAGAGTTTTGCCTCTTTATTTACAGCTGTGCTTGGCTAAGTTCTTCTGCAATGAGCATAAAAACACCTGAATAACTGCAATGACATGCAGTGATTGCACACACACCAATATTTCACCAGAGCATCATTTTGTGCCACTAAGCAAAATGAGATTGTGGCAGCATGTTATGGAAATATCTCCAGAGCTCATACCTGCCTCTGGAACTACCCCATTATTCATCTCTGAGCAGTCCCAGGCAGTGGTCAGCACTTTCTTTGTTACCAGGAGGTTTAGGCACCTCCCTCCCCCCATAAACCTCTGACAGCTGATGAGATGAGTCTTTTAAAATAGGAACAAACTGAGAAAAGCTTCACTTGTGGAAAGCCTTTAAGAGATGATAGACAGGAAAAGTGGAGCTCCCGTTCTGAATATTCCACAACAACGACCAGAACAGCATGCAAGCAGCTAAAAATAACTCACAAAATTAGGCAGCATGCACTTCTTTTTTAGCTTGAGGAAAAGAACAAATCTGAGGAAGCTGTCCTACTCAATGTGCTCTCCAGTAACCCGTTGTGTGCCATGGAACTGCTGTCTGCAAGGTCCATGCCCAGCCCAGTTTAGTGTGTCAGGGTGTGTGCTCTGTTCTCAACCTGACCCAAACACAGGAGGGGCTAACCCCAACATCCAGGATTTCTCTCCTGCTTCTCTTGACAAGCTTTCCAGCAGTGGCAGAAGCAAGGACTGGTGTGGTGGATTGCTCAGGAGCCAGGTCAGCCCCTCCTCTGGCACAAGAGCCTCAGCCACAAAATACTGAACTGGCAGCTATTCCCCAAAATGGCACCATTGGGTCCCCAGTCAGAGGACACATCCCAGATGTGTCTGGGGAACCAGACTTTGCTGTGAGAAATGCTTTTAACCAACTGCTGTAATAGTATTCTGGAAGTTCATCTGATTAATATTAATTTACTGTACACATATTTTTATGCTTTTCCTGGTAAGACTTCTCTAAAGCAGAAAATTAAACTATTAGACCAATATATTGGCATGAGCATAGTTGCAGTCCGTGTACAAGTGATTATAATTAAGCCTATAACCACAATTATTGTTGTAATAACTGTATTTCATGAAAATCAGTAATAGATTATTAATTCTAAGGCCTTTTGTAGAGATTCAAACACGGTGCAATTTTTCGCTCAGCAATTATTTTATATTTGGTATGTAGCTTTTCTACCTCTGTATTGCTAAGAAACATGCAATATTTTTATTAACATTAACATTTACTACAAACATTGTGATTTTACAATTACCACTGTGGCCTGAAAGTTTACCTGCTTTATCTGGCTGCAGTGGTTGAACAAAAGATATAACTTCACTGTGTGAACATTATATTTTTTACATCCTTAGAGCACTGTGACTGCAATGCCATTGCTATTGATTTAAAACACTGCTACTGCAGTTGTGAGCAGAATTCAGCCCAGCCTGAGTCCCACTGTGAATGATGCCATAAAAGCACATAAAAAATGACATTCCCTTCTTCAATCTCTTTTTATGATTAAAAATGGGCTTTAGTTTGGACCACTGGATTTTGAAAACCACCCTGGACTGACAGAATCATTTTAAATGAGGCCTTGTCAACAGCTTCATTTCTTTCCAACCAGGTGTGCTAGAACTTACCATCTTGAGACAAACATTATGTCATCACTTGAAAAAAATCAATGGTCCTTCAGACACTCTGCACCTAAACCATGTATGGCTTGAAAGCACAAAATCATCCCCTGAAGTTCCACTGGTTTCTTCCAATTCAGATTGAAAAGCACTTAGGTAACATGAGAAGAAAAGGAAACCAGAAAAAAGTGTTGTACCATCTTGTGGAATGGCTGCCAGACAGAGTTTAGCACAAGGAGTGATTCACAGGACAGGGAAGTCAAAGTGCTCACAAACTTTTACAAGAGTAGAATTAGACCAGAACTTTGTGTTACAGAAAATGTCACCCTGTCCACTTCATATTCCCTTGGGAGCAACATTATAATAAAAGAAGAGCATTTAGCATACATGGCAAGGTATGTACAGCCAGTCTATTCCTTGCAAGGATCTCCTATCCTGTTATAAAGATATTTCAGTATCATTCCCCTTGGTACTGGGGAGATTCCTGGCAATCCCAGGAAAGGCTGGGGACTTGCTGAAGGTCACAGGGGAAGTCAGCAGCAAAGTGGGAGCAGAGCATGAACCAAGTCCCCAGGTCTGCTGCCAGAATGTGCTGATCCTCCTGGTAATATGGCATGACTGCTGTAAATGGGATTATCACCATCACCACGTTAGAGAGATAAATGAACCCTTGAAAGAATTAGAGCTGCTAAATGACCATCCATCATACAATAACAGGCTTCTTCTCCTCACTTTTACAGAGGTAGAATCTGATTGTCATGGAGAGAAATGTATTTAATTCTACACTAGGAAGTGGGAAGGTAAAGTTGAGTGCTTTTACATGCAAATCTGAAGGAAACTTATCAGCTAACATTTCCAAAGCTGTTGTTGCATATGCAAGAGCCATGATGATATTTTCAATTCTGTGTTACTCATCTCTCCCACCTTAATTCTAGGTTGTTAAAAACTCCATGCAGAGGGAGGAGAGAGAAGGCTGTGAACACACACATTTTGCAAAATATCATCCCCAGGAACAGGGAATGCTTTTCAAAATGTGTCTGAGAATGAAATACGTCTTGCAAGATCATAATCAATCACTGAAAGTACCTCATCTGGAAATGCAAGTGAATAGAACCACGTTGCAAAAGCTTCCCACCAACAATGTCTGCAACAAACCCCACCACAAAGATTTGTGAGCATGGAAAACAGGTCACAATGTGTTTCTTGAATTCCTTCCATCCATGTTTTGATGACATCTAACTCCAAACATGGGAGTCAGGTGTTGCACCACACGTCTATCCTTGCCCTGAAAACTGAGCACAATGCAGCAAGGAAATGCAGAAATGCACTCCAGCAGCAGGCCTTTTTCCCCTTTTCCTGTACAAAACCTGAAAACAGCCCAACAAACAGCTCCTCTCAGCACTCTGCTAGGAATACATCACTTCCATACTCTCCATTGTGAGACTGCACAACTTGGGTCTGACACAGCTGATAAAGGTCAATGAGCAGCTCCATATTGATTGAGCTGCATATTTAGATCTGCAGTACACAATCTATTCTTATCAGCTACCATCCCTTGAAACAGAACTGTGCATCAAGAGCTGTGATGGCAGGAGGCTCAGAACCCCTGGAGCACACCCTGGAGAACAGGGGGGAGTAATGTGTGAGCACACTCACAGTTAAAAATGGAATGGAAATATGTCTCCAAAGGGAAAAGAGAGGAAAGTGATTGTAAGAGTATTTGCTGAAGTGCTCATTGTCCAGATGACTCTCCCATGCTGAAGCCCCTTTCCTGAGAAATTCCAGGAAAGCTCAGAACATGGCACCATAAGGAACTCTAGGAAAGCTCAGAACATGGCACCATAAGGAACTCCAGGAAAGCTCAGAACATGGCACCAGGACTGGTGGGGGATGTAGATTTTGCCATACATCAGGTGCAAGACCCTCGTGTCAGTTAAATCTATAGTATAGCCCTCTGGTCATACATCATTAAGTCAAATAACTTCTGAATTGGAGTCGACTTCTAGGGGTAAATGAACCAAAGCCTTCACTTTTATTGCTTGTTAGAGCCCTCAGCAGATGAGAACTAAGAATTTTCTTTGCTGACAAGGTAGTATATCATTTCAAGATGAAGTGTAACACTGAATAACCACCATTACTGTTGCCACTTTAGAGTAATCTCTGTTTCCCTGTAATTTTATTTATTGATGTAATTTTACTACAGTGTTGGATGTTCCATTTTGTTATAAAAAGTTGGTTTTCTAGAGTAAGCTTATTTACTTAATTCCTTATTCAAAATTAGGGTATTTTCTAATACTTCCAATTAATGAAATGTGAACATTTCTCCGTAAAATTAAGACAAATAATAAAGTCACTAAACTGTATGCCTTTGTCAGGTGGATATGAACATGTCCAAAATTATTCTGTTGAACTCACTGGAGGATGTCTGATTCTCTAAATTAGTAAAACTCAACACATGCTGTTATTATACTCTTCAGAAAGCAAAACCTGTGGCTACTGAGAACATTTGATTAATAACAAAGATCCAGCCAAAGTTGTGTTTGATATTTATATATATATATATTTATATTTAGTTAGATTTACTGGTCCTTCATCAGTTTCTCTTCCTTCTTCATGAGGTCTAAGAAAAGACTTGAAAAGCATGAATCAGCCCTTCTGGATATCAGGAATAAATGCTGTAAAAGTGCCAGTACACTGTCATTCAGGCAGTCTGATGCAACAGCAATTAAAAGGTTACAAACCCACAGTTGTGCATTTCCAGCCCTGGCTGCACAGAAAGAACCATAACCCTGATATCGTGTTCAGGCACCCAGGGCACAGAGCACAGACACACGTGTGGGTGTGGAGCAGCAGAATTAAATACATCCACTCATGGATAATGAACTTGTTTCTGTAATCACCTACACTCCGAGGCAGATGGGAAAAGTAAACTTTCATAAATCCTTGAGACATCGGATTTTAAATTCAAGGAACTATTCCTGAACTGCCACGTGTGCAGAGCAAACCAGAAACATCTGGACAGAAGCTAATAAGGATTAAACAACCAATTGCTATCAGTAAATGCAAATGTTCCTAACTGTGCAATTCCTCCATTCTGGAGACAGAGCACTGGTCCTGCAAAGATGTCTCCAATTATTTATGTGTGTGCTGACTCTGCTCACACTCCCCTTGAGCTGATGGTGATCCAGACTTCCCCTTCTCTGTGCTTTGGGGTTCACCAAGAGGTGATGACTTCAGCCCTAAATATCAAACTACACTGGAAGAGGTTTAGAGACAAATTCATAAGATTGACTGCAGGAAGGCAGGTGGGACACAGGTCTGACTACAGACCTTCCACCCCTGGAAATCAGTGTGAAGGAGGCCTGGTCAGCAGCTGCAGTGTTAACCTGCTGTCAAGTCCTCCATTTCTCTTAATAAACACAAGATCCTGTCATAATTTTCTTTTCACATGTTGGCATTTCAAATGTGTTGCTTACAAAGGTCATCTATGTTTGGGGAAAAACAGTTTAATTGATTTTATTATTGCAGAAAAACAGAATAACCACTTGCACCTTTGTTTGCAGATAAAAAACAAAATTAATGGTTGCATAAAGCTGAATTAAGCACTTAAAGTTCAGCCTCTACGAAATGCTGACAGTGTAAGCTTAGATCAATACCAAAACAATTTACACTTTAGGAGCACTGGCTCTGGCTATTAACTAGTAATTATGCCAAGTTTGCTGTTAAATTTGCTTTAACTGTTTCCAAGGTGTAACTGAATTATGGCAAAACCTGTTAACACTGTCAGAGTGGGAACTCACAGCACTCCCAAGCACAGAACTCCTTCCACAATCCCAGCTTGGACTGGTCACAGCTGGTCACTCCATGGAGTCCTCCACCCCCCTGACCTCCTGCTCACTGCAAACCTCTCACATTTCACATCCTGGGGCTGCTGCAGATGTAATAATACTGCAAGTTACTCAGCAGGGTGAAGAAACTTCTCCTGGGAGAGGAACTGCAGCCAACATGAGCCCTACTCAGCCCCATGCTGGCCCTGAAGCAGTACAGGAACTGCTAAAACTTTGCCAATATTTTCACAACTTGTAGGGAATTACAACTAAACTTTGGACTTAGTCTCCAGACTAGAATCATGATCCTTCCCAGAAAACAAAGTCTAGAGCTTGACTTTGGCCCTCTGAAGGAAAAAAAATGTTATCCTCAGTTAGTAAATGAAGTTCCCAAACAAAAATATAAAGATACAAACATTGCAAGCTTACTTACAAGCAAAAGCAAGGTTTAAAACCTCTTCACATTAAGTTCCTTTTGTGTCCTGCATTTATCCCACAACAGCTGCTGAAATTAATCTCCTCTGTCATGGAACGACCAGTTTCTCCTTCACATATTACCCATGTGATGATGAAAAATGGGAAAAGAAGTTATGCCAAAGACAGATAAAGCAGAGCAACGTGTGAGGAAATCTGTTGTTAATTGAGTTGGTCCAGCAAGACTAGGAAAAAGGAGAATTAATTGCTTACCCCAGAATGTGCTTCCTGTCCCCTGTGCCTGGCTTTAACAAAAATACATTGCCACACTAATCCTGAAAGTAACTGAGGAGCTTGTTTTAATAATGTGTACATCAATTTGTACCAAAAACTCACCTGAGTGTACTACAGCATGTTCACACCATCATCTCCTTTAATTAATGACTCCTGCTGTGGGCTTCACCTCCCTCTGCTTGCCACTCCAACCCAAAAAGAGCCAACACTTTATCAACAGGGCATGCACATTCAAAAGTCAAAAACCATATTAGTCTCATACCTGCTGATTATCTCTGTAGCTATATATTTGGCTTTCTTGTATGAAAAATAAAAACTGATGTGAAGAAACAGCCCCAACACTTTATAGACATCAGGTTCCCCACCCACATCTCCCTCAGTTGATGAGCTGACATTACCCACCACTGCACATGGGGTTTAGACAGCTCATTAAGACCAGCTTTAAACAGAGAGAGATAAGACAATAAGATAAATTCATTGGGTGAATATGGCTGAATTAGGCACTACAGAATTTCATCTGCAGAGTTCTTTTTATGCCATATAGAAAGCCTTGGTCATTTACTGGATGGAAAGGGAAAAGAGCTTCAGCCTGTTTGCTGTTTTTAATCAGCCTGGTTTGTTGCCAAACATATTATTTGAAGATGATGTCAAAAAAAAAAAAAAAAAGACATCACAAGGTGAGCTCTCACAACACAGCTCAGCTAATAATGTGAAGATAAATTTTTTGAGTGGAATGGTTCTTTAGCTGTGGGAGACATGATTTTTGAGGATAAACACATTACCCAGCTTGGTACCTCAACTTAGGTGACTTTCCCTCTACCATCAACAGCAGGAGGGAGTCACAGACTGTGCAACAACTGAAGTATTTCTTTGCCAGCCTCTTGTGCACCCTGTCTGCACCAAGCACCAGGAAATAAAGCATTTAGCAGTTTCCTGTGCAGGACAGCATGAGAACAGTTGAGACTGCCAGCACCTAAAATTTTAATTCCTCCTTTTGGCTTCTCCTTCTCCACTTCTTCCTTTCCTATCAACTGTTCCATTCATCTCTTTGTACCATTTCTGTTTGTTTCAAAAGGCTGTCCTGCACTTTGGACAAGTGCCACGGATTTCAGCTGCCTGTCCCACTCCCACACAACAGCCACAGCACAAACAACACCCTCAGTGCCTCAAAACCAGCCACTGCTCCTGCCCAAAGACATCTCCCCTGCCACCTCCCAGTGCCACTGCAGAAAACCTGCCCTTGTTCTCACACATGGCACTTCCCTGGCTACACAGATCAGCTTCACCCCTGTCTTTCTGTATTGATGTTCAGCCAAAGCACCCACGAGGATGGGGATATTTGAATTAGGAAGATGTGGCCTTGACCTCCAGACTGCAGCAAATACTCAGTGCCTTAAAGTGGGACCTCTTGCCCATCAGATTCAGAATCTCAAGACACAAACGTCAAAAATAATTACAAGTAAAAATTTGCTGGCACGTCTAGAAGTGAAACCATCAATTCTGATTAAATCTCTTTTTTTTTTTTGCCACGGATTTCTACGCCCCCTGAAAAACATGGCATCTCCTGGCTCTTGTGAAATATTTTGACTGACAATACAGAAGGCAGAGAAATAAGAAAATTGTCTCACCCAGAACTTTTAAAGTCATTTAGTCTGAGGAAAATTTTAGTTATAACCTTCTGAAAATTGTAATACACACTTTCCAGGCAGAAATGTCTCAGACATTCAAAAAATAAATAAAAATAAAAAAATAAAAAACCAAGAAAAGCAAATACACTGTCAAATATGTCAATTTCTTGAGCTGATTTCTTTTTTCAGGAATGTGACCAGAAAGTGCAAAACCAAGATTGCCAAGTCGATAAGAATCTCAAATCCTATCTACTAAATACTATAAATTGGACACTTACTTGGGCTTCAAAGATAAAAAAAAAAAGAGGGTTTAGACAAGACAGATTATCTCTGAAAGCTAGAATTCTTCCCTTACATAAAAGAAATTACTTAGTAATTTATTAGCAATTACTAATTATTAACTATTGTTAATTATTAATTAATAATTACTTACTAATTGAAAGATTAGGTTGTTTATGGGGTGGCAAGCACTTGCCTTCAGCACTTTCCTGAGCTCAGTGACAGAGGGGCAGGGTGGGCACAGGCTCCAAGGGTGCCACCCATCCCCACAGCCCAGCCACCCCCAGCTGGGCTTTTTGTCCCCCCAGGCTGCTCTGCTGTGCCTGCAAGGTCCCCAGGCTGACCCTGGTGTGGTGGCAGCAGCAGTGACACAGGGGATGTGACTCCAGGTAGCCAGGCTTCAGCCTTCTCTTCTGTCACCAAATGCCACCCACACAGTGGTGACATTTTCCAGCAGCAGAACACACAGCACAGCCTGTCTGCAGAAACTGGGATTTCCCCTTGCTGCTTCCTTTAATCCTTTAAGTATTTGACTACTGAAAATCAGTACTAATTCAAAAAATATCTGCTAGGGACAGGGGGAAGGGGCAATGTACAGAACTACCAGCTCCCACCATTTTATCTCAGCTTCCCAAAGGCTGGACAGTCTCTGTGATGTCCCAAGCCCAGTTTTAAAAACAAAAATTTACAATTATAGCAAGACACTTGCAAACAGAGCTTAGCCTCAAATACTGTTGGGAAAGTAACAAGTGCTTTTCAGGACTGGGGAGGGACTTCATTGCTGACCTTTCATTTTTGGAAGTGGCAGTGATGAAATCATTTTTTGTGACTGCAAAGAGCAGACAATAGGTGCATTTTGCTTGTTTTGCTCAACAAATATTTCTCCTGGCTGGAGAAAATATATTTGCCCAGGTCAGTGCTGTTCTCCTGCTTTTTATTATGCTTTTTCCTACTCTTTCTTCACATTATTTTCCATCCATCTTACCAGAATTAGACAGAGGCAGTCCCATGTCTGCATATAACTGCCACATAACTCTGCACATCAAGGAAAAATCATCCCTAGGCAGAGATGCTCCATAAGTGCCCAGCATGAACAGACTCCATGATGGGCAGATATTTTTAGGTGACACTTAGGACCTTTTCCTGCATGCTGCAGATTTACAAAATCAGCAAGGCAAGCTCAGGAGGAGGAAGATTGTGCCTGGATCCCCTGGAGGGAAAAATCTTGTGGAGACAGAATAATTCATTCACACCTCTTTCTTACTCCCTACCACTGACAAGTTGCCAAAGTCACAAATCCCAGGGAGCTGCTGCCAAGTTGCTCCTTCTTGGGAACCATTTTCCTGGTGGGTGTGGGACAAGCAGCCCTCCTTCCCTGGTGCCAGCCCAGCTGCCTGGAGAGAGTGACAAGCTTGACAGGGTGCCACAGGCTGCTCTCCAGCAGGGAGCCCTGGCTGCAGGACAGCCTGGCTGCCTGGGCTTCCTCCAGGGAGCTCCTGGCTCTGTCCCACCTGCCTGTCACCTGCCAGCTGTGACACTGGCACAGAGATTGGAGCAGTGTCCCTCTGTCCCAGTGTGACAGCAGCCTCACACACACAGAATCACACACAGAATGTGCAGGTTGGAAGAGACCTTCAAGGTCATCGAGTCCAACCCAGCCCTGACACCTCAACTAGATCATGGGATCAAGTGCCACATCCAGTCTCTTTTTAAACACATCCAGGGATGGTGACTCCACCACCTCCCCAGGCAGACCATTGCAGTATTTAATCACTCTTTCAGTGAAAAACTTCTTCCTAATATCCAACCTATATTTCCCTTGATGCAGCTTAAGACTGTGTCCTCTCTTTCTGTCAGTGCTGCCTGGAGAAAGAGACCCACCCCCAGCTGGGCACAGCCACCTTTCAGGAAGTTATAGAGAGTGATAAGGTAAGCCTCTCTTCCCAAAGGCCAAGAAGCTGCAGTTCCTGCACAGGCTGAGCTCCAGCTCACTGGAACATGCAAGAGCCACAGGCACCAAACCACTTCTGCCCATTCAGGCAGCAGCCCTTACCTGCTCCAGCTCCCAGCTGCTCCTCCCAAAATCAATCTCACTCAAGTGAGGCACTCAGCAGCACCAAATGCCTCAGAAACACAGAGGGCTGCACCACTGATGTAGGGACACGTGGCTCCAAAGGTGTCTGGAAAAAAGAGACACCAGGAATGCTTGGGATGCACTGGAGAGCAGCTCTTCCTCCTGGGCAGGAGTCAGCAGGAGCAGCAGGAACAAACTGGAGCACTGAGAGGGCTGGCACGGGTTAGTTTGGCTGAATTTAGGGGCCTCTCACAAAAGGCACATAATAAATGAACTTCATGAGTGATGTAAAGCTCCCAAAGCAATCCCAAGTTACCCTCAAGGGTGAGGGTGGCTATGCTGAGCTGATCATCTACATCTATGTACAGTAACTGCATAACTTAGGAAGTCTGACCTGTGATCAGCTCAGTTCAGAGATCAGGGAAGTCAGTTCTTGCACAGAACGTGTCAAGTACCCAAAGCCTAATTTATTTCTTGGTATTTGGCATAAAGGAGGCTTGACTCCAAAGGAGTAGGTTCATTATTCCTCAAATACACTTAGAAAACTTTCTCAAAATAGATAATCCCCTGCCACGTGTATATTTCTCTGCTGCTTTTCCTGTGTGCTAATAGATAAGGGTTGACTTTGTGAAATTGCTGAAGCAAGCTGAGAATGTTGCATGGAGTGAGAAATTCTGCCCAATGCACAGAGAATATGGATGTGTTGTGTGACTTGCTGTGCATTACACAGATACACAATATTCATCTCAGAGCAGCAGCCAGTGTAAAGCCTGCAGAGCCCAAACTGTTGTGCACACCTGATGCAAAAGCCCAGCAAAGCTGATGGCTCACTCCTCATGGAGTGCTGACAGCAAAAGGGGGAGGTGGACAAATGTCTGGAAATAAACAGGAGGTGAGGGAAAGCAGAGAGGACCAGAGGGCAGCAGGGGAGGAGCAAAAAACAGCATTAAGAGTATGTACACAGCTCTGTAAGGAGCAAGTCTCATAATCATGAGCACAACACATGTGTGGAGATGCACAGAAGGGATTAAGCTCCAAAAAGAGCACAAGAGCAGCACAGCTGTGTGTGAAGAGCCTGGGGAATGGAGAGCTGAGCAGCACTGCAAAGGCAGGAAGGGTGTGCTTGTGGCAGGGCCATCAGACCACACCACCCCAAAGGACATGTAGGAACACTTGCAGTGACTTTAAAACATACCTAACCCTGGGATTTCCCTCCTAAGCCACTAAATTGCTACTTACTGCTCCTAGATGCCCACCATATATTTGGCAGTACACAGGAGAGAACAGTAAAGGCATGAAGAGGGTAACAGCTGCATCCCATGCTTCATCAAACAGTTAATCCATTTTCCCTCTGCTCCTGACTGTGTAGGCATCTGGAAAAAAGCTACAACCACCTTTGTGGGAACAACCTCCTCTTCCCTGGGCTGCTGCAGGGAGGCTCCTTGGCTACACACCACCTTTCTCTTTTCTGCCACAAGAGCACAGACCACTGAGCTACAGAGCCAGCAAATCTCTCCTTGCCCCACCAGCTCCATCTGCCCAGGGGCAGCCCCTGAGGCATCCCTAGCTGCTCCTCCACCTGACCTATTTCTCTCCTCTTTACAGGAGAAGGGATTCTGTCTCCATCTGTACTGGGATTTTTAAAGTACATCTGCCCAAGGGCTCCAAAACAACACGACCTTGTTTTAAGAATGATGCAGCTGCCCCTCTCTTTGGCCCATGGCTTCCCTGTAGCATCCCAGGTCTCCTTTGATCACTCCTTGCCCCACACCCTGCTGAGGCTCTCAGTCTCCAAAGACCAGACCAGTTTATTTTGCATTAAGAGCATATTCTGTGAAGGCAAAGATCTGCTGAATGCAAAAAAACAGCTTTGGATGGGAATGGAGGTGTGAAAACAGCACTGAATAATAACAGCCTAGAATAAAGTCCATGCTGACCTACAGCTGACCTTCCTGCTCTCAGTCACACAAGTGAGAAGTCCCTTTGCAAATCCATGCTGAAATGCCTCCTTTTCCAGGTCCCCAAGAAAATATCAAACGTGTAAAAAGCAAAATCACATCCTTCCTTTTTTTGCTCCTGCATAGACAGGACATAGCCCTGGTGTCTTTGTGAGGGTGTGTAAAGGAGTCTTCATGTGACCCTGGGAGCTTGCTGACCACGTCAGTGGCTCTGTGCTCAGTGCCATGGGCACCTGACCTGCATTTCAAAAAACAGAAGAGTTTTGTTATTCCAGAACTCAGCTCATTACAGAGCACTGCACTCACAGCAATCTGTGAGCAGCTCAGCTCCCAGGGCAGATGCAAAGTCAGTGGTGCTGTACAAGTGATGTGCTGCTTGCTGGTGATGCAAAAATTCTTGTGGAAAACTAAATAGCAAGACATGCTCACCAGCAAAAAGAACAAAACAATCCAGCCTGAAAATTGATGAAAATTCTGGGTCTCTACTCTAAATAATGCTAAAAAGAATTAAAAGCTAACAGTATGGTCTTCTTTCTTCTTTTATTGTCATTTTGCTAACAGAGTACATTGGGAATTCTCCTGTCCAAAGACCATCTATATACCACCCTTCATCTCTGATGAGGATTCCCAGTCCTACAGCATTTCTCATAAATCTCTGGTAAGACCTTTGCAGGAGCATTAATGTGCAAGAGGGACCCTTGGGCACACCTTTCCCTCCTTCCCCACTCTCTGCTGTCTCAGGATGGGATCTGCTCCAGGCTCCTGGCCCTGCTGAGCACACTCAGACACCACAGACAGCCTCCACCTCCTGCCCAGCCTCTCCCCCTGGCTAAAGATGGAGTGACAGCTTAACTCTGCCAATAAAACACCCAAGCTGACACTGTAAGCTTCAGATCAGTACTCCTCTAAAGACATTTAAATATACATTTATTTTTCTTTGTAAGGAAAGGAACACATCCAAACTTTTCTACACACTCTGTAGAAAAACTCTCCTTTCCCCTGTAGCCCCACCAGGTGCAATTAAGACACTGATTAAAAATTAATCCCTATTGTTTGGCTTTCAAGGAACACTGGTGGGTTTGTTTTTTTTTTAAAGTATTATGCGAAGGAATCCTTTAATATTTACAGGATAAAAAATAATGTAGGATAAAATCAATTTTCTTTCCATTTCTACATCCTGCACGTTCTCATGATCTTTGTGACTTCTCTATAGAAGTTGTCACAAACTTCTCTGGAGGAAGAGCACAGCTAAGGGAGTTCCTTGGTTGCAGATTTAGCATGAATTTTGTAGGCATGCTCATTCCAGGAGTTGAAGACAGACTTCAAAATCTCTGGTCCAAAAGCAAAACTGAAGCTAGGCATTTAAAATATGTATGGAAGTATTAGGCAATTACTTTTCCTTCAGTTTTCAAAATGTTGCATAAATTGTTAATAACCCCACACTGAGGAAATAATTTTATCATATATGATTAGCTATTTTCTGAAGGAAATAGCAGAGTGAAAAGTACAAATTGACAGAATTCTACTATTTTTCCTCTTTAGAGTTGCAGATCAACATATCCATCTCATCTTTTTCCCCTCTCTAATTATCATGCAATGGCATGTCTTGAAGAAGAGAAATGGGATGTGCATTTCTGTGACAAGTGAAGCAATTCTCTGACATGTAACTACAAAATACTTGGGAATCCATAAAGGACAAAAAAATACCCAATAAAAAATTTAGATAGCACTAGTTCTTCATGCACACAGAGCCTAAAATTAAAAACTGAAAGTCTAGAATAACTGCACAGAATCAACACATAGAAGTGAAAAGCTGAAGAGAGCACAGCCTCATCTCATTTTATGTCATGGTTACTGCCATCCATCCACCAGGACCTGTAACACCCAAAGCCACAAGTTCTCAGACAGAAGTCAGTGATTTTGGAATTCTCATTTTCCTTGAAGGGCTCAGAGGAAGAAAAGTCAACAGTTTACAGCAAACTGGCCACACCTTGAACAAAAGCATGGAAACACCATCTCAATTAACACCACACAGTTACCTCTGCTCATCTAACTTCCCAGAGCCTGATACCAGCCTTGACAGGTTTTCATAACAATAAAATGCAATAAATAAATTTATGTCCTGAAGGACTCTAAGCTGCAATGTCACAAAGCCATGAAAGATAAATGATGCCTTAACTAATTTTCTGATTTATTATTCCCCCAACTTTGCTCATTTTGTGATGAGGAGAGCTCATTTTTCTATTTGGCAGAGAGCTGTGTCAACCCTGTTAATAGCTACTATCACCATCACATGAGCATGCTTGTGAAAACAAGTGTATTTCCATCCTGGTGCTGACCTCACAGCACTTTGGTTTTATTACAAACAGGAGATCTGTCAGTAACAAAAATTGATGCACTTATCCACAGATTCTGCTTGTCTGCCACTGGCACTTCATTCATTTTTCTTTTGCAGTTCATCTTTAAGCAAGGGCAGATTCATAGTTTAAATTACTGTCTTGACACATCATCTGTTGCTTTGTAAATTCGTACAAAGAACATAATTCCCACAGTCTTTAGGAGATAAAGGATTACTGTTAACCATCACTGCAGGCACTGTACTGATCTGAATCTAACTTGGACTGTGTAAACCTAAATGGGCTGAAACGTGGCTACTGGAAAGATTTCCTCATCAAACATTCAGACTGAGAATAATCTGAATTGAGTAACCCCATTTAATGTTAAAATGATGTTTTTAGGTGTCAGGACTCAACAGATGGATTTTAGGGTGAGATTTTCCAAACCTCAACTATCTGAAATAGAGGGCTATTTAGTATTTAATGGGAGTAGGTTTATGCTGGTGGTTAGGAAAATACTGAAATTCTGTCCACTCTGCCAGTTGAAGTGTCTTTATTTAACTTTGTTATTTCTGAACACGACTCTCATTCTAGACGTCCTTGATCTGGTGCTCCTAACACATATAAATATATATATAAATAAACACATATACCTTCAAGGATTTTGTACCTGCTTGCTGTTTCTCAGTTGACTTCCCACATCCCCACATACAATTATTTGTGGGTGATCCTGGTGATCATTCTTCTTGCCAAGATGGTTGCTTCTGGAAGAGGCCAACAGAACTGGGGTCGAGCAGTCACTCCTGAACTTCTCCTCTGGTGGAACCCCAGTTCAGTGACCAAATTGACTAGATCACACAGAATCAGATTATTCCTAACTCAGGGCTAACATATCAATGCCTAGAAATTCTGGCAACTACTGCAATGCCACCTTTTCATGTACTAAGAAAAAGACAAGAAGGAAATCAGCTTTTTGTGCATTGTCATCTCCTTTACACAAGACTTAGCCATCATATCCCACAGGATTTTCCTGCAGTAGAGCTTCATTGTTTTCTCTTGGCAAGAAAGAGCTACTGATTTTTGAATACTCCCAGCAGATTGTGTGGTACAGTCAGAAAGCCTTTGCAGCAGTTAGGTGAGATTCTTAGAGCATCAGCTCTTAGAACAGTCTGCACTGCAGAAGCAGGAACAATCCTGGTTCATCTCCTAAACCAGAGCAAAGTCACCCTTCCCCTCCCACCCCACCTTGTGCAGCTCTGCTCAGAGCTTTGGGCTTCATTCTGCAAGGGAGAAAATAAAGCTTGTTTACTATCATGGCCTCTAGGTATCTCAAATGACACAAAATATTCCAACGTCTCAAAGTGCTTTGTGGGGGAATGAGTTACTGGTGTTGCTCCTGTGGGGCTTTGATGCAGCACAGTCATAGCTGAGCTCAACTATAGGACAGCAGTGTCCTCTTGGAGGATACTGGGTGCTCCACCTCAGCTCAATCCATCCCATCTTCCCAGAGGTGTTAGAAGAGAAAAAAAAAAAAAAAAAAACAAAACTAAAAACCTTGCAGTAAATCAGCTTAGTTGCTTTCTCAAGAGGCAATATGTGGTTTAAAATCCAGTATGTTTTATCCCTCAGAGAGAAGGTTTAGAACATTTTTTTGCATTTAAATGAGCATAACTAAAACAGCAAACACTACATTGTTTTCCTTGAACAATTTGCTGTTTTACAAGGTGCACTTTGCTTGGGCTGTATTTTTGAGATACAGCTTTGTGAACAACTTGCTTTTTCAAAATAATTTTAAAACCTTTCTAATCTTCCACTTTGCCCAGAAGTTGGTGTGAGCTGCCTACCAACAGGAGAGAGACAAGAGAAAATAATGAAACAACAGCCAGAAGTCTTGTATTCACTGTCATCCCTGTATGACATTCTCTGAAGCCAAAGAAAGCAGCTAATCATTGGAAACCCTTCTTTTTCCACAAAGGTATATTAAAATCAACATATGCACATGCAAACCACTGTGGTAAGTGGGTGATGAACTGCTTTGTGCTGGATTCTGCAGTTTGTACAAAGTATTTTGCCTTCCCCTTGCATTGCAACCTATGCTGTTCTACTGTCATGAACACCTGCTGTTCAGACAACTGCAGTTAGGATGGGCTTAAACATCATGAGACTGTCCTAAAACACTGTAATAGCAGTCTTAAATTAAAGCCTGGGCTGGGCCCAAGGAAAATGCCATCCCATTGGGAAGCACATCACAGAGGGGCCTGGGGGAGGGCACACCCAGAGGGGTTTTTGGAGAAGCTGCTCTGCAGGGCAGGGAGCTCAGGGGATGAACTGATATCCAGGAGGGGACAAGGGAATCATGCCTGAAGAGTGGTCTGCAGGGCAGGGAGCCCCAGAGGATGACAACAACGATGTCACCCCAGCAAGGGACAAGGGAAAAATGCCTAAAGAGGTGTATGTGCATTTACACCTAAAGGAGACACCAAGCAGGAGGAAATCAGGATGAAAAGCATGACCTGTCTGTACAGCAAGGAACAGCAGAAGTCCTTTCACCCTGCAGGATTTGGGATCTCTGGGGGCCATGGGCAGCTTGGCTCCAGCTGCACAGGGACAGCTTTTGTGCATTAGTGCTGCCACAGAGCCCCGTGAGGGCTGTGACACAGGGCTGATGCCAAGTGCCCAATGCAACAACTTCTCTGAAGCCAAAGGCATTTTCTCACCTGCCAGGTGAGAAAACCTGCATTTTCAAACCTGCTCTGACAGGTTTGGCATCTCAGTATCACCACTTAGTTTGGCCTGAGCAGCACATCTCTTCTGTTCTTCTCTTGTGAAAGATCTTTTGCTGTCTGGCACAGCAGAGATCACGTTAAGCCCAGACTGACTCCTACTGCAGCATCACCTTGCTGGATGAAAAATCTTCTGTCATGTACTGTATTAAAGATAGTATTAACATCCATGGCAGAAACAGGGGCTGGGTGACACCTCCAGTGTGAAGTTGATCCACGCCTGTGCTAAACCTGGGTCTGGTCCAGCTGACACAGTCAGCTAAGCCACTGCACTGCCAGTTTAATATTTTGCCATCTGCTAACTGAGAGCTCTGCTGCCTGCTGGGTCCCATAAAGACTTTTATTTATTACATTATACATGGCAACATCTGCCACAGGATTTAGCTCAGCTCAGCTTCCTAATTAAACAAACAAACACTACATCTCCTGTACATGATTGGGTCTAACTATTAGTTATAAAATCTGAGACAGGTATTTAAAAGATACACATTGTCTGTTCCAGGTGAATAAATATCCCTCCCACCATTTGGGAAAGGCCTGTTAGAATAAGCTTAAGGTTCTCAAACACTCCATTTTACCACAACAAAGCCACCAGAAGTTATTGCATTTGTTGCTGTTTTGCTCTTATTTTACTCCTTATATTATTCAATTTTACACTAATTAGAGAAATCAGATTATTTCAAATTCTTGTTAGCTCCTCTCCTGAGTACTGTCTGTAAAAACAGGGGAGAACAGCACAGACTCCCTCTGTGTTTGATTTCAGGGAAGACACCCAACCTGAGCAGCATCACACAATTCAGGCACCACAAAAGGCACCATGACTGCACTGCCAGGTCCATCTCAAACTTAACTGCAAAGGGAGGAATCACTGAACAATATCACTGGCTACACACCTACATCAAAGCTTTCCCATCTGTTCCAGTCACCTGCAGTTAAATCAAACTGGGAGAAAACCTGGATGAAATCCAGACCTAATGAATTCAATAGGAATGTCACAAGTTCTTCATGTTTTTTAAAATCAGTCCTAAACAAAAACTTGAATTTTATTTAAACGTTAACCTTTCTTTGAACAATGTTTATTCTTTTAACAAATCTCCTATTTTAAAGATTAAAGGGTATCTACAATTCCAAATATGCCAGCTCTAAAAAAAAAAAAGAATTCCCCCAGGTTTAACTTTGAAAAATCAAAGGGACAGTATAGCAGAACCAGAGTCACATTTTCCAGTCTTCCACTCTTTCATCTGAGTTCTTGTTTACTGCATTCAGTTGCAAAAAAACCAAAAACAAAAACCACACTCAACCACATAAAGCAAACAAACAAAAAAACCAAAAAACAAACAAACACAAAAACAAACAAGAAAAACAAACAAACAAAAAACCAAGCCACCACGCAAGCCTTCTGTAGGGGAAAAAAAAAAATACCTTCTTAGCACTAATTCTTTAAAAATACATTTATCTTGGTTTCATTTTCAGCCAAGTCCAGTTGCTCCAGGTGCCTCTGTCACACCAAAGCATTTCTTTCATTGTCTTTAAAGATTTGGCCTCATTCTTCCTTTAATCAAGAAGCAGAAGCCATCTAATCTGCACCCCAATGATAGGTGTGTGCTGGCTGCCAGCACCCCCAGTCCATTGGGGCAGAAAGTCATCCCAGTCAAGAAAGAAAATAATTGTTTCATTTATGAAAGTAACATAGATTTTTTTCAGTGAAAATCGTGCCTTTGCAAAAATACTGTAAAGTCACTGATGCCCTGGAAATTTTTTATGCCTGCCCCTGGTGCTGAGGGTGGCTACCCTCCCCCTGCTGCCAGGCCAGGATGGGGATGCACAGACTTAACCCAGCAGTGCAGCTCCCTCAGGGGGCTGATCCAAGGCCACAGCTCCTCTCTGAGGTGCCAAAATGGGCTCCTCTACAGCCACAGCACTGCCACAGAAATCCATCAGTGCAGCACAACACAGGCTGCCAAATCATCTGCTATTAAATAGCTCCACACACTGAGCTGTTCAGGAGTGACTTCACAGATCCCCCCACCCACCTTCACCTTCCAGCAGTACAGAAACTCCTCACCTAAGAATATAAAGCTCTATTGTACAATTCTTTTGCCACAACACAAATGAGACAAGATCATAATAAACTTATCAGCTCCATGACCCACAGCACCTATATATGCAACATTTATAAAATTCTTTTCATTTCCAAGCCTGGAAAAACTGCCAGCTCTACATATTCAAATTAAACAAGACGTGCTACAGGATATGTCTGATATAACTGCTTTTATTTAATTTTGAGTGTAACATTTGGGTATTTACAGGCTCGAGGAAATTATGAATCTTTTTTCTGTATCACTGGTACCCGCACAATGAATTATTTATGATTCAATCATCACAAACAGATGACCTCCCCAACAACATGTGATCTTTAGTATCTCTCTTCTCTAGTTCCAATATTAAGTCTGACATTGCTTTTCATAAGACTCTGAGTTCCTTTGGCACAAAAAGAGGTGGTGATAAAGAGGCAGAAGCTTAATTACTTGCACATGAAAAGATGAACACATCTGCCAGGTGCTGCCAGCACCAACAAAGATCAGACTCAAACAGCCTAGAAATTGGCCCTTGAGATGACAAATCCCAAGTGCCCAAGGAGCCTATGGGCACACTGCATACCCTCCCAGGTAGCCTTTCTAATTTAAAATGGCACTTTCCCACTTACCCTGTGCTGTTCTGGCCTCAGCCCTGGTTTCAAGGGGATTCCAGGAGCTCATGGCATTGAGGTACCAGTGAGACCTTCCTGGCAGGACTCCCCTGAGTCCTGCCCAGCAGCTGCCAAGGCAGAGCCCCAGCTCACACCAGACTCCCCTGGCAGCAAATGATGCTCTGGAAAGGGGGAGAGGACAGAAGGGACTCCTGATGAGGCATCCTCTCTGTCCCAGGCAGGTGCATCCATCAGTGTCTGGAGGCTCTGTGCACTGAGCCAGGTGAGCTGATGCTGGAGAAACAAGTTCTTGAAAGTTTGCTGTGTTACACTGCCCCTCAACACCTCACACGATGTGGAGGAGCAGGAAAATTTGAATACTTAAGGAGACGTTAATGGAATTTGACAATTTGCAACATCAGAAATGTGCCCAGCCCTCAGAAGAGCCCCAAGAAGAGGTTGTGGCCACTGACACCAGTGCCACAGAGCACCTCGGCCAGGAGGGGAATTTATCTCAAGGCCTTGCCAATCAGACATGCACCTCAGCATGGGAATTACTGCTCCTGGGTGACATGAGCTGTACAGCAGTGTCTGTCAAACTGACAGGCCTCCACTGCTGTGGAGCTGCTTTTTCTCAGCACATTCCAGCTGTGGCTCCTGCAGCTGCTGAGTTCAGCTGAACCAAAGCCCAGCCTTCCCACATGGGACAGAAGATCTTCCCACTGACACAGCAAATCCTTCTTTATGCCACCTAATTCCTTGGGCTCCTGGGTCAGTTCCCCATTCAGTCAGGAGCATATCCCTGATGTTTCCTGACCTTGTCAAAGGGAACAGCTCATTTCTGTTCAGAATATTGTGGTTTAACCTCAGCCAGCAACTCAGCACCTCACTGCTGCTCCCTCACTCTCCCCACATGGGATGGGGGTGAGATTTGAAGAACTCGAATTTGAATTTGAATTCTCAAATTTGAAGATTTGAGAAAACTCATGGGTTGGGATAAAGACAGTTTAACAGATCAAGCAAGAGCTGCAGACACAAGCAAAGCAGAAGGAGGAATTCATTCACCACTGGCCATGGGCAGGCAGGTGTTCAGGAGAGCAGGTCTCTGTCACTCCTAATGGTGTCCTGGAAAGAGAAATGCCACCTGGAAAGGGAAACACCACCACTCCACATGTGTGTGTGCTGTCTGTCCTCCTCCTTCCCCCAGCTTTACACACTCAGCAGGACTTTGTGAGGCCTGAAACATCCCCTGGGTCACTTGGGCTCAGCTGTCCCACCTGTGTCCCCTCCCCACTCCTTGTGCATCCCCAGGCACGTGAGGACACCGTGGGATGAGGAGCAGGAATGGCCTCAGCTCTGTGCTGACCAGAAATGAACAAAACATCTCTAAACTATCAACACTGTTTCCAGCACAAATCCAAAACACAGCCCCTCATCAGCTCCTGTGAAGAAAACCAACTCTGTCCCTGCCAAAACCAGCACATTGCTGGGAGATGTCCTGTTGGCAGGATTATCCTCTCCTCACAGGAAGACAATTCCAAGAAGGTACATGCACAATTTATTCTAATTATCCCTGACAGAAAGCATGAGAGATTTCAGTGTAACTATACAAAATTCTAGTCATTGCACAAAGAGTTTTCTCCATGTAATAGAGTCCTACTTTTTGCAGGGAGGGCAGGGGCAGTTACATTCAGTAGAGGTTTTTCACAGAAATTCCCTCAACTGTAGCTCTACTAAATTCCTTTTGGTTCAAATAATAGAACTCAATTCCCAAACCCCTCTCTGACCCAAAGAGCCCTACATCTGTATCATTTTGCACTTTTCATCCACAGATTTCCTTGAAAGCACTGACCTAGTTTTTTCTTGCCAAAATACTAAATAAGAGTGAAAAAAAAAAGAAACAATCCTATCAAAAAACATACTGAAAAGAACTGCTGGGACTTTCATTTCTGAAGTCATACAGAATACAACTCCAAAAAATGACAAGTGAAACTTCAATCTAATTGAAGAGAAAATTGGCAAGAATAACAAAGTTCTCCCTGAAATGCTGATTTGGTATGCATGGAAAAGCTAGATAAACATCACATGATCTCCCTGGACCCTCTAGACATAAACAATGCAATTAAAAGGAAACATTTACTTCCACTCTTGATGGTATTACCTGAGGGATAGCAGATGCCAGATAGTTCAGTGTTTATTAGAAGCAAGTAGCAAGTTTGGCAATTGGAACTGGCTCAACCCTCTCTCACATTTTTGTAATTTTATAACACCATATGGTCACTACAGATCTCTGACAATCTCCTGGTTTAAGTTCAGCTGTTTCACAGAACATTTAAACTGAAGTTAAGCATATTGAAGAGATAAGGGTAAGCAACAAAGATATTTCAGGGAGGGCTGCAAATGCTCTGAGAAATGCAGATTGCTTTTGGAATCAGACAATATTTGTTAATAAAATGTTTAGCACCTTTGGGCTTGGGGTGTATGCTGAGCCCCAGCCTCACAGGGCCCCAAAGAGGCTGACCCTGAGGTCCTGCTGACCCCCCTGAGGTGACAGCCTGGGAGAGGGGCACAGTGACAGGAACCAGCCTGACCCTCACTGACTGCATTTACATCCAGTATTCCAGCTATTGCTTCCAGGGAAATTACCCACGTGCTGAAGCTTTAAGAGATTGCTCATAGTGGAGCCCTGCTCCTAAATCTAAACATGACCACTGATGCTGGCAGGAGGACAGGCACCTCCAGTCATGGTCAACTGGCTTTTTAGGTGCCAATCTGACTTCCCAGGGAATTGAGGGCAACCAGAGCTCCAGCTAACAAAGTCCTGCATTTACTGGCTTATCAACAAAATGTAATTTCTAAAAATGCAGCAGTATGACACAGCAATTGGTTTTGCTAGCAACGTATTTAACTGTATAATTTATTGATGATATCTACAGCAAGGAAAAGTATTCACAAGTCCTTACTCCTCCATGGCCGAGAGCATAAATATATAAATCATGTGAAGCAGAAAAACTCAAGAGAGTATTTAAAGCCTGCTCTTATTTTAGCTCCACAGACTTAAACAACTTGACACTATGGTAATGCAATGGGTCTGGGCCTCATTAATTTTTAATCAACCTTTATCCACCATAGCTTTTGAAACGAACTGTTACTAATGACAAGTCATATGTCAGTCTAATGAATGGGATGCAAACTTCCATTAAAATAATGAAATTAGCTTGTTTGACTTTTGTTCCAGTTCCATGGCACACAGCCCCAGGTAATTACAGTTTGCACTACTTGCCCATATTAAAGTCTGTTTATTTACTTAAGGTCTTTAGTCAGGACATCCCAATTTAACTCATGTCAGCTGTTTTTTATGAGTCTGAGAGTATTTGTCTCATTAACAAAGAGATAAATACATGCAGGCAGTGCAAAGTGCTAAAACATCAATTATGCACACATGGAACATTGTGAAAAAACAGAATAGAATAATCACACAATCCCTAGTGATATAAACACATCCCAGTATTTCCCTGTGGCAGCAGCAATTACTTTTAGAAAAGGGAACAACATCTGAAAGGCATCTTTGCTGGGTATAATTTGGCCTCTTCCAGCAACCTTTGCCCTTTAGGATCCCAAGTACAAGTTAAAAAAACCCCCAAACTGAATTTCCAAATATTATTGTGCTCTAGAGTGCCCGAGTCATGACACACTGCAATGACCTTATTTTTAAAAGTGTATCACTCTGACTCCACAATGTGCCCCCGAGGAATGAATGTTTCTGACTAACTTGCAGTGAAAAGCTGCTATCAATATGTTATTACATAAAAATCTGTTACAGCATCAATAAAGTCATATTCCAACCTCACAGCAGCTTCTTCCAAAGTTCCTCCAGCAAGCCCCTACATCCCATAATCACAGATAACATCTGAAGGTGATGTAGATCAGCCCTCTAGAGTTGATTTTGGAGCAGCTGAGGTTTTGGTGTGAGCATGCTCCAGTGCACAGCAGATTTTACTGCTAACAGAGGACTTTCTAAAGAGCAGCCCCTCTTTTATAAGACTAAAAATAATCTGCAATAAATAACCTCAAGTGCCAAAGCAAGATGTGTTAAAGGAAGACCCACCACTAAAGCTACCTGAGAAATGCATACAAGTCTCTGTTGACTCAGAGAATACATTGGAATCATTTTTATAGTTTTAATGTCTCTTGGGTTTTCAGTGAACTATTCTGGTCAGTCCTGAGGTTTACAAGCAATGCCGTGTATGACTGTGCAGAGAGACAGCAGCCACTGCTGCTCATCCCTCCCAGGCTGTGCCCCATGGAAACAAGGCAGGAACTGAACCCTCTGCAGACACAGGGTTAAAACATTTCACCTCCAACAGGGTAAAACATTTCCCACTCACACAGCTCAGAGGCAGAGGCAGGAAAAGCCATGGATCCTTTCTCCTGGCATGGCAGGGAGAGCCAGAACTCTGTCTACCACACACAGAATATGCCACCTGAAGAGCAGACAAAGGAGGAATTTTACAGAAGACATCTTCCTCAAAGAACGCTGATCTCACCTAAACCCAAGATTTTCCCACACTTCCTTTTTTCCCCCAGAAATACACAGAATATTGATCTAGATTCCTTCCCCAGTCCCTGATTGAACTCTGGTCTGTGAAAGCCCAGAGAAGACAATTTCTCTCTTCTTTCTCTGACTGATGGATCCTCACCTCTCACTTCCCAGAACCCCCACATGTCTCCAGAAGATCTTTTGTCTCATTGCTAATGGGAAAGTACACAGCTTTGTAACAATCTGCACAAGATGAGGAGAAAAACATCTTTGCCTTTCACACATTTATGAATTATGTGCTCGCAATAAATTTTATTCACAAACACAAGAATCCATCATTATTTATACAGAAACTTCCACTTTCTGAATTCATTCTCAAATTGAGCCCAATAGGAATATCTGTGAAACAGAAACTTTGTTTTTTTTCTTTCCTCAGACACATCCAGCCACCTGTAAACAGAGATCTGGAACAAATACAAGCCAGGAGAGAGCTTGTGATTTAACAGGAAAGATTCTGAATTACTGCAGCTGACAGCTGTAAAAAAAATAAGCAACCAAAGAGACGTAGGGTGAGTGCTATGTCCAGGGACAGTCACCATGTCAGAGCTGACACAAATGCTGGGTTCTCCCAGCTCAGAGCCTGACACTTCTGACTGACAGTGCAAATGCCACCTTGAAAACCTCTCAAAGGCTGCACTGCAGGGACATGCTGTGCTCACACAGGACTGACTGTCTCAGGCAGGAGAGATCAAGGAGCTGCCTTCCTGTCCTGCTCAAAGCACATGGGACTTGATGACCATCTGACTGATAAAAGCCACCCTTGAAAACATTGTGGGGTTTTTTTTTTTTTTTTTCCTGAACATATAGAGTACACAAGCATTAAAATAACATTTGTAAAAAGACAGAACAAAGGGAAAATTTTATCAGGTCTGCTTTCCTCTCTGCTGTTATCTTCCCCCATGAAAAACAAAAGCATTGACTTTACCAGATACTCTTCCTGGGAGAGGCAGGCACAAAAATAAGCAAGCTTGTGTTCCTGGCTTGTCTCTCTCCCCACAGGGCAGAGGACACATTGATCTCAGCTGACTTGATTTAGCTCAATCTGCAGTCTTTCTTCTTTTCTATTACATTAGGCCCCCGATCAGTCTTTCAAATTACCTTTGGCAATTAACTGAGGTGGCTAATTCAGGAGCTTAATTGCTCTCTGTTAGTCATGGAGTCAGTAGGCAAACCTCTGCATGAGCATACCAGGTAACTCTGGTATAATAGTTAAAATTTTCAGGGTTTGATTCAAGCCTTAGAGCCCAACAGTCCCTACTAGAAGTAAGTCCAGGTGACTTTCCCATATTAATGCAAAAGCTTAGCACAGCAAAGAGCCCAGCTCAGGTACCCAGGGACCTACACCATCACTTCTACTGAAAATTACTTCCCCTTTCACCAGGGCCCTTTATAGAAGGGCACACAAGTGATTCCTGAGAGAATTCCTGTGCCTCAGCATGTCAGACAGGGTGTTCCTGAACTCTCACCTGATGCTTCAGGGAGGATTTAGAAACAGATAATCACATGTACAAGAGGTCAGTTCCCAGCTCTCATTAGGTCAAAGTGAGCTTGAACTCTGAAGCACAAGGGGTTTTTTTTATTTTTTTTCAAAGACTTGTAGATTAAATAGTCATGTAAGTTTTGTAGTTTCCCAGTTCTATCCTGAATTTTTGGATCCCAATTAACCCTCGTGGCAATAAGCCCTGTTCAGTGGGTGAGAATTAATTTCTGTTGCCATGTCAGAATTTCCTGAACGCCTGATAAAAGGTATTCAATAACATTTGAAGGTAAAAAGGAGAAACAAATGTTGCAATTTTAAAAACACCCTGAATCAATTATCAATTACTTTTCAATTACCATAAAGGAATCATCTTTTTAAATGTCTCTTTATGTAACTGTTCCCTCCTCCCCAGACCTGCCCCAGTTCTGCAACAAATTCAGGGACAGACAACTGCAGCTCACTGTGCACTGACATCTTCCCAGCTGGATCATCACTTGTCACACTTCTCATGCAATGGAAAAATTGTGGGTTTTTATTGCAGCTGCACATGAAGTACCCCACAGTGACACCACAGTGTCAGACATGGACAGATATTTAAATCTTAATATGGTGCATTGTGTAATTGAAGTTTTTCCTCTGCTATGTACTAGCAACAGCTGCATTTAGCAAAATCTGTCACTTTTCACTTGTTTCACAAGTCCCCCCCGAGTGAAACCCTCAATTCAAATTAGGTCTCAAAAAATTAACGAGTTGCACTTGCAAGAATTGGTGTATTTTTAAAATAACATAAAACTTGTAAAGAATAATGACTGCAGAAACAAATAGCTAAAATAAGGCATTTAGGAAATGTATTTGCAAAGTTCTATGAGCTTTTCTGTCGAGTATGCTAGCACTTAGAATTACAAAAACTAAAATGAAATAGGAAAAATATTTTCTTTCTTCTGGCGATGCATAAACTGCCTTTATTTAGAATTACTGCCATAAATTTTCAGCACTGTCAAACAAGCCTGTACTGTTAACAGCATTCAGTGATTACTGTGAAGAGTAAGACTCATTTATAACATACCATAAATACATAAGGAAAATGAATTTTTAAACGTCATTAAGCAGTATTCCACAGCTATCTAAAAAGAAACCCAAACCAAACATTCTTTTCCTTGAAAGTTATTGGTAACATTTGCATTTTGCTAGCTCAGACCTAAAGACCCAGATCTGAAGTCAGCAAGATGACTGAAAAGAAAAGGGCTCCACACCAGGAGCTTCAGCATTCCAAATCCTGGATTCAAATGTCTCTGAAGTATCAATGCCTCAGTTCAAGGGACACACAATCACATATATATATATATATATATATTTCCACAGGATCACAGAATTAGCCAGGCTGGAAAAGACCTCTGAGACCAAGTCCAACCTCCAACCAAACACAACCTTGTCAACCAAACCTCCTCCTGCCTTTGCTGTACAGGTAATTTCCCTTTTTTAAATGAGCAGTGACATGACACAAGTTACCTGCAAATTCAACACATTAATTAGCCAGGTATTTTATCTTTTGCAACTCTTCCTGGACTCTCCTGCTTCAGAGGGAGCTCATTTCTCTGCAACACTTGGTTTTACCTTTGTGTCAAAGAGGGAAAACATAGTCAGGAACACCCTTCAAGTAGTAGGAGTTTGCACACGTTATGTGACCATACACAGATATCAACTAATTAAACCTCAGCATTGAATTCAGCCACTGTGCTGAACTGAGCAGACAGCTATAACTGCAGATTGCCTCAACAGTTGTACAGAAAGATAGTTTTGTGTGAAAAGTTGCCTAATTTTTTTTTTTTAAGTAGAACACAATAATACATTTATGCATGTCCACGTTCCACACTTACATGGGTCCCCATGGCACTTTTAGGAGCTCCATCAGAGCAGTAAGGCCAGAGTAGGTGCACAGACACCCTGGGGGAAAAGCCCAGCCTATCCCTTGGCTGCAGCTCCCCACTGAACCAGGGAAATGGGGAAAATCCACAGGACTGGCCTGAGTTTGCAGGGCTGGCATAGACCTGCCTTGGGATTTCTGCCTCACCTTTCCTGCCAGCACTAACTCCCCAAATGCCTGCCATAAATTTACTTAACAGGTTGCAAACACCGTGCCCATATTTGCTCACTCTCCCAGAAGTTCCTGGGAATGCAGACAGCATCATTTTTATGGCTGCAACAAATAACAATGAATTTTCATTGTTCCAAGATTCTGCCTACAAGTGCTGCAGGCAGGCAGGCAGGTGTGTGTTCCACAGGCAGCCTTCCTAAAGCTCCCAGCTTTTCCCAGCTGCTGTCAGCCCAGCCAGTAATTTCCAAAAGATATTAGAATATTCATAGACACTTCTCCAAGCAAATTAGGCATAGGCAGTAAATCATATGAGATTAACTTGGCAAAACATTTTTATCCTTTCGTGTGCAGCTGTTCAAATGTCTGTAGTGAAGGAGATTGTTTCCCTCAGCTCTAATATTTGGATTTACCTTTGCAACACAGAGGGGTGGAAGGTATGAAAAAAAGATCAAGAAACTTAAGTTTTACCCAGTATGCAAAACAGTGGGGTTTTTTTACATCCTTAAAACACACAGACATACCTGCATTATAGACATCCTCCCTGAAAAAGCAGTAGGAAACTCCAGGATAAGAACAGATCAATAAAAACAAGGTTAACAGCAAGAAGCAATAACAACAAGAATAACAGGGAGGGGGGGGAAGTGTTTTGTTAGTTTAAAACCTACACAATTAAAAAATGAAAAGGCATATGACAAGCAGCAATGGACTCTACCTGTCACATAAACACAAGCAGCAAACAGCAAGCACACTTAAAACTTAGATTCTTCAGATCTTTGCTCACCTGAGTTGAACTGAAGTAAATTCAGATTCAAATTCAAATTTTTGTGAGACTGTTTTTTCTTAATTGAATTATGGATTCACTCTTCTAGCTGTTTTTAAAAATTAAATATAATCTTCTGTGGATGTGGGATGCCAGTTCTGCAGCTGGACTGACTTGCACTTGGGTGCTCTGATACAATACAAGCCAATAAATATCTTCTTAGACATCAACAGAAAGAGAATTTTTGCTCATTGACCATCCTATGCTTCCCATTGCACCCCACATAAAGTGGAGATGATCTCTTGACTGAGATCAACCAAATTTAATTAACTCTGCTCTGACAATGAACTTTGATCAGGCTCCCTGCTGTTCCACAGCATTTACACGTGCTGGCAAAAGGTACTTGCTGCCAAGCTTCTGAATGGTGAAAATAACTGCCCAGGCCACAACTATTGTGAAAATAACTGCCCAGGCCACAACTCAGCCTTCAGGAGAGTTTGCAAGGGTAAGTCCTGCCCTTCTCCTGTTTGATGTGAAAGGAGTACTGAGGGACATTAAGGCAACACAAGAACAGATAGCATTTCATCTTAGCCACCTCAGTTCTCCTCAGACATCCTGCACCCCTGCATTGAGCAGTCTCTGTTTGAAGGAGTGTGATGTGTTCTGTGGTTTATTTCAGGGTACTCGGATGTGTTATATTAGAGCAGACTGACTACACTCCTGAAGAGCCCAACTGTCCCATGGTAACATATGAAATCATCATCATCCCAAAGGCCATTAACACTCCAGCAAGAGCTTTTTCCACTGGTGTGGAATACACTTTGGGCCAGGCCCAACAGGGGGATATTAATTAACAAGATTTCACTAAAATAAAATCATTTCTTATCCTCCCATCTCCCTCCAAGTTCTCTTCCTTCTACTCCCTGCTGTCCTGCAGCTATCAGGATTGAAATGTGGTAACAAAGGCTTCCTCCTTGACAGAACCAAATCCATTAAACAAGTATTTAAATGGAAAAGAAAGCTGTATTATGATAATCTTTTAGCAGCAAGATACAGCATTTCAGGTACAAAAGTGTGCACCAAGGTTAGAAAGCTGCTGGCTTTTCCCTACAGAAAAAACAAGATCATCTGCTGAGGCACATTTTAGGGCAGAGAAACCAATACTCTTGAGCTCCTGGTTCATTTCCTCAAATATAATTACCCAGCTTTGTGAGCACAAACAAGATTTGTGCCAGTGAACAGGACAGCTCTTGAAGCCTCTCTGATTCAGGAGCCAAAGACTAACAGGGTTAATAAACTTGAACTTTGAGTCCAGCCAACATAAAATACACAAGAAAAGCAACCTGTCTTGTAATGTCCCTGTCCAAACAAATTAATATTGTCCTTGTCACACTCTGCATCAGCCCAAGGCCACTTATTTAGCTCTCCTGGGGAAGGCTGGGAGGGGAGGCTCAGCAGGTTTGGGCTCAACCCACTGTCTGGTCAGGGAGAGCCTGCACACAAGTTCTCAGCTCAATCTTTGTTAGCCTGGCTATTGAATTTATTCAAGGAAAAGGAGCTGCTTCCACTTCGTTTCCATGACAACAGCCCTGAGAATTTTGTCTTCATATAAGTGAGTTATTGCTTTTTGTGCCTCCATAGTCTAGGCAGAAAAATTAAAATAATACGGTCTCAAGAAAGACAATCAAATCTTCCCATCCTCCCAACACTCCTACAGGCAGCAAATTCTCAGATTTCGTTACTGGAGGTATAAATGGGTTGAAAAACAATCCTCATTGTTTATTATGGAGAGATTTAATTTCAACTAAAAACTTCAATTAAAGAAGATTCATTTGATGACCATGTTTGTGTACACATTAACAGAAGAGAACAGCCTCGTGTATTATTGCCTATCTATAGTCTTTTGAAAGCAGCTTTGGGATGCTCATCCATAAATTTTGGTCTGTACTCCTCTCCATAAATTATTTCAACTTTTATTTATTGGTGATGCATTCAAAATATTTTCAGTGCTACAAAACAAGTAAAATTTTCCAGAACACAGAGATCAAAATCTATCCCAGACAGACATTTAAAACATACAAACACTGGTATATATCTTTGAATTACTCAAGCTAAAACTGTAGTGTGTGCACCAAAACCCCACAGAATAAGTACAAGGCTACAAGTATCATTTCCATTGAAACAGCAGTGAAACTGCTCTCCTGTGAAAATTGGATCTGATTTGAGAGATCCTCGTCACAAAAGGAGGACACTTCAGAAGAGTCTTGAACTGAACAGTTTGGTGACTGACTTTGTTGAGAAAATATTTGAGGATATCTGTGAGAAATTCTAAGCAATCCCACCAGTGAGAAGTTGAATGTGTTCACCTTGTTTCACATCTTTCAGCCCACAGTGAAATACTTAAGGGATGTGAAATGAACACAGAAAACAGCTTTTCAGGGGGAGAAAAACAAAAAAAAACATTCTTTTTCCATCTCATTCAGTCTTGTCTCCTGAATTACAAGAACCACCAGATCCCCACATCACAGTACTCCTAGCAAAGGACATAGAGCATGAATAAAAGTAACACTACAGGAATTGCACAGCACAGCACAACTGGGACACTTTTCTCAAAAAACAAGTGACACGGTGAGACAGATCTCATTGTGTGCTACAAATGGTTGTAATTCCACTGCCGTGGCTGGAAGGCTTATTGCAGCAGCTGAAAGTTTGGACCCAGCACCAGACATTTTTATGATTGTGGCTATCCTGGAGTTGACTCAAGGAGCAGCTCTGAGGGGTGCTGGGCTCTTTCCAGCACCTGAAGACAGATGGGTTCACAGGCATGGCATTTATGCTCTTATCAGGCACATAACCCACGGAACAGTGAATGTTTTAAGGTCAGCTAAACAGGGGAATCCAGCTCTGCAAACAGGAAGGGCACAAAGGTTTTGCCTCAATGAGAAAAGGAGGGCAGGGAGGGGAGGAAAAAAAAGCAAAGCACTAAAATATGGTGAAAATATTGGAGAAGACAGAAATGGAGGGAAGCTGTGCCAGGTGTGGTGCTTGCAGTCACTGCTCTGTAGAGCACACACCTCCCTGCACAGCTGGGCTGGCAGCCAGCAGCTGGCCTGGGCTAACCCCAAACCTGGATGATCCACCAGCTTATCAGGATTACCAGAGTAAGGACACCAGCTCTGAGAAACCACCAAGTCTGACCCTGAATCCTGCAAGGGATGGGTAAAAGGGTCTCTGAGGCAGTTGAGCAAGTCAGACCCACTTTATAAGGCTACACCTTCAAACCCAATGTCTGAATGTTCCTGGTCACCATGGGGAGAAAAAAATTATTCCCATTTAACCCTCAAGCATGTAGTTCAGCCCAATCTGAAACCTTAAAACACTGATAAATTCTGAATGATACCAATAAATTCAAAGGGCAACGTGTTCTTAAAAGGAATAGGGGAATACAAGGAATTGGTTGGTAATTTGCACAGGAATAATAAATGCAAAAGTCAAACAGGATCTTCATTAGGGATCATTCTGGCCATAAATGTAAGTGAACAAAGCCATGCAAACTATCACTCTGAAGAGCAAGAGCTGATGTCTGTGGGGATAAAAAGGATTAGGAAACCATGAAGTGGAAGGAACAGATGGGTTCTTTTGAACTGAACTTCACTTAGTTCTAATCTCTCTAATTCCCATTATTATTTTAAGGCAGAAAAAGGTTTAGTTTTCCAAACATAATTGCCTTGCTATTTTCTGTGGTATTGCAAGTCTCACATTGTATCTTCCATATATTATTTTTGCTCCTATGTTATTTTCTTTTTTATATAATTTACCAAGGCTGATTCTTCTTTCTAATCTCTCTGCAGTCTCCTATTCCACTGCTAAAATGTTGCCTTGAGATGACTGATGACATGTTTGACATTTACATTTTATTGGAAAGAATACAGATTGCATCTTTCTTATCTGTTCCTAAAGCATTTTCTCCATTCTCTCACAACAGGTTTTTGGGGACAATGGCTGCCTCCCCATCAATTTTCTCCAATTCATTACATACTTCTTCCAATACTGACTTTTCAAAGTTTAATATTTGTGTGCCATTACTCTTTGTACATGTTGTATCCTCATGAATATTTCAAATCCAATAGCAGTATGATCACTCAACCTTATAAAAGCTCACCAGCATCTATCTTATTTATTATACAGGTCCTGCTTCAGTTCCTGGGATTATGTCCAAAATATCCTCTGAGATTGTTTTCCCTTATAATTTGTATAAGCAAGTGAAAAAACCCTTACACTAACACATGTATCTTTTCTCAAGCATTAAACAATTATTATTATTCCAGTCAAACTTGAAGTAATTGAAATCCTCTGTGATCAGTGCACCATCCCTTTAATGAGTATCCCTTTAACAAATACTTCTTGATTTTCCTGCTTAGGATCATACCTTTAACCACTTCTGGACTCTATTTTAACTCCAGCATCTCAAGTTTTTTCTTACCAACTGAAGTCCAAGCAGAACCCCAGACCCCTCAAGGCACTTTTGTTTCCCCTTATGAAGGCAGCTCCATTTCAGCAGCACGAAAATCATCACTGCACAGTGTTTGCAAGCTGTTTTCTGATCCTCCAGCATGAAAGTCACTACATGGTAATCTCTTAATAATGTCAATGGGGTGGCTACTTTAATTGTGTTTAAGGATCCCTCCCTTACACTACTCTTCTTTAAAAAACTCTGATTCAATCACTTCAGTTATTAAGGCAAGATAAAAAAATCAAAATCATATTTGGGGAAAGCCAAACCCTAGGCACAACACTCTCACAGACAAAGGTGGGTGTTTTCTGGGCTTTTAAGAAAAAGCAAAGCCCATCCCAGCTCTAGGAATTCACATTTCACTGACTCTCAGGGTGGAGCAGCCAGAGAGCTTTGAGCATCCTTTGGGACTGCAGGCTCTGAAGGACACACAGCCTGCAGGCACTGTACCTACAGGGTAAAAGTGATGGTGGTGCAGTACAGGCAGTACAACAATGAGCCCTCTAACACCATTTTAAAGTAACAACAAAAAGTGCTATTAATAGGATTTCAGTGACTGGGGTCTTGGGATGGCTCCATGGACAGAAGCTAATTTCTCCATAAGAAAATAAGTAGCATTAAAATAAAAGGCAGCAAGACTGCAAAAAGGAATTTGTTGGCTTGCACCCAGCTGAAACCAACAACATTCAGCTTCTGCAAACTACTCAGATAAACAATTATTTTCTCATCCATCCCAGTTCAGGTGCCTGTTCTGTGTATATTTGGTCTGGAGGCTCCAGGAAGAGTGTTATTGATCCTTTTAATGGGTAAGGAGCTCACTAAGTGATAAACTGTCCACCCACTTGCCCTAATTAAGAAAAATCCAATTACCACACACAAGTGTGGATTGTGAGACTGTAAATACCACCCATCAGTCTTCAGGAGCTGATACAACTGGCAACATGTTCCCAAACCATCTGTACAGCAAAGGACTCGTTAAAAATGACTTGACAACTCCTGTCCTGGCTTGCAGGACAGCAACTTGACTGAAAAGCATCAGGAAATGGTTACAAAGCACCTCAGAATTACCCACTTTCCCATCAGGGGGGTGATGTGCCCAGAGGTTCTGTGGAACAGCAGTACAGATCAACCCTCTCCCCACAGTCCCCAAGAGAAAATGAAATTAAAAAGGCTCCTGGAGAGGTGGAAATGCAGAACAGCACAGAGAGCACACAGAACCCATGGAGCTCATCCCTGCAGGTGATGTGATGCCACACCTTGGAAACCAGGCTGCTAAAATGACACACACAGGGGCAGAAGCCATGGGAAGGAGCAGATCTGCAATATAAAATCAAGATTGGAGGGGAAAACAGGGATTTCCACTGCAATGAAGAATACACAAAAATCTTGGAAGAAAAAAGAACAGTGGAAGAAGAGATCCTCTTAAATAATTAAAGCAAGCCCTCCACTCCTTGCTACAATGCAAATCAAATTCAGGGTTCAGAGTAAACCAGGGCTTTATTTCCTCTCCTACTTCCATCCCTGAAGTTCAAGAACATTGCAATATGAGGGTTAAATTACTCTGCATTGATCAAAAGACTCTTTGGAAGGACTACAGAAATTTAGATCCTCCTCCCTTAGGAAACAGTGAATAAGTGCTTCCATGCCTGTCATAGATTACTCTAAGAAAAATAACAAAATAATTAAAGTCTGCTTTGTTAAAAAGGCAGATTTAAAATTTCTTTTGAAGTTTTTCTTTAATTATTAAAAACAGCAAAAAGGAGGCAAATTACACTGAAAGGTAAGCATCTATTAAGGCAGACAGAGACACTAATAGCAAGACTGACAAGCAAGTTTATAAATGTGAGTAGTATTTATAGTACCAAAGGGACCATAGGAGTCTTAAGTAGTCAAAAAGATTCAGAAGCCTGGACAGTAACAGAAAAAAAGGGGTAAGTGGCCATATAAAAAAAAAAAAATTAAGAAAATTGGAAAATAACTGTAAATGCCAGGGCTAAAAGCAAAGGGTAGAAAGAAAGCTACATCATAAGGGAATTAGAGGTGAAGCTGGGATATGACCTTCTAGAGAACTGCATTATACTTGCACCAAGGCAGGAAACCAGAATGCCAGGGGGGATTCCAGGCCTTGGGGAGTGAGAGCTCCACCAGACAGTGCCAGGGTGACACTGTCTGTGATACTCAAACAAAGGCCACCACAACTGCTGTTACAGTCACAGCACATGGACTGATACAGAGCAGGGAAGGTCTGGACAAAGGCATGAAAAACAGAAATAAAATGCATCACCTTGTTCTGGCCCGCTGAAGAAATCGATGAAAATTAGAGAAGAAACCTATCAGCTTCCATACAAATTATAAACTCTTCTTTGAATGTGAATAAATGCTACAATCTGTACCCCAAACTCTGTTTTCCAGTGGTGTGTGAGCACACCATAGGGGTGGGTCAGATCTTAGGGAAGCTCATGGCACCCAGACTCAGGATCCTGTTTTCACACTGCTGTGACCACTGTGTGATCCTCCTAAAAACATTCACAATATGCCAAATACAAACGTGTTCTCCCTGGTGTTTGTCACCTAGAGCAGGAATAAGGTGTGCTCCCCACACCATGGGGTTTGCAAAGCACCAAGACACCCAGCAAGGGAAAACACAAATTAAGGAAAGGCAAGAGAAAGATGTTTCAAACGCCAAATTTTCATGTCTTGATTCATTGATTTATGCAGTGGACAAGAAGTCATTCACCATTACCCTCTACTCCCTTGTCTGCATAATTCAGTACAAGCAAATAATACCAACTGAGGTGATTTGTTAAGCTAATCTATATTTTGCAATGTTGATGGTGGATGCCATCCTTGTCTCAGAAGGGTTAGCTTCATTTCTCTTAAAATCTGAACAGACTTCACTTCCTTTGAATACTACAAGGTATTATAAACACATATTGTAAAGTTGGCTTTTCACAAGGTGTGTGCTATATGATTAATGACATTGTAGTAGGGATATAAGTTTTTATTTCTGCTATTAGTAAAGAAAATTAGGCATAGTGGTAGTAGTTGATAGAGTGTGCTTAAACTGTCTGTTTGACCAAAATAACATCCAGTGAACAGGTAGAGAAGACCCTGCCATTGATACACCAACTATCAGCATCTCCCATCTGAAGAAAGTCTGGACCAAGGCCCAGACTGGAGGTGATAATGAAGACACAGCCCAGAAACACACCTGCTCTAAAAAGGGGGACCCAAGGAGGGACCATGCAAAACAGTTCCTGAAGTATGGAAAATAGTTCATGGAAAAATATGAATATTCAACAGACTGATGTAATAGAAAGGGGATTTAAAGAATGTCTCTGATACAGCAGGGTGTGGGCTTGGCTGAATGCCAAGTCATGGCCAGCCATACTTGGCTTTTTTTCTCTCTCCTAATTGTCTTACTTTCTATTAAACCCATTTCTTAAAATTTACATAGAAGGTGAACCTCGTTTTTCACAAAGTGTATTCCATTGAAGGGCTGGATTCCAACCAACTGAAAAACTACCTATTTACAAATGACTTGTCCTGCACACAGGATTCAGCCCCCCAAGACCTCAGCAGAACAGGGGGGAAGGCCACAGACACAAAGAGGGTCTGGGCAGGGTGTGAGCAGGGGGTCAGCCCCTGTGTGCTCCATCCCCAAATGACCCACGCTCCTCGGGGCACACTGATAATTAATCAGCTTTCCTACCTGTCAGGGATGAGCTGGAGGTCAGAGAGACAGGGCTGGGGACTGATGGCAGCCTGGATCAGGATTCATTTCCTCTGCTGGCAAGCACTGACTGTTCCTCCTGCTGAAGAAAACAGTCAGTAATGGAAATCCTGCCACCACCTTAATTATAACATCTCCAGCTTGCTGCCAGATTAATGAGGAGCTGTGGAATAACATTTTTAAGGTTTGACTAATTATGATGTGGGTAATGGCTGAAGCATGAAGGCATCTGCACCCAGAAATGCTCAAGGTTTGGGCAAATTTGTCCTGTTACATTGGAAAAATATGAAAAAAAGAAAACTAAAGCGTGACTTGGGAATTGGGAAACTGATTTAAGGCATTTTATTTCCTTATGATGATCAGAGATGGGAAACCACCAACACTTAAAAGAGAATATTTTTAACCTGAAAAATGCTAAATATTACATCTTTCTAAGAAAATGCAAATGGACAATTTAGGGCACCAATAGCTAGACATAAATGTTCTCTATTTCTGTGCAAACAGTGAAATAAGGGGGAAGCTTCTGACACAACGTTATAATTCTATTTCCCTTTTTTTTTTTCAGCAGCACCAGCTTCCACCAAAAAATGAAAACCAAACAGGAAAAAAGACTTCTGCATAAAATGAAGATGCACACACGTCTCTGAAGTAAAAACCAGAGAAGAATGACATTAAAAAGCTTTTACATGTTCAAGGGACAAGTCCAGCAAAACTAAGGAAGATTAACTGCTCCAAATACATCTGTGGTCAAGAACCAGGAAAGGAAATAAACAAATACTTCCAGCTCATCTCTATGCACCATAAAACAAATTAAATTAGTTTTTTGTTCACTGTGTTGTGCAAAAAGTAATTTTATCAAGAGTCATTGTGATGAAGTCAGGCTGCTTCTCAATCACTGCACAAACAACTTTTTCCTCAAAGGTTATCTTCCAAGGACATTTAAAATACAAATATATCTACGTGAAGCTTGTGCCTTTCCTATCTAGCATGGTTACTTCAAATGTGTGCTGGGACACTAAATCTACCAATATTGTTGATATTGTTCTAGTTTATATATTTTATTAAAAATAAAGCTGCAGGAATTCTCACTGGCATAAGGGAAAGTACACCTTTTATGACTTCCTACTGGCAGGATTAAAAGACATCTTGAAAAACAACCAATAAAGCTACAAATTGGAATTTTGTGTATTAGCCCACAGTTTCATAAATTTAATGGAAGAGTGGATATGAAGCTGATATTTACATGTCTTCAATAAAGCCAGGATTCCAGAGGTAGAGGGACTCTGACAGTGCTTAGAAAACTTCAATTACAAGTTTTGCCAGTGACAGACTCCTTATGAACTTGTTCTGCTTTCACATAAGGAAGATGTGAAGTTTTGTTTTTTCTCCAGAGAATACCATCTTCAAATGTTTGCTTTATTCTCTATGTAGATACATTTTCTATTCATAAAGCCCACATCTTACCCTGAAAAGCTTTAAGTGCTTTTTTAGGTGTAGTAAGCAGGTTAAATAGTTGTCACATTTTCTAAAGAAATGCAATGGTAGATGCAGAAATACAGGAGCAATTTTCAAGATGAAAGCTGTGCTGCTAGAAATGAGTTGGCATACATAGATATATAGATATATAGATATATAGATGACTGTAGACAAGTATGATTGATAGATCTATATTAAGCTTTTGCATTTCGACAGTAAGATAGAAATATGCCAAATGATTTAGGGATCATAGGAAAAATATATTTGCAAGAGAAGCTTGTAATAAAATCTTCTCTCCAAGAGAAAATCCTACCAAGCAAGGACATCTGAGAAAATTTTCAATTACGAAGTTGAGGAAGGGGGAAAAGAAATCTAAAAACATGGAAGTGATTTACTGACTTCAGCACAGGCAATTAATTAACAGAAAGCAAGCTTTCCACCTAATTCAAACATCACTTTCCAAAGGACATACAGTCCTATGGCAAATATTTTTTTAACCAAAGTTGTTGCTGTGTTAACAGTAGATGCTCTGGAATATGCTGAATGTTCCCTCTGTATTTTACACTAACAGCTGATTAGAGCAGTGCAGCTGGAAATCAGGGATGCACATGGGTGGAAGAGCTGCTGGACTCTCCAGCTGACACAGGAACAAAGCTCAGCACTCCCACTAAGAGTGGATGGATGGCACAGACTCAGCCAGACAGAACAAAGACCTAATAAATATATAAGATCACATTATGCAATTACAACAGACATTCCTAAATATAATGTTGAAATTCTCAATGGGACGCTATGGAGGTGTTTGAGAACATTGCTGGTTCACCCTGATGAGACAAAAATGGACCAACACACATTTATTGCAGCTGGAGACAGAGCTGCCTTTGGTTCAGCTTGTGTGAGTCAGCACAGCTCAAGCTCTCATCCATTCTGTGCACACCCTGCTGCAGCTCCCTCCTTCTGTCAGCTGGACACTGACAAGGACAAAGCTTCTCCCACTTTCAGAAAAATCCCAGCATATTACAGGTTCCCATTTCCAAGGTCTGCACACACCTTATACTTCTGTTCTCTGCTCCTGCAGCCTATTGTGGTGCAAAGTTATCTTTTCCCTCAAACCCAGGTTTAGTGGGAGAGGTTGAACTTCCATGAAGACGCTCCAAATACAGTATCACACAAAGTGCATGGATATATTTGATTGCCACTAATGGCTGGTCCTGCTACAGAACAAACCAAAGAGTAAGTTAAAAATCACTCAGTTTTAAAACAACAACAACAAATATCCCCACAACCTCTGAAGTCCAAAAATCCATCAGTTGAAAGTGAGGATTTCAGAGCACAGGCAGTAATCACACAATGTGTCAGGGAAATGTGATATACCTTTTGTTCTCTCATGCACACAAAGTGAGAGCCCTGCCTGCACTGCCAAAGCATTTTTGTGACAACTGAGGCTGGTGAATCCTTTGGGTAACACCCAGCCTGAGTGAAATTGAGTGTCACAGGCTTTGACCTTCAGCAATGTCTCTGCTCTAATTGAGAAAGCCTGACACTGGGAAGTGGAAAGAATTGTTTTGTTTGCAAGAAAAAGACAATTCTGGCTGTCTCTCCTGAAAAGAGGAGTATTTTTGCACATCTCTACATCTGGCAGAATAAGCTGAGCAAAGAGCAGTGTTTGTAAGATAATTGAAATTTATGGTTACAAGCAGAGACAGACAAAGGTTAAAGACATAATTTTAACAATACGTTGTACTTCACATACAAAACCAAGTGTGACACCCCGTCATCTGCTCACAGCAATCTCTGTCTCCTCCCAGACTGAGCAAACAACCAAACCCTGTAAATGTATTGCTGCTAAAAACACAGGAGAGAACTACAGCAACACAGTATTTCCATCAGTTAATCACACATTTGCTCTGTGGTGACCCACTTTCAAGTCACCTTGGGGTATGCAGGAAAGGATTTTAGTTATAGACTGCTAACAAATGAAAAAGAAAGGTTAAACGAAAATTTGAGCCCTCTTTTGGTTGGTGCAAAATAGTCATTACCCAGCTGAAGAGACAAAATTATCAAGCACCAGTTACAAGTTCACTTACAACCAATGGGAAAGGTCTAAGGTTGGAAGCTTTAGCATTGATTCCCCTTAAAACTTGAGGATAATGGCTTTTAAAATTGCAAAATTACTATGGCATTGTGCATTCAGCCAAGGCTGGAATTCACCAGATGAAGGGAGAGCTGTCCAGATTTTCCCAGCTAAGCATAAGTGAGAGCTAGAAGGTATCTTCACACATTACAAAGAATTATTTTAACAGTCACAGTATTTAGATTGGTAACCACAGGAAAAAAAGCCCAGCAATCAGGTGCCAAGACTGAGAACTCTTATTTTATTCCCTTTCTTCTCCCTTGTCTCACAGTATCACAATAAACAGAGAGAACTTCACTTGAATTAAGAATAACTTATTTAACATCAGAAGCAGAGCAGGACACAGGTTTAGATTAGATAGAAAACTACCTAAAGGTACAGGCTAAGCTGTGGCAAAAAAATCAGTAACCTTGTGAACAAAATGTTCAGTTAACATTAAAAACAATGCACATGTTAAGAGTTTGAGCTAAATTAATCAGTCATTTCTTCCATTTCAAATCCATATTTGCATATGTAAACAGTGTAGCACTCACAGATTTATCTGAAATAAAATGAGAAAAATGGGCAATTTCCCTCTAGAGGGGCAGATGTTTAAGTTGTTCTTGTGATTTTTCACAGATGTTCCCCTCCTAGTATATTTTAAATAGGATTCCTATCTCAGTTCTGAAAATCCATGTTCTCATGCCAAAATGCAGGCAGCTGCTGGAGGCTGTGTGCACATTTTGTGATACCTGCACAAGCAGCCAGAACCAGGAGGAAAGGACTTCTGCATCCACATGTCCCCACAGCAGGTTCCCAGTGGGATAAAGCCCCACCTTGGCTGCTACAGCTTTTCTGTGGTAAGTAAGGACATGACTGGTTGATCTTCTCCATAAAGAGTGGAAATTGTGGGATTTATTACAAATATTGCAAAATACCACAAGGCCTCAGAGCTCAAGGTCTCCTTGTCCTGAGCATGGCACAGTCCTCAGCCAGGAGATTACACCTGCCTTGGGAACTTCCAGGATAAAAAGAGAAAGCTAAAAGCTGGCAGTGTCCCTACCATTTAAAACTACCATTTAAAACCTGTTTTTCAGATGAAGAAGGGAGAAAAGGTTGGTGGACACAAGCTCTGCAAGGGCTCCTGCTTCCCAGAGTTCACCTGCAGGAGTTGACTCCCCTCCAGCTTCTTATTAGCACTACCTTTGGCTTTTAAAAATAGTATTTTCCTCTCAAGTCTCATTTTTCCTGGGACTGAAGTCCCAGCATGAAATTTATCACATCAGAAACCTTACTACCCTGGCAACACCCTGACACAGCTACAAATATCAAGCAAGAGACAATAAGTGATTCCTGGAAAAGAGACCTGTATTTAGAGAGAAACATTGCCCTGCATGAAGATTCCCCACCTGAAACACAACTCTCACTCCAGCTCTAAAAACTGCCCTAAGAACCAAATCCTGCTCCTGTTTTCTTCCCCTCTGCACAGACTGTAGCAGATGCATTGCAATTTGGGAACTGGCAGGTTAAAGTTATTTATTTGGGGAATCCACTGCCCAGTCCTTGAGGACAGCCCTTCAGCACAGCTCGGGGTGAACTCCCTGGCAGCAGCAGCTGGAATATTGCCCAGCAAACCAGTGGGTTTGGTAAGGGGAACATCCCTCCTTCATCTGCCTTCTCCCCTCCTCTGGGGACCCAGCCCCTGATCAGGGTGTGAGTGACAATTACTGGGTCTGGCACAGACCCCAGGGGTGAATCTCCAAGACTTTGGGCACACAGGGAGGTGGTGTGGCCACCTGGCATCACAACCATCCTGGGGCAAAGGCTGGTGGAGATCCCCACCCTGCTGGCAGCATTGTAATTCTGCTTGTCCCAGGCTCAGGAGAAGGACCAGCAGGGCTGGAAGGTGCTCAGGACAAGAGCTGAGGGCTCTTGGACCACGGATCTCATAAGCAGTCAAAGCAAACAGAGAAATAAATACATGGGAACCAAATAGATAAATAAATACATGGGAACCAAATAGATAAATAAATACATGGGAAGCAAGACTGTGGGATTTTCTTCTCTGGAGTTTCACAAAAATAATTCAGTTGTAATTGGAGAAGCTGGGATTCGTGGAACATTTTCCTTTCCACCAGGCAGATGAATCTGTGATTTGTATTCTCTGATTTTAAATGAGATTCTCACCCATCTTCAGTGGATTTGATTGATACAGCACATGAGGCCACTCAGTAAAATGATACAGTGTAGATCAAAGCATGAAAGATAATTTTCCCTGAAATGTATGTAGCTAAGGGTAAGTTATGGCTCTTTGTTTCACAGTTTATGGAACACAATTTCATTTAAAGCCTAAATCTGTCATTTCAGCATTGTTTATCAAAATGCATTCAATACCCTCTCCCCCAGAAGAATGGTGTCAAGTCAAAGGCAGAAAATCAAACCCATCCAAAGACATTATTTCAAATATTTAACCATAAAATAAACCAGCTTGTGATTTGCATAAATATTATCCACATATGATGCATTTGATGCAAGCAAAAGTAATTCATCTGCAAGTTAAATATCCAAAGTGGCAAAAGGTGCTGTAAAATTTATGACAGAAAGAGTGCCTGATGTGTACCTAAAGATGCCATGAACTGCCTTCACCTGCTTGTATATCTATATTTCATCACTTTGCTTTTTGTCATGCAGGAGCTGAAGAATATTCCCAACAATGTTCATTTTTAATCTTCTTTCTTCATTACCTGGTTTTTTTTTTTTTGGCTCGCTGGCACTGTGGAGTACATTTTTCCTCAAAATTATTTCCCTGCCAAATTACTATGTGCAACATAACTAAAGCCACTCCATTTTGGATTTTATTTTTGTTTGGTTGGGTTTTTTTTCATTACAGAAACACGAGGCTGGTTGGTTCAAAAACAACCTTGTAAAAAACCCTGGCATTTCCCTTCCTCCCAGTAAATCTGCATCACCCCTTTGAGTAAATGTTTACAAACTTAATAGGCTAAAGTGAATTTGGGAGAAATTCCAGAAAGAAAAGAATAGTCATAAGAAACACATGGAAAGAGGGAGAAGAGAGATGACAAAGATAAAACAAAATTCAAACTACTCTATGTTCATGTTTAAGGGTTTTTTTCTTCTGTAAAATTTTCAGTGTAAATTAAATTAAGACACCTTTCTGGAGAGCAGTGAGTTTGTGTCAATCATTTCAGCCCTGGGATCACTGAAAGGGAAATCCCATGCCAAGTGTGTCCTCTGTTATCCCTGAGGATCCTTGGATCCTTCAGAATCACTTTTGTGTTCAGCCTGGAGGTGTTCCATTAGAACATCCCCAGGTCACAGATTAAGGATGATTGAAGCCACTGCTGCTTTGATCCTTCCTAAAGAGCAGCCCCAGGGGATGCCTGGGCTGTGGGCAGGATGTTTCCATGGCTGTTGGATTTGTTGTGCCTGGCAGAGTCATCCCTGCAGGGCTGTGACAATGTGATGTCATCACAGGTTACAGGTACACACACAACGACAATGACAACACAGTGACAAAGTACTGCCAAAGATGTGCTGGTGTGAGCTGATCTTGTCCTGCCAACCATTAAAAAAACTCTCACAGGATCAATCCCCTCCACTGGATAAGAGCTAAGGGAGCAGGATCCTGCAGCCTTTCCCTCCATGGGAAAATCTGTGCTTTCACAATCCAGCTACACTCACAAATGTGACATATCCAGTTAAAGCATGTTCAAACATACTCATCTGAAAAAATATTCATAATCATTTGAAACACTCACTCATGTCTCCAAGCTCCAGAGTTAGACACTGAAGATGACATTAAGCAATTAAGTTCTCATGCAGAGGCAGCATTCAGGATCTAAAGGGACAGAGGACAGATGCTGTAAGAAAGTGCAAAGCACAGTTCAGTGCTCTCATATTGTTAAGGCTCACAGAAATCCCAGGAGTGTACAGTACATTTTTAAAGCACACTGTTTAGCTGCCAGCCTTGGGGGGAATGGCAGGAAAAGGCTCTCAGGGCTCTGAAGCAGGTCAGTCCTCCTCCTCAAGCACAGGCTGGAGAAGGGGGAAGCTGGGGACTGTCCAGGTGTGAGCTGCTCCCACACCATCACCTCCACCACTGTCTGCACTGCCCCAAAGGCTTTCAGTGGGGCTTCCATGAGGAGGGAGGAATTTCAGAGAGTTTAGGCTGAGGCCCCTGAGGAGATGGAGTGCAGAGAGAAGCTGTGCCTGCTCTTGGCTGTGTTCTGGGAGAGCAGTGCATGGGAAGGGATGATTATTTGTGCACCAGGTGCCAAGGAGCACTGACCCTGGACAGGGAAATTCTTTGCATTCAACACCAGTACCTGGGCAAGAGCAGGGTGTGCTGGTTCTCAGAAAGAAGTACAGACACACACAGCAGAGTTTATGTGCCAGTCGGGCAGGTAGCACTGCCCTTGGCTGGGACATGTGTTCAATTTAATTAAGGTTCAGGAAGAGCAGAGAGAAAGAGAGGAACTCAGTGACCAGCCTGTGTCATTTCCCTCTGCTTCAGCACCATGGCTCCTTCTCCTTTCTGTAAAAAAAGATGCAAAATTCCCTGGCTGAAGCATGAAAAGGCTGAACAAAGCCCACACAGAGCCACAAGAAATACACTGCCTTTGCAAGAAACTTTTGAGAGGGGGGGAAAAAAAAGAAAAGAAATCATTTTAGATGCACTAAAATACTGTGATTAGTCTATTTGCAGACTCTCATGCCCTACAAGGCAGCCTGCAGGGCAATCAGCCAGCCAAGGTATTTAGGCAAGATATACCAGAAAACAGGATTTTTCTTCTAACATAATTCATTGGTGGAAAAAAATTCATGTTATTACCAAGCATAAAACCCTGCACGAAGGTATAAAAGCAGGGCTTTTGTTCTGCTGCACAGGAGGAGAATCAGAGCTGCTTATTTCCCTGTGAGAAATACCTACAGGGATCCTGCAGGAGGTTTTGTTAACAATACACTACTTTAACTATCAGAAGAGGGGCTGCATTTTACATTTCCACTTAATAGGTTTGTCAGATTTTATAATCAGCTAAAAAAAAAAAAGTCATAAATGGCCATAACTCGTTCAGCTACTTAAACTAGACAGAAAACTTTCACTTGTCATAGTTTAATAGCAATGCATAAACAATTAAATCTAACTCAAACCAAAATTAAAGCAAGGTAAGAGATGCACAGATTTTCACCCTTCTGCCCAAAGTCTATTGATGGAAACATCACAAGGGATTCCTTTCTGGCAGAAAAGGGACAGAAAAGGCAGCCATACTTCCAGACATCACTTATCTTTGGTGTGGAGCCACATCAGTTTGGAGTCTGAATAAGATTTGACAGTCCCTCCCCACCATTTCAGGTGAATCTTTGTTGTTTGGTTATGTGCAACTCCTCACCTGCTGGACCCCCAGCAGCAGGCAGGAGTGGTGGGCTCAGTGAGCTGCCCAGGAACACAAAATCTCTGCAAAGCCCTGGAGGAGATGCCTGGTGGGATTTGCTCCCCCAAGGCAACCCAGTCCTGCAATGGAACCACAACCCCCCTCACAGCTTCAGCACCATTAATCTCCAGCCCTCTACATTATCTGGATTCTACAGGCTAATTTAATTTTTTTTTATTTTAACCTCAAAACTTTTCTCCTTTCCTCCTTCCTTCAAATATGTCAAAAAAAGTTGGAAGCTTTTTGGGGTCTATAGGAAGACTTTGAGAAAGCCCTTTTGTTTTATAGCTGGAAAAGTGTTATCAATGCTTTTGGTTCCTGACCATTTCAAATATCAGATTAGTCCTATCTACTGAAATGATCATGGCAGTGGAAAAAATTAAAAAAAAAAAAAAAACAACCCAAATCTATGTTTCTTCATCTTCAACACATGCCAGAGATTCAGGCCCAAGCTACCTTGCACAAAGGTTGCACACTATTCAGCTGGAGAGTCCACAAAGATTTGGTCCAAAATTCCTGCTCTATTTCACATCCTGCACCTTACAAATGTACTCCTGCCTGGCAACCATCAATCCATAAAATCTTTATCTGTCACACAGTGTCCTTTGGTGTTCAAGCAAAGCCATTTACCTTTTTCTTCTTACAACAGCAGGCTGTACTTGCCAGCACGAGCATCTACATCACACCTGACAATAAATGGGAGCCACTCCTGGGAAATCCAATGATCTAATTGAAACAAGCAGGCTGTCCTGAAAAGCATTTATTATTCATCGTGGCTCCATTAATACTGTATGGCACAGAAGTGATCACATTGAAAAGGTTACTGTCAGAGGAGTAAGGAATCTCTTTGTCAGTACAGGAAGGTCAACATCTAAGGCTGGGACTGAGCAGACAGTCCTTTATACACAGCATGGTGAAAAATGACAGAGCTGGAGACAGGCCCACCACTAGAGCTTCACTTTGAATTATTCAGCAATCCTTTTCCTCTTCTCCATGGAACCTGACAATAGTTTGCATATTTTTAAATTGCCCTGATAAGGCCATGAGAAATGTTCTACTGATAAAAGTGCAGAATACAAATTGGTGCTGGATTTACTTAACTGCCCACAATAGATCATCTTGGCACGCTTTTCCCCTTAAGCAACCAAATGGAGGGAAAAAAAAGCAAGCAGTGTTTCACTTCCAAGTGTGCATCAGACAAATGTTTCTGTTTCAAGATAAAGCATGAGCCATAAGTGAGAAAAGGACAGCCCTAGCAGGAAACCTTTTCCATGTGTGCAAATGCATCTATTTAAAAAAAAAAATTAAAAAATCAAAGTAATTTCATTTCTTACATTAATTCTTACAATAATTAAGAGATGACAATATACCCTAACAAACAGTGGATGAAAGTGTTTAAGATGGGGAGATGAGGACCTGGAAGGAGGGTAACTATACTTTCCTTCTCCAAACTCCATCTGGGTGAGAATAAATTTTGAGGTCTCTGCACAAAACGCTTCCTTCCAGACAGGGCATGACACAGGACGTGAAGGATCTTTGCTGGAAGAAATTCCAGCTCACTTTCATTTCCAGTAGCCAGGATTACTGCAGGAGGAAGCCAACATAACTTGAAGGGGTTGAATTTTCAGCATGATGGTGTTCCCTCTGTCCCTGGCCTCTGTCCCCCACGTTCCAGTTCCCCAAAGCTGTCTCAGGTGAGCAAGCTGCATCACCTGCACCAACTGCACAAGGCACATCCAAGCTGGGAATTCACTGTTTCCACCATTACCAAATTTGTGAAGATGCTGTCAGTGGTGCATTCACATTAATTCCCAGGAAAGACCAATTTCCACAGCTTAACCTGTGAAAGCAGGGAGTGGAGGGAGGGGAAACCTAACATCTTTGAAAGGCATAACACCTAATCGACTCACTTTCTGATAATTAATTAAAATGTTACCAGTTCTCTAATTGAAAAATGTTGAATGCATTCCCTAGAACCTTCCATTATGTTTTTTTCCATTACATAAATCATTAAAGGATACCTGCTACGCATTACACCCCTTTCAAACACAATCTTCCTGCTGAAGCAAGTCAGGAATGCTGGCAAGGTCAAATGCCCAGCTAAACCCCAATGACAGCAGGCAAGCAGTGATCAGAGTGTTTGGTGAGGTTTAGAAAATGTCAAACTGATGAACGATGGCTTTCCAGATTTAAGGCAGAGCACGTGCAGGGCAGTACACAAGTCAATACCTCCCCATGAATAATGTATCTGCCTCGTGAGGTGGTCCACATGCAACCCCTCCCACCTCACAGGAATTAACTTCAGCAAACAAGCTTTAGGTAGGATCTGTTTATATGAAATACAGAAGGAAGGGGGTTTCCTTCTTTAGGTGAAAGATGTTCCACAACACCTCAATCCCCTCCCTTTTTTGGGGGGAGTTACAAAGATTTTACTGCTTGTCATTGATAGTGGCTTTAAATATACCCTTAATGTCAGTGTACTTTTATTCCTTCTCAGATGTATAGAATCCATCACAACATGAATTCATAATCACCAGAACAGTGAATAAATATTATTCACGAGCATAAGTTATTTCTGTAGATGGTGCAGTACAGGAGTTGCCAGTGATTTGTCTCTAAATGGATACCTTTGGAGATCAGGGAGAGGGGAAGAAGAGCTCTGAAGTGTGTTCCATCACACCCAGGAGACAGCTGGCATCATTGGTATCTCTTTCCTTTTCTCGACCTGCTTCATCATTTTGTCTAATCAATATCAATGGTCACACACTGGCAGCACTACAGGTCTGAGGTATTTCACTCCCCCTGATACAGAGGAGTCATTGAAGAGACAGAACCAGCCAATAGTCACAATTTAGGGTATGCAGCACAAGGGAGGGAGCATCCATGTGTGGAGATGTAGCCAATATGGCATGGAAAAGGAGATCTAAGGGAGGAGGACTGGAGGACTGGAGCCCTGCAGGAGCCAGAGATTGGGGTCACTCTTGCCCCCTTTAAAGAAAATTAGGCAGACTGGCAATGAGAAGGTGCCTGCTGCAAAATAATGTTCAACATTAATATTTTCCCAAGGCAGAGCTTTGTGGGGAAAGCAATAATTTATATTATTCTTTGCACAAAAGAAATTAAGAGCAGAGGGCTCTGATGGCAACCAGAGGCTGTCCAGGGCAGAGCTGGGCTGGGAGTTCACCTGAGAGCTCTTGTGTGGCCAAGGTAATCATGAACTTCAGCACTGTGTCACAGCAGAGCCTTTATTATTCTGTATCTGGCTTTCCCTGCTTGGATGAACATAATCAGGCTACATCTTCCAAGCAAATTATTGCCCATCTTCATTGTTTTAAAATAATCTTTACCCACAGAGAGATGATTTCAATGAGTCAGAAATTAATAACCAAAAGTGACAAGCCACTTTTGCTAATGGCACATCTCCAGTCACAATAGGGATTCAACCCTTGCTGGCACCTTCAGCTGTTAAATCATAACTATTAAAGAAAAACACAAACAAAAATCAGGTAACCAGATGAAGATTCATATTGACTAAACAAGTCAATGTAGTGTCAGCTACACTGCCTATAAATTTTCTCAAAAATGGGTAATACTTCTACTACAACGTGCACAGGAATGGAAAATATTTCCTCAACCAACGTGCCATTTTGAAGTTACAGCAAAACAGAATGCAGATACACATCTTTACATCCCCAGGTTCACCCACTGCCAGCCTGCCTGTCTGGATGTTGGGCATCTGCTTTGATTCAGCACTTTGGCCCCCTCTAATCCCAAGGGCTGCAGCCAGGGACCAGCTCCACCTGAACAGGAGAAGGTGGAAACAGCAGCTGATGGACCCAACCTGTGTGGTGGGGAAGGAAAAGCACCAGCAACTTGATTGCCATGAGCAGCTCCAAAGGTGTTCAGGTTTCAGTTCACTGCCATTCCAAAATAAAACATCAAGCCACTATTTCAAGGAACTGTGGATACAACTTCACAGAACTAATATTAATTCAATTCAATTAAAAAAAAAAACTTTAAAAAACCAAAAAACAAAACAAACACACACACACACACACACACAAACAAACAAAAAAACCCAATTATTTGTTTCCTTTTCCAAACCTTAAGGAAACAGGTCTTCCAGCTGCACTCTGTGTACTGAATATGCTTGTTCAGCAATGGTTTAATGGAGAAACCTGCACCAACTTTTGAACTGTGATTATGGAGGCACATTAAGGTGTTCAGTCACTGGTGGAGTTTATGGTCCCTGCACATGTCACATAATATATGGCTTGTCTTACACACACAAAGCACACACCATAACTGCAAACACTTGCCCGTGGGACAGGCTGCTTTATGGCTTAATATGCTTATGGTTGTAATAAAATTTATTTTAGGAGAAAGCAGTAAAACAAAATTTAGTGAGTAGAATAACGGGATAATTATGCTCTAAAACCAAATGGGCTTTCTTTATGCCACCGTTTCATAAAGTAAAAACAATTTATTATAGCAGTACCTCAACAACCTCACTACCTATTGGTCAGTTGCCACTTCCATTATAAATGCTGCTTTTCAAGATCTTCAGAGAGTGCAGCAATTCCAGCTTGTATTAAACTAAAATTTGCCATATCGACAAGTTATCAGCACAAATGCAGTTCTCCACTCCTCAAATGGCTAAAATCCATTTTTAGGATCAGGATATATTTGGGGAGAGGGAGTCTGGGGCAGAAGGTTTGCTTCCAGGAACACAAGTGAACAATAATAATGATAATATTAGCTACAGAAATACCACAGCCTTTGCAAGGTTCTCAGTGTTCCTGGCATTGCAGGGATAAGGAATGGAACAGATCCTTGGGCTGGTTAAAGTAAAGCCCTTGGAGAAAAAGGTAGAGGCAGTGGGGAACAGAAGCCCAGTTATTTATGTACTAGGAATAATATTGTACCAGGTATTTTACAGCTTAGACAGGGAGGCCATGCCCTGAATTCCCCACACATGCAAAATTTTTATTCACTAGAAGTTGAGGAATCGAGAGCAGTTTCTTAAGTGAAAGAGGAGACAAATGAAGCAGAAAAAAAAAAAATTTTAAAGCACCAACAGGCTCTCAGCTCTATATCAGAATCCTCATATAAACAGTAATCTCATAAAAATTAATAACAGATATTATTTCAAGAGAAAGTTAGGAGCATTCTGTAACACTTAGCATGCAAATGAGACAGTAGTAACACATGCATTCAGGCTGAACATTTGATAAGTTCCAAGTTCTTGAAATGAGTCCTACAGAAACAGATACTGTCATTTCTCATTCCTCCAATTGTTCCTTGTTCCTGCTTCCTTTAGAAGCAGCTGGAGGCTCAGAGTTAGCTCTGGGATGCCTCCCTCAGACAATCTTTCACTTTGCTCTTCTCCTGAGCAGAAGCAGCCCAGCCCCAGGTAATCAGCCTTGGGGTGGCAAATTCCAAACTGCCCCACATGCTGCAAGCCCCAGGCTGGCCCTGCTGCAGAGGGAAGGGGCTGCTGGTGATTTCAGCAGTGCCAGCCAGGATCCAGCCACCAACTGAGCCACACACCTGAGAGCCAGGAGCAATCCCACAGTCAGGGATTCCAGCAACAAAGCAAATCTTTTAGGCAAGAAAAGTCTCCATGATTCCATTTTAGCAAAACAATTTGCAAGCCTGTTCCACATCTTTTCTTTAACCATGTGCATGCTTCTTCTGTGTCTGGCAATTAAAATTGAGTTGACACTCAGCACCTCCAGTACTAATCAGAAATCAGTAGCACTGTCCTGCTGGAGACATTCTACAGAGAAGAATGGCACTGCAGGGTCATCTAGAAAATCACTGCTTCCTTCCCCAAACCGTGGCAAGACTGCAGGGAAGCCCACACATTCTAAAATTCCATATTAATTCTGAAGCTTTCCCATTTACCACTTCTTCACATCAAATATAGATTCATTTCTTTAATTGCCCTGTATAAATTCATAGCTGAAATGTTTGACTTGCCCAGAACAAATTGTCTGTCAGGATGATGTTTTGCAGCCAAGCAGATAGCTTAATTGGATATTTAACTTAACTGCAGGCTTTGTTTCTTCATATTTCAAGTCTTATTCCTTAGTGTTTGCTGAATTATGCATTCTGAACACATCTCTAGATTGTCTGACTTTAAGTGAGTGTTCTGCTATTCTTTGAGAATAAACATGTTTCACTATTAGCTTCCAGCTCCCTGCCATTCCTACATGATTTTTTCCATATTCCAAAAATCCCCTGACAGGCAAGATCGTTCAGGACATGAAACACAAAGCAACTCTGCTGTTCCCAGTTATTTGGAGAATTAAAATCTAGAAACATTTTTTTTCAGATGAGAAAAGCCCCTGGCAGTGAAGCAGGGCACACCTGGATAGAGCACAGGTTTGCAGAGGTCTACCAAGTGTAGGCTAACTCAGCTGACAGAACAGGATACCACCCAAAACTCCTGCTACTTCTATGATTCCAGACTTCCTATGAGAGGAATGTTTATTTATGGCCCCAAACTTCCCTCTAGAGCTGAGTGGCTGCATCAGCTCCAGAGCCACAGAGCCAGAACCACTGCTCACCTTCACGTGCAGGCAAGCCCAGGGAAAAGCAGTGGGAGCCAAAATTTCACCCTGTTTCTCTGACTTCCCCATAGAGCTCTCACCAGGAAAAGCAAATTGTCATTTCAGATCCCAGCCTCCTTTTCCCTTGGCTGCTCTCAGGGTGAGGGAGTGCAGTTTAATGCAGTTTTCTGGCAATTATGAACCCCTCACAATCCACCCTACACACTACCAACCCAAGCTGCCACATCCAGACTCAATGGCCCATGTCACACTCAAAGGAGGAACCTCTGGAATGTCCTTGCTCTCACCAGATCCTCAACATTCTCCTGGGGAAGATTTTCATTTTTTTTTTTTTTTTTTTGTGTAACGATAAGCACATAAGAGAAAACAGAACATATACTCAAAATTTATATCCCATAGCATATGGCAAATTGGATCAAGAGCTTAGTAAAGTGAATAAATTACATAGATTGGGATGCTTCTGCTTTTATTATCAACTTTGTCTTTGGGCATCTGTTCTCTTTGAAAGCTGCACAACTTTTGCTGATAATGACCTTCCCTCCTCCTGCTCAGCACAGTGTATGATTCCACTGTATAACTGATTGGATGTTTGATAATAATTTTTCAACATCACTTATTCAGACATTATTGATTCTCAATTGCATCTAATTGCATGACACTCAGAACCTGCAGGTAAGAAGCTTTATATTGTGTGAGATGAGGTCAAAATAGTGATGCTGGAAGTCCAGCAAGAGTCAGAAAACCCATTTCCATAAGTCTTATAGGCACTTGTAAGTGCATAATACTTTTAGTGCCCCAAGTAAAGCCAAGCAGGTTCTCAGAATGACACCCCAGCATTAGATCTCACACCTGGACTGACAGTCAAACAACACTGGTTCTGCCTAGGACAGTCTACTGAAAACCATCCAGGAGTTGAAAGCCATTTGCTGTGCTGGTTTTTTCATTTTTATACCTTATTATTAGTAATGACTTGATAACCTTCATGACTATTTCGTAATTTGCTTTTAAACAAGTTCTACTTCATATTTTTCTTTTACTTCATTACATGGCAGAACTTCGCCTTTTTGAAGAAGTTCATTGCAATGCAATTTTTGATCTCTTCTTCAGGGTTGGAATACAGTTTTTAGAGAATATAAATCAATGTGGAACGAAACAAATCTGCTCTACAGAACAAGGTGCACAAGATGAAGTGAATGTTCATTTTTAGTATGAAGGCAACTTTAATTTAGCTGTAAAGCTGTGTTGTACCCTGTTTTGATAAAAGGCTTGCCCTGCACACAATACATCACTCAAGATGTCCATGTAGTTAGAGCAGGAGCAGCAATGGTCTTATCAGTCCAAAAGCATCTAATGAAGGGAACCACAGTCTTTTGACTAAGTTGTGATAAAAATTAATAATGAACACCTACTGAAACCAAGACAGAGAACATTACATAGAGTAGATGGTGAATGACACTATATATACCCACACGGAGCTGAGATGTTGCTTTTCAAACAGTTAATGAATAATTAATGGTGTATTTGATGAGATGAATTTGCTTATTTTCATAATTTCCATACTGCCAAACCCTTTGCACCTACTATAAAAAAAAAAAAAAGGACAGGAGAATGAGAAGAAAACGGCAATTTGTTTGAAAGCCTGCTTCATTAATATTCAAGATCATCCATTTTAAAGCAGCCATTTACAAATCAAACAGCCAGTGTGTGCCATTTTGCATACCAACGATATTATAATATGAACAACATCGAATTTCAATTACAAGCACATGAGGCCAAAATCAGCTCTCAAGCAAAAGTAGGATAGATGAACAAGCATGCTCTAAATTCTTACTGTAGGACTTGAGAGAACCTTTGAGCTTTCTCTCTGCTCAAAGAAAATTATTCCCTTGTCCCACAGGCCAACATGAAGAATGTATTTGGTTTCCCTAAATGGACCTGATTCTTTTTTAACTTTACACTACTGTCATACCAAATGAAAGGAAGCAAACTAACAGAAAATGAGCTCAGCAGCCTGGCAAAAGCTTTTGCTCATGTTCTCCCACATACCCTTCACAGATTTTACCCTATTACTTTAGCAATAAAATGAGATTACTTAAAATTTATAACACCTATTTCTATAAAATCCTAACATTAACTATTGGACACAAATGCACAGATAAAATCTTCTTGTAGGTAGACACTCAGGAATAAGTGTCCTCAACTCAGAGTGAAGCTTCTGCATTTCTTTCAGTGTACAGACTTAAAACTGTAGGAAGAAGAAGAATCTGATTCTCACTCTTGCATTCATTATGCAGAAACTTCAGTGGTGATGTTCCTTATGACAGTAAACCCAGCTTGGTTTACACCAAGCTCTGCACAGAAGCAGCAGGAGACTGTGCCCTCAGCAGCTCTTTATGTGCTGGGTGAGAGGTGCAGGGCAGTGGCTGTGGGAAAGGGAACTGCAGTGGCAGCCTCAAATCTTATTCCTCTGTGGCAATTTCAGGCACACAAAGGACAAGGCAGGCACAGCAGGTCAAGGGAAAGTTCTTTTGTTTTGATTATTTGACTCCATTCTTCTATATATTTGTACAACAGGCAAGAGATTGGTTACACAGATCGCCCCCTCTTTGACCTGGATGGTGAGCATCACCATCAATCATATTTCTCCTCCCAGAGAAGAAATATGTAAACACAATAGATAAATTTTAAAAATATACATTGTTTTCTTGAAGCTGCGTGAGAATCTGCACTGCAAGATTTCAAACACTCAAAATCAAGAAAACTGAAAGCAACGTTCCTCCAAATATGTCCCAGCACACGTCAGGACTTGGTGCTCAGTAAGTTTAGTGCCTAAAATGTTTACAGGAGAGGAAGGATTGCAACATGTACTCTGTTGGTAAAGGGCAAAAGGAATCTCAGTGGCCTTTGTGGCACAAAGGTGTGGCTGGGATTTGTGTTTATGCAGGTAGCAGCAGCTCCCAAAAGGTTTGGGGTGGACAAGAGGGTTTGTAATTCTGATGATGCACAGAAGAATTCACAGAATCACAGAATGTGCAGGTTGGAAGAGACCTTCAAGATCATCAAGTCCAACCCAGCCCTGACACCTCAACTAGATCATGGCACCAAGTGCCACATCCAGTCTCTTTTTAAACACATCCAGGGATGGTGACTCCACCACCTCCCTGGGCAGACCATTCCAGTATTTAATCACTCTTTCAGTGAAAAACTTCTTCCTAATATCCAACCTATATTTCCCCTGACACAGCTTAAGGCTGTGTCCTCTCTTTCTCACACAACATTTACAGGCCAGGAGCAGCAGGACAGAAATGCTAGCAGGTAGATCAGAGGGTTATTAGGAGAAAAAGAAAACCCAGAACATTGTTATGAAACACCTTCTGACCCAAACACTTCATTGCTGGCAGGAGGGGGAGGCCTGGGGATCACAACAAAGGACTCTGCTGTAGGTGCTGAGCAAAGCCACCCACAGAGGCCACTGAACTGAGCAAAGTGAGGAGCTGCAAGAGCAAAAGGGCAGAAGAGTGCAGATCTGAGCCACAGAGAGCAGGCACCCAGCTGGGAGGGCTGAGGGATCAAAGGTGCAATTAAAAGTCTGCAGACAGGAATAGAAATATTGACCAGCAAAGTTACACAGCCTCAGATGTAGGAACAACAGGGAGCTCCACAGAGGGTGGGAGATGCATTAAGGTCAACCCAGGCAGGATTTCAATCAAAAGGTGCAAGGTAACACCTGGTCAGAGGCTGAGAGGGCATGAAAATTAATCTCTGCCTGCTGCAGAGGATCTAAGCTGCTGAGAAAGGAAAATTCTGGTCCAAACTGGATAAACAGAGCATGCCAGCAGGTACTGTAGACACTCTGCACCAATAGACTTGGCTAACCCTGGGTAAATATTTTTATTAGATCAACACCTGATTGCTATTTACTACTTCAGGATAAGACCAGAACATTATGAGAATGTTGAAGACACTTTTATTCATTCAACAAGTACTGCTGACCTGGAGAGCATGTGGCCATCACTTCATACCTGAATCTGGTGTGGGGTAGCTCCTATTCCATTAAAAAAGAGCTTTCAGCTGATTTTTGTTGCCATTAGCAGAATTCATGTTTTATTAAAATCCCTCCCAGAAAAGTCTAGTCCTGTTTCAGCAATACAAGTGACAAAAGTATATAGCAGTGCCCTGGTTTTTATCCCCATGAATGCCTTTTAATCAAGCAACTTTTCAATCTTTTTATACACTGAGTGAATTGAATTCAAGCATTTTTCACTTGAAGATACATCCTGAAACCTNATACACTGAGTGAATTGAATTCAAGCATTTTTCACTTGAAGATACATCCTGAAACCTCTGAAGCATTTTATGATTTTTTTTTCCAAACCCTAGAATTTTGCAACTTCCATTTTAAATGTCTCCAGGACTATCTGCAACAGATGTTTGCCTCTTGTTCCCCAAATTCCTGCTCATTATTGCCCAGAGTGCCACATGTTGCTCTGGGGTAACACACCTCTGATTGTCCAGGATATTCCCCTTCCAAAAGTCCCTACTGGATTTTTTTTTTTCCCCTCCAGGATACACATTTCATTCAACATCTCTCACAGCCCATGTCTTAGACTGCATGTGACAAAAATCAGGTTTTATTTAGCACAACTCACCTGTTACTCCCAGACAATATTAAGCTTTTAAGTTACTTTGTGATCACTGAATAAACATCAATCATCAGGTCCTGGAACACATCCCACAGAAGTCTGGACCAAGCACATGATGCCCTATTTGCATCTGCCTTTGAGATTTCTCAGTTTGCCCATTCTTATCTATGGGCTTCAGAATCAAAACACTGTGGATTTCTAAATGAAACATCTTTAAACAGTTTAGGGAAGTTAAATTAATGCAATTATATCCAAACTTATAATCTCAGGAGAAAGCTCTAGGCTTGCCTAGGGTTTGTTTTTTTTTTTCCCAGCAAAACCATGTAGATGGACTTTAATTAAATCCTTCTACTTATAGAATTGATATTTCCCAAGAGCTTTTGAGGTTTATGCATTCTTATTAAAAGTTACACACATTTCAAAAATTCTGCTTACAACTGTTCCTTTCCTAGAAACAAAAATTGTTGCTTGTACCACCCACCACTCAAGGATTCTCCCTTTTTCCTTCTATTTCCCCTTCCACATCCTTAAATATTTTTAACAGGGTTTTTTTAGCCTGTAATCTACATTAACAAGTTTGAGTCTTACTGCTGTACCTAACAACATTCAGATCTTATCCGTAGTTTTAATAACAAAATCTGAAAGTGGAATTACAAACTGCAGATTTTTCTGGAAGAAGAGAAATTTCCTTTTTCTACAAAGTTCACTTCCAACGGTTTGTTCTTTGGTCATGCAAGCCCTTTCTAAGGTGTCATTCTCCACAGGCTGGAAAACACAGGGAGCTTTTCTTGCTGCATGAGTCACTTCCCTACACCAGCATAAAAAAACCTCTGATGTTACTCAGGATGTTCCTTGTAATTATCTGGAGATGCAGATCTGCATGAATAATGTATATATTGGGTTGGTGATAGAACCAAAATGTGTATTAGAAGTTCGTTTGACTCATGCAAAAAGTAGAATGTTAAGGTTTTTTAAAGGAATACAAATGTAAATTCCCTCTTCAGATCAACCTCTGAAGGATTTTGGAGGACCAGAAGTTTGAGAACAGCCTAATTACAAATACCCATTTCAAAGGTTTAACAACCAACAGTCCTGAAAAGTTTTCTGCCACTTACAGAACAGTGGATTATGACTGAAAAAGGTGCAACCCAAGTTTAAGTTTATTTCCTTTCCTGGTTCTTGACCACAGATGTATTTGGAGCAGTTAATCTTCCTTAGTTTTGCTGGACTTGTCCCTTGAACATGTAAAAGCTTTTTAACATCATTCTTCTCTGGTTTTTACTTCAGAGACGTGTGTGTATCTTCATTTTATGCAGAAGTCATTTTTCCTGTTTGGATTTTTTGGCTCCTCAAAAAGTCCAGCAAGTTTCTCCCCCAGAAAAAAGATCCCCCAGTCCTAATTGCACATAAATCTGCCCAAGTCCCTGCTTTTAAAAGCCAGTGCAGAGCTCCAAGGTGCAGCAGCAGGGTGGGCTCAGGGCTGGCAGGAGCTGTGCTGGGGGTAGAGAGGAAAAGTGATCCAACCCCTGTCCAGCAGCAGCCTGAAAATACCCTGCAAGCCATGCAACAGGCCTGGGAGTTCTCAGCCTTCATGTACTTTCATAAAATAAGCTAAAGCTGAATCAGTGCCAGCCCAGACTGCTTACACAGGGCATTAAAATCATTTCCAGTCATACAGGGACACTTGATAAAACTCTGCCTGTGCAGCCACGTTACAAAGCTCCTCACTATTGCACAGCTTCCTCTAATCCCACACAAACCTGGCTATCAGCAGAGTCTTCACTGGTACCCTGCTTCAGTCCATGCAGTTTTAATTTTGGATATTTGGGTTTTCCAAAGGTGTCTGTGAAGAAAAGTGCTTAAGACAACAATTAGGTTTCAAAGCACATTTAACCAGGGTAGCTGCATTTGCATCCTGCCCATGTTCTGTAAAGAGTTAAGAACCCAGTGGTGAGAGGACAGTTCAAACATCATGGACAGAGAAATGCATTTTTTTACAAATGGAAAAGAACTCTGAAATGCACTACTTTAGGTCACCAGCTGTATTTCAGGGATGAGACCTGAAACTTTGCCTCCTTCTGCAGTTTCATCATTAATGCACCAAAACTGTCAATGAAATGGTCCTGATACTCTCTTTAGATCCTAAGTGTACTTTTATTCATAAATAAAATAAATTATAACACATATAAAATTTAAGAGATGTGGTTCATTACACAGGAGTATAGTTAAATCTGACTGGGCTCCTGTGAGCTCCATAGAAGCCACAGTAAAATCTTCTTGGAATAAAAATAAATAAGATATAATAAATGGCTGAGCAAGTTAGATTTCCTGGTGTTTTATCTAATTAATCCACTCAACTCAAATTTGTTAGCTTTTTAATTACCAGTAAATCTCATCCATACAATTAGGGGCTTTTCTGCTCTTACCTTTTTCCTTAAAGTTTCCCATGATTTCAGTGGGTAAATCACTGGGGGTGTGGTGTTATGGGGTTACTGTTTGGCTTCTTTTTAAAAAAAGGATCTGGCTGGTTCACCTCCATGGGCATAATACTGGAAACAATAACAACATACCCTCCTTGCTTAAAGGTGTTTCTGTCTAAGAACAGCTAGATCAGACTACATTTCTAATTCTTTGTCCCAGGAATAAAAGAACAGCACAGAAATCTTCCAGGTTAGCTCTTGACTAATTTTGCTGTAGTGCAGGGGGTTCTTAATTAAGCTTACATTGGGATGAATTACTGAGCATCACTTTCAGATATTATGTAAGGAATTTTAAAAGCAAACAAAACAACATTTTCCCCTCACTTCCCATATTTAAGCCAGAGATCTAAAACAGTATATTTTAAGTGACCAAAATTTATTCTTAAAAAGGAAAATAAAAAAAAAAAGCCACAAAGCTGTTTGAATATGATCTATGCCATCTACCCCTGAACACTCAGATTCCAAACTGCTGGTCTGTGGAATTGATGTCTTGCCAACACAAATCACAACACTACTTTTGGTTATTTATGAACAAAGGGGGGCTGCAAAGCCAGTACTATTAGCAGCCTTCATTCATTTTTAAGCATCTCACTCTTGCAAGGAAATTGCATTTTGCCACCAGAAACACAATTCACAATGTTGTCCTCCAAACCAACTGCCACCTTGTTTGGTTTCAAATGCTTCAACCAGAAGCTAAAAAATGTAACTTCAAAATTGAAATTTAAATAGCATAGGGAGTTTTCTTGGTCAGCCAAGAATGTTTTCCAACACAAATTCCCCAGTATTTACACATCCATATTTCCTGCAAGTACAGTTTATCCCTCCCTTACAGTATGCAGCCATCTCTGTCAGTCAGTCAAACAGAATCATACTCCTTGAATTTCCTAACACAACCATAAATCACAAATTCTACAGACAAATTAAATTTATTAAACAGTTTATGCTGCTCTCAAGGAGCTCCCAGTACAACCACCTCTGTCCTACTTGGCTACAGGTAGAAAACAAAGCATATTAACTGCTATGGGTAGGGTATATTTATTGGGTAACCCAAACATCACACAAAGATCTCATGTGTTTTCATTTAGAGAAAAGAAAAGAGTATTTTACTGGTTTTCCACAAAAGGAAAAAAAAAAAGAAAAAAATCATAAATAATTGGGAAAACAAGGTAATTGCTTGATGCATTTAAGTGCCATGGAATGATGTCATTTGATGGCTGATTGCCTCCTGAGGTGACACTGCACAGACAGCACAGCTCTCCCCTGGCTACACTGCACACCCTGCTCCTCTAAGCCAGCTGCAAGGTGCCACAGGAATCCTGAGCCTCTGACATTTCCTGGCTGCCTGTCTCAATCCAGCCTGCAGCCAGAGCAAATCTGGGATTTTACACCCAGGGAGGGGCAGCAGGGGGTGCTGCAAGGGGAAAATTCAGGTTTCAAGTTCTTTAATCTCCATCCAGGACAGACGTGAGGCAGTGCTACAGGGCTAAGCATTATTTATTCTAAATATCTCCTGGCAAGAGAAACTCACAGCCTTTGAAGTGTTATTAAAAAAAAAAAAAAAAAAGAAGGGCACAATTTAATATTACCTCAAGATTTATCCTAGCATCAAAAATTTAGAAGGAGACATCATTTATCACAGTCTGGAGGCTGGGAAACTTCACTGCAGGTGCATTTATCGTGGCAGTATCTCTGATATCTTACAATCCACCTCTTGAAGGGCTGGAGTTATTCTATACACATAAGCACTTGCCAGTAAGATCTGACATCAAAATTAAAATGCAGTTGTGTAAGTGTAAACAACATCTCAGAGCCAAAAAACAGATGGGGGAGATGTTAGCTGAAGAGCTATACAAAAAGGCAAGGACAGCTGAAACAGGGAGAGACTGACATCAAAAAAATCACTTTAACTACATTCCTACTTCACCTTAGGAAGCATTTTGACAGGATTATGTAAAACAATCAAGTTTTCCTGGGAAACCATCCCAGCAGATTACAGCAATATGCTCCATCTGATCTCACCATCTTTTCTGGGCCCTTATGTCAACCTCCAGAGAGCTGTGAGGTGGCAGCAAGATAGATGCAGACATTTCATATATTTTCATAAGTTTATTGTAGGCAAAGATTAATCCAATCATGTACAGTCACCAGAGCTTGACACTTTGANTTATTGTAGGCAAAGATTAATCCAATCATGTACAGTCACCAGAGCTTGACACTTTGAGAGCACCAGTGGCTGCAGTTTAGATGAACAGCATTTCCATTTGAGTAAAACCTTCACTAAACCTCTGCTGTCCCTGCCCACCACAGGGCTTTGGGACAAGATGTTCTCTGAGCATCACCTTCCAACCCAGATCTGTCTGGAATTCTTCATCTGCCTCTCATTCCAAGCCCAATTCTCTCCTCCTCCCACCCAACCCTCTGAGCCACTGGCATGTGCCAGGTCCCTGGGTCAGTGGCAGACCCAGACACAGGTAGTGGTAATTACTGAGGAAAGCACTTTCTCTCCCTATTGGTAAAGACTCATATTCTGGATGTCCCATCAATACACAAGTTAAAGCTTGCACTCTCCTCCAAAAGCTTTGGAAATGTGGGAGAGGAGAGGAGCTGAGTTTCTTTAAGAGGAAAGGTAATGAGGACAGCCAGGTTCTGCTGGGTTACCTTTTCCTGTAACAGTGACAAGCTTCAGCCAGGCAGCTTCAGTTGCTGATACAGCAACAGCAATAACTTTAATCAGACCTCACATCCCCAGGGGCTGCACAAACAAGACACAGTGTGAGGAACAGGGACAGGAGCTCAAGTAGAATGGTGTGTGCATGGTCAGGGCACGTGCATAGTGTGCATCATGTAGAGGTTATCAAACCTGATCCTCTCAGATAACAACACCTCTGAGAACCTATTCCCAGGAGGGCTTCATGAAATTATGCAGGGCAGAGCTCTTAATCAACACTGAGGACACAAATGCCACAATACTGATGCTTGAATTACACTGAAATCAGTGAATGTCACCCGTGCCTCAGTCATAGAAATCCCAGAAAAGGAGAACTATTTGGTGTGCATTCAGTATGATTCACCTGAGCTTAGATTGCTCAAACAGAAATATCTTCACTCTGAAACTCTCATATATGAGATTTACCATCAGGCCCCTCCACATTTAAAAGACTCCTCCAGTCCCCTTGCAGCAGTTGTCTCCCTAGAATTATACAGAATTTTGTAATATCTCTGCTGAAGAGGAATAACATTTGTGTCCATACTCTGCAATATTTCATTTGTCACAAAAAATCAATAGAAATTTCCAGAAAGGGCATTTTGTGCTCTGAATGTGCTAATATGACATTCACCAGGCCAAACTAATTCTCCAAGCAACAACTGGCTTCCTGGAGTTTTGATTCAAAACAAGAGCCCAGTCTGTTTCTCTCCTCCCCCACCACCTGCAACAAGGGAGATTCCACCCTTGGGGATGTGCAGTTCACAGCAAAAAAGTTCTGACAGCTCCACTTTACATTTGTCATCTCTGTCCCAGTCAGTGACTCTCCACCCCTGAGTAAGAGACACGAATTTTATTTCCTGTGATTCACTCCCCACCATCCTCTCCTTGCACTGCATCTCCCAGTTCCTAGTGGGAGTTTCACACATTTGGGCTCTTATGCCTACCATCCCATCCAATTTCCATGCTGAAAACTCCACCCTGGACAAAACCTCAGCCCCTCCTCAGGGGTTTCCAGGAGTTCCATCCATTGATGGGATCTGAGAGCAGGAAAAGGATCTTTGATTTGGTGAATGCAAACAGTTAAGAGAATGGCCTTATCACAAACCCAATGGCCTCAGATCTTCAGGAAAAACACACTGAATCAGAGCCCTGGCCTTCTGCCAGTGGGCTTTGGCAAGGCAAAAACCTTAGTTCAGAAGATGTGCAGGTTTCCAAGAGGAGCAGCAACAACACTCTGTCAGATCCAGAAACAATTATCTTTCAAAAGGCTCAAAGGATACAGGGACAAGTCAGTGATCACTTGCAGGATAATAAAATAAAAACACAATAAAGAGCACAGGTGACCAACACCCATAAAAGCCTTTTAGATCCTCTTTCCAACCCATTCTGCCCCTCTCACAGGGCCATGTCCTGTCCCCACATCTCAGCCCTCAGAGGGTGCCTGCTCCCAGCTGGTCTCTGCTGGTCCCCAGGCTGAACCCAGGCTCAGCTGGCAGCTCCTGCCTGCCCAGGACACTCCAGCAGCTGGGTTTCCTCAGGTCCAAAAGCACAAAGGGAGTGGGCAGCTCTCCCACAGCCAGCCCTGGATGTTTTGTCTGCAGCCACCATCAGGTTTAGAGCCAGGAGCTGGCAGGGACCCCAGCGATCCCTTTCACCTCCAGTGCCCCAGGGAGCAGCTCCTGAGGAAATAAATCCACAAAAGCAGCACACATCCCCTAGCAGCAGCAGCATTAGCTGCAAATCATCCCTGCTCTGCTTTCCATCCCCAAATGGACCTGGCCTTCCCTTGGCACTCTCCTTCCCACACACCAAAACCCATGAGCCCTGCCTTAGAGGATAAACCACCCGAGGCACAGACAGACCTGAGCTGAGGATCACAGAGCACCCTCTGCCAGGGGACAGTCAAAAGCCTCACCTAGGTGTCCCCAGAGCAGGTTCCTTGGGTGGGCAGAGGGAATATTCCATGCAGTCTGTCCCCAGAGCAGGGCTGAGCAGCAGGGACAGCAGCTCCTGCCCAGCCAGGCAGCAAGGAGAGGGAGCAGCCCTGAAACCAGAGCTCCAGGACAAGAACAGCCTGCTCCATCCCTCCAAAAGGCACAAACCCCTGTGTGACACTGTCCTGCTGCCTTCCTGTTGACTATGGTTTACTGAACAAGCACAAGGATTTTGATCTCATCATTAGAAAAAAGGAAGGGCCTTGGTTTGGTGTTGAAAAGCTTTTAGAGACTAAATACACAATTCATCTAAACAGTATCTGCTCCATCAGCCACAGTTCTGGACAGGTTAATGCCAGCCTGTCACACTTCTCAATGAGCAGCAGCCTTATCTTGACCACATAATTCAACTACTGTGCATAAAAAGCAGTGAGGAAAAACTCTGGAAGATGGAAGAATGTTAAAATAAAAGAGAATTAAAATTCATTCCAGTCAAGAATGCAAGTGCTCAAAAAACTGCACACTACTCCACAGCAAAGCTGTACAAGCAAACTGATTATTTTGGTTCACTGGCAGAACAAAAGAAAACACAGCTTGTACTAACAGCAGAGGGTTACTTTGCCCTTTTTAAAATCAAGACCCCAGTGCACATTCCCAGGTGCCTGTTGCTGTTACTCAGCTGCAGGAGTTCCTGTAGGAACACAATTTGTGACCTGTAACACAATCTGTGATTCCTGTAGGATCACAAACAATTTACTGCATCTGTGGATACACATTGAGGACAAAGTATATCCATACTTTTCAGGGGTTCTGAACAGATCTAAGGCTTGGAAATACACTAAATAAAGAAATTTTAAAGAAAAACGTAAAGAAAATTCTATTGTCAGATGAGAGGGGGGAAAAAGCAAATTTACTAATGAAGTGCAGATATCAAAGCTAATCTGTTATTCTAAATTTTAAATGCAACATTTTGGAAATTACCAACATCAAACAGATATTATTTAATTTCAACATCAGTTTGGAGGTTTTCTCTTCCATAATAGCAGAACAGCTATTTCACAGACAACCCACCCTGCATCCTCCTTAGGATACTATAAATAAAACACTCAAAAAAAAAAAATCTCTACTCCAGTGATTGTCTTTCCCATCACAATTTGCCTGCAGTGTTATTAAAAAAAATAGTCTATCACACAACAAAACCTAAGTGGAGTTCATGTGTTCAATCAGCACTCCCACCTCACAGGAACAAATTCTATTTTCAATAACCTTAATTACTTTTCTTAACAGTCCTCCTCTTCTGCATTCACAGCTCCCATTTTAAGCCATTGTATAAACTTCTGCCAGGGTAACCCCTGTTTGAGACTGATTAACACACTAAAAGTATTTTAAATTGATTGGTTTATGATTTATGAAGGCTCAGTGCATTGCTGGCAGTCAATAAGTGGCTGCTATTTAGGAGGAAATCTAATTCTCTGGTATGTTTCCAGTTAAAACTGTGAATGGTCTCTGTTCATACAGTGGTTTGGGACTCTCCCCCCCAGTGAAGTGCTCTGATTTTTTGGTGGGGGTGTTTGTGCCTTGCATTTCACCTCCTGCCTCATACACCAGATACATCCCACCCTGGCACCAGTGACTGGCACTGGGAGAACCCCTGACCCCACTGCTGCTGATTCCAGGGCAGCCTGGGGTTTGTGTTTCCTCGGGTGTATGAGGCAGGAGGTGAAATGCAAGGCACAAACACCCCCACCAAAAAATCAGAGCACTTCACTGAGGGGGNTTCAGGTCTGTCCCTGACTGCCACAGTGCTCTGGACTGCCAAACAGAGGAAAAACTAAATGAGTAGACAAAAAAAAAAAAAAAAAACCACCAAAAAAACCCTCCAAACCCACAAATATATATATATATATAAAAATAAAATATCATATAATAGATAATATATATGTTTATAAATATAATATTATATAAATATTATATATTATATATCAATATATAATATATTTAATATATTTATTATATACATAATATATTATAATATATTATCTATATTTTTATATAATAGCTGTTCTATATCTATTCTATAGAATATATATTCTATAGATTTTATATATTCTATAATATTTTAATATATAATATATTATTATATTTTTATATTTTATGTTTTATATTTTATATTTAGTATATTGTATATATATTACATATATATACATATTATATATATATACATGTTACATATATATATATATATATATAATATTTTTATAGATAGATGCCATGATCTAAGAATCTTATATATTTTTTCCCACTGCAATCTCCAAATCATTCATTTCCTTCACTCCAGTTTCACACAAATCCAGTGCAACCAGGAATTTCAGGACGCAGAACAACTAAATCTTCCCCCCACAATGGTGACTGGGCCAGAATATGGGGCAAGATCAGCCCTGCCCACGTTGTGCAGTAAACACCGTGTGCCTTTGGAGGAGCCAGGAGGGGTTTTTATTCTCAATTCTACCAATAAGTACCCTAAAAAGAAATCATGCCCCTTTTATACTTGATAATCCCATGTCGTTGAGACTGACACTAATTGATCACACAGTGATCAATTAATTAAGAAGATCTTATCTCTCCCTGGCTTTACACCCTGAGTAGTCGCTAATGACTTCTTTTAATTCTCATAACAGATTTAACTGGGAACAGTGAATAGTTAATCCATACCTTTTAAAGTCCCCCATAAAAACCACAATGCAATCCATAGGGACTATTTATATGCTAAGAGAAGAATTTGACATCTAAATGCACTAAAGATGAGAAAAGGGGATATTAATGCTTATTTTACAAGTGTCAAGCTATTTTTCTAGCTTTTAGAACAAAGCAAAATTTGGTAGATCTGAAGACTGAGCCAACCTGGTCTATTTAATAAGAAGAACATCCTTTCTGTATCAAACTTGTGGACAGAAACAACTTTGTCATCACCACATACTTACCAATGGGTTTTTTATTTTGCAAAATTGGCCTACTACCTCCAGGACACTACCCAGGTAAAACATCCTCCCCATCATGGCAAGCAACTAAGAGGGGAATTAAGCAGAATTACAAACCATCAGCAAAGCTCTTTTCTCACATAATCCCGTGGCCAGAGACACTGAACACATTTTGTCCAGTTCCCTTTTACACCATCCCAGAGGCAGCAGCAGGCAATGGATTTATGGCTGCACAGTAAGGAAAGGCTGTGCTATACTNAGGCAGCAGCAGGCAATGGATTTATGGCTGCACAGTAAGGAAAGGCTGTGCTATACTCCTCATCATTATATCTCATTATATCATGGATTTTGCTTTTATTGACAGGCTGAGGTGCCTCACTCCATTTTGTGGTCAATATAATTTCCAGCTGAAGACAGCAAAAGGCTGCAGTTTCTAATAAAAACAAGCAGATATTAGGTATTGGTGCACACTCCTAACTCTGTCATTCAGTAGATTATCAAGGGTGTTGTTCTCAACTCCATATGCATTCCAAGTACAGTTATACAAACTGCTTAATATTTCTGAATTAAGTAAAAGGAGCCTCTTGTGGCTAGAGATATTTGTTCTTCTAAGTATTTCAGGTTGTTATGCTAATTTCATTTAGATTACTCTCCACTGCTTGACACCCTTAATATTCCTCATTGATAGACCAACATTTTGTGCATCAGCCAAGGAGTTCCTCCCATCAGTGTTTTGCCAGGAGCCCCCTGCACTACAGAAATCAACTCCTTTAACTCTTGCTGCATGCTCAACAGTATTTGTGGTGATGAGCATTTGTCAGTAAAAAGGTGACTAGGGAAATCACACCTCATTAGCAAAGCAAGCTTCCTGCTCTGCACTCAAAAAAGCATCATGTCTAATTATGAATTTTTACAGGAACTGTGTGATACAGTAATTGGGATGAATTAGAAGTGCCTTCAGCAAGCTCCATTTAAAGAAAATTAAGATAGTCAAAAGTAATATTCATTATATTTAGCCATTAGTAAATATTTTCAACTAATACAGTAATGGGGCAAAAAAAAACCCAATTCCTAGAAGAAACCTTTCTGTGTTTCCTGTAATTATTGAAAATCAAAATGCAGTTGGTAGAAAGCAAAGTAATTATTTGCTTGCACTGGCAAACTTTGCAGCTATGCTGGGTTAGGTTTTGCCCCAGTTAATAAAACATTGCTTCAGGAACCAAACTCGTTGCTCATTTATTTTCTCCACTCCTATTCACTCCTTAGATGGACAAGCCATTATTCTAGAACCAAAATATTATTCTATCAGTGTGTAACTTAACCCTTATTGCAACGATGCACAGGCATTTGTGGAGCTGCACACTTTCCAAGGCATTTATGGCTGATAACTGCTCGAAATTTGATGCTCCTGCATCAACAACCAAGAAGGGCATAAAAACCACCAGGAAGGCACCAAGTGCCAATAGGCTACAGAGTGTTCACTACTCTGATTTAGCCCTTCCTGTTTTCATTCCAGAAAAGAAAGCCCACAGCAAAATCGATTTCCACAAGATCTTTTGATTTGGAATTGTTTTTAAACTGTCACATCTAATCTGTATATTAGATGCAAGATAAAGTAGCTACAGCATCTTGTGATAACATCACATGCAACCAACAGCATCACCATAAACCTGAGTGTTTCTTTATCTCTGATATGATTTGTACATTTTGTCCTTGCAAGTGTAAATTACCTTCTTTGCCCCTTTGGTTTTTTCTCCTTGCAACTCTTATCACTGGAAGGTCATCACATTATTATCACCCACCATTCAGACAATGCCAGGCTGCTGATAACACACTCAGTGCAGGCTTCCACCTCAGGGCTGGGGGGGAGAGGGGGGCTAGAAAAGGAATTGTGCCATTTGAAAACATCATTTTTCAGTGGCCACCTGGCTTGCACGCCACAGCATCTCAGACTTGTAGCTCAGGTGTTTACTGTACCACAGCTCCAGCCCCAGAGACAAGCACAGTTTTCATCAGGTGCTAAAAATTCTTTCATTCCATCATGCAAAATTTAATCAAGTGTGTTGCTGGAACATCGAATCTGGCCGAAAACAACCCGAGGCAGATTTCCCAGAGGGGATTTTCAAGGGCTCCAAGGAGTCAGACACACACCTTCAAACAGGATTTGGTTTTATTAGAAAAAGCACTGGCCTCCCTCCCCAGCTCCAGATCCACACCTGCACTCCAAAGCTCCCCAGGGATGGTTTCTGTGCTCCATCCCTTTACAGCAGCTCCTTCTAAGTGGAGTGCTTGCAGGCTGAGCTGGAGGCTGGAAAACTGCAGCTCAGCTTCATTCCTGAGGTTTAGCTTATCTCTATTGTGAAGGCAATGATGGAGCCTGAGTGTGCTAAATGTGCTAGGAAAACATGTACCCAAATAATTATAATATGCCATTAACAAGGATTAAACATTAATAAAATTACTTGCAGAGGGTTCAGTCAATTGCTGGTATCTTTCATGGTAATTAATACTTGGCACTGTATAAATACTCACAACATGCTTTATTACATTTATACAAGACAGATTCCAGAGCAATTTTAGGTACCTGCTAATGAGAAATTATGGTTGTGTGAGCAAAGCATTGGACTGAGCTGAAATACAAACCTTTGTTCCAGAACTCAAGAGGTGCCCATGATTCCCAAGAGTGTCTTTGACTCCAGAGCTTTTGATTCCAACTCATGCTTAGTGCAGATTGCCAAGCTGCTCAAGGTACAAGAGCTCTGCCATACACATGCTTTTTTTAGGACAATATTCTGTCCTGGGATTAGCCCAGAAACATATCAGTGCTGTGTGTATGGATATCTCTCTGGTGCACCTTTTCCACTCACCAGAAAAAGACAGGCTTCATTCATTTTTGAAGATGTAAATACAAATTTGTGCCTTCTCTCCAGACTAAATGCTGAAATGAGTTTGTCTGGCATCCTCATCTCTCAGTGACCACCACAGCAGTCCTCATTTCAGCACAAACCCTTTCCAGAAGGGACAACTGGGGGCTGTTTAGCTTCAGTCTGGCTGTGTGGAATAATTCATTTGGACAGTCAATAATGCTGCTCTAAAATGCCAGCCAAACCCTCTCAGGGACAGGAGAAAAGGCCTCCAGCCCAGACTAAAGCACTGGCTCCTTCACTGCTCTGCACTTCAGCTGCTCCTTTAAACAGCAATTGGGCTCCCTGCAGTGGGGCTGTGGTGGCTGTAGGATGAGCTGAGCTGTCAGGGGGGGAAAAGTTGTCCCTGCTGACCCTGAGCCCCAGATGTCCCTGTCATGGGAACACTGCCTGCTCCTGTCCATGGAAATCAGCCACTGACATGGAGAATTTCACCTGCTCTTCTCCCAGTCACACTGCAGATCACACAACTCACTTCACCAAGCTGAAACAAACTGCAGGAGTCACACAATAAAGGGGAGAGGGGCAGCACCCACTCCTTCCCTTAGGGGGATAAGGGGTTTGCTGTAGCAAGATTTCTGAAAGAAACTTGATGCTCAAACTCATTTTTATTTTCCCACTAAAAATGTGACTCTAAAACTTAGGTCAGGTTGGCCTTAGAGGCCAGTCAAGGTGCTCCAGCTTTATTTCTGCAAGTGCTAAAACAATCCTTCATGCTGCAAGAAAACAACCCCTCCTTGATAAAGTAGAAAAACTCCATTTTTCCATATCCTCCCTAGATCATCAGGATTTTTTTCTGCTTCTGCTGAGCTCAAATGATGACAGCACTAGGCAGGCTATCATCACACTGTCAGAGATGCTTCAAGCTGCCAGCTGCTGCTACTTCAGCCCATTTTTCAACAACCACAGCTCACCCTGCTGCCTGCCAAAGCCTCCCAGTGCTGAACAGCCCCTTGCCAACTGGCAGGATTCCTTCAGGGAGGAGAAAGGCTTTGTTAATGTCTGCTTCAGCCCTCCCCAGGAGGAAGTGTCACTTAGTGACAGGTCCCTGTCAGCCAGGAATGACTGGCAGGTTACTTGCAATTCCTCTTGAGAACTCATTTGGTTAATATGTGCTTAAAACTTCTAAAAGCTCACAGGTCAAAAAAAGCTTCACAGCAGCTCTTTCCAAGCAGAAGGATGACTTAAGGTTAACTGCTTCCTTAATGTGCAATAGTAAAATAGATTTACATAGAGAAAGTCTCTTGATTTTAAACAGCACTTTCCTCTAGGATGGCTCCACCACAAAGGAGACATGACCTTGTTCAAGCACCCTCTGAACTATCAGCACAGGAAACATTTCAGGTACAGCTTTCCCAGAATCAGCTCCCTGAAGGAGCTTTCTCCCTGCAGCAGGGAGGAATATCAAATATTTCGTTACAGGGTTTTGCTCAATAATGAATAGGTTTGGTGAGCAAGCACAGAAAACCTGGCTGGGGCCAGATTGCCCTGGTACAACCCACAAGGAAAGGAAAGGAAGGAGAAACACCACAAACTTGCAGCAAGCAGGACAGCCCATCCTAAGCAAAAATCCATGGGATGGAAACATTTGCAAGGAAGTGGTTTACTCACCAACACCAACACTCAGCAGGCAAAGCAATACATGAGGTAAGTGTTTGCAGTCTGGCAGGACGTGCTGGATGCTGTGGAATAAATGTCAGGATAAAACAGGAATTCCCCAACCTATTTAAATATTCTTAGCAATAAAAGCATAGTTTTAGGGAGAGGAAAATATCCCACAATAGCCCTGTTTGCAGTGCCTGAAGGGTCACCAAGTGCTTTAACAAGAATGCACACTGTACAGAGGGTTGGCAGCCAGTCTCCCCAAGGAGACACATCCCAGGCATCCCGTGGGAAGCAGCAGCCCCCACACCACGGGGAAGGCAGAAACCTGAGGAAAACCTGCTTGGGGATGCTCTGTGCATGACTAAGAGCTGTGTTCCCTGTAGGTCCCCTCCAACTCAGAATATTCTGCAAGTCTGTGCTTTGATGAGGGGGAAAAGCTCACACACCCCAGAGCTCGTGCTGCTTCTTCCAACTTCACCTGCTGGTGCAGTAAGAGCCATCATCTCTCCCTACAAACCTCAAACCAAACCAGGCTGATCATTCTGATCTGTGGGTCCCCCCCAGACCCCCCTGCTGCCCCCACTCCAGCACTGGCTCTGTGCTGTGCCCACACCCCGGGTGGGACACTGGGACAGTCACAAAGCCCCCTCCAAGTGCTTTAGATTAAACCATTAATTATTACAGTCATTAAGATCCCATACCAAGATTTATCTTCTTCCCATGTCCCCAAACAAATTGGATGCTAGTTTCCAGTTATTTGTTCTGCAGAAGCAAATCCATCAGTGAACTAATACAGTCATTTTGGACATTAACTCCACTCCTGCAGGACAGATTTTTTTTTTTTTTTCTCCCCAGTTTTCATAGAGAGGGGCTGCTCAGCCCTGCAGAGGCACTGCTGCCCAGGGACTGCCATGGGAGGCAGAGTGGTTTATGAGATCAGGTCCTGCACCACACCAGAATATGTCCCCCCCAAGCCAGCTGAAAATAAAAGTGACCTAGGGCCAAAAGCAGTGACCTCAGAAGGAGTTTTCTCACACTCTGAGCCAGAGGAGAATGTGTCTCAGAAAAACCTGATCCACACAGCAGGTGGAAGTTCCACCCCACTCTCAAAATGGTTCAAATATTATTTCCAGCTGAGTATGAAGATCATGATGAGGGGGTGGAGTAGACTGGACATCCAAATTTCCAGGTTTCTCATCAATTTTCCATACAATTGATAATTCATTTTTAATAAACTGAAGACGTTTTTGTTTACGCTTTTGATGTAAGACTGCAATATTCAAGGGTCTCAGAGCAGTAAAAAAAATAAAGCAAAAGGAACATTATCCAACATAGTGAGACAAAACTCAGAGAAGGTAAAGCACAGGAAAGGAAAACAGCAGACAAAGTGAAGGTGCCAATTCAGGTTATATGGGAGAGCAGAAATAAAAGTAAAGATCTTTTCAAAAATCTGTGTCCCTATCCTAAACTCTTTATGAACCTGCCTCCCTTTTTTCAAGCCAACTCCTCCCTCTACTTCCAGAAGAGGAGGAAAACACCACCAGCTGGCAGCTCTGAACTCTTTTCCTGTTTGTTTCCATTATTTAAAAGGATGCATTCCAGAAACTCTGCATTATTTCTGGTTGCACTATTTGCCTCTGTTGAAAAGTGCACGAGTAGAGGAAATTCTAACAGCTCTGAAAAATATTAAAAGCCACATTTATCATCCTCTAAAGGTTCTGAGCTTTCAGTCAACATTCAGAGTAATGAGATCTTGTAAATGTTCTCCAGCAGAATCAGGGAGGGGAGAGCCAGTGGCCTCCCATGCCTGCCAAGCCAGGGCTCCTCCTGAGCTGGTGCACACTGATCACTGTTATACTCAAGGGACTCTACTCTTCAACAGAAAGAGAATTGTGTCTCCATCAGGATGAATTTCCAGACTAAAGGATGTGTCTAATTTTAATTTGCTATGCATAGATAATTGACTTTATGCTGAAATTGTTGTCACTTAATGTTTATCACACTCAGATCTGATGAGCCACCTGAGGAGTAGGAATTACTCCTCTCAGGTTTGATTTATTTATGATATCTTTTCTCCTTACTACAAAGGAAAGAGAAAAATCTTTGCCCATGCCCAGGACACACCCTGGGTCTGTTCTGTGTGACATACCAGGAATCACATGTTTGTGCATCACACTTTCAGTGCTCTCTGCAGAGATATTACACTCCTGCTGCAATGGACACGTTAAACAGGAATTCAGTGGTGCAGCTTTTGCTTTGCCTCCAAATTAATCCATTCTTTGGCTCTTCCCTGTAGCTCATTACACTGATCTGCAGCTCTGCACACATCAACACTGAGTCCCCAAAAGCCTGCACAGCACCAGTGTGTGCCCCAGCACAGTCACACTCCAGCACCCACAGCTCTTCCTCCTGCTTCAGGAAGGACCAGATGTGTTTTAATACTTCAGCTCCCATGGCAGAAGCAAGGCTTTGCTCTCCTTTCTTGCAAGCATCCAACCCCTAACATCCTGCCTGGCTCACACCTTCTCACATTGCAGTCCTGAGGGGGAACATGGGCACACTCAGGATTAGCCAAGGCAACTACAGAGACAAAAGTTGCTCTCATACAGGAGATGATCTTCCTTTTAGATCACAGCAGGTCGGGAGGAAATATTAACTTTAAAATGAAAGTTAGCTTTTAATTCTTGTATGCTGCCTGGGATCCATCCATAATTACATCCTACTAAGAGTCCTCTAACCTACCAAGTAGACCTAGGTTTGTTTTCTGTTTTGGGGCATGTGTTATTGGGGTGCCTATTAAAACACAATGTCTGTTTTGAGACCAAAAGGGAGGAGGTAGAAGGCAGAACATCTGAGAAATGTCACTAAAAATCCTCAAGTTACTGCATAGCCATTTTGAATAGCAACATTTACAAAGGTCTAGAGAGTACCAGGTTATATATACACCACAGAAAGCACACAGAGTTTTGGGAATGCCAGCGTGGCTCAATGCAAATTGAGAGCCACTCGTTAGTACTCCCTGCTGGAGGGCATATGTCATCACCACATGGCAACTCAAGGAAGTGTGAAATAGGATCATTATCCACTCCTGCCCCACATTCTGAAATAATGATAATGAAAACAATCTATTCCTCAGTCCTCCCAGGAACAGAAAGACTTGGAGAGGAGAAAGAATATTAAAACAAAAAATACCAGGGGAGAAAAGTGATTTTTCAAACTCCAAAGCTGTCTACAAGCTCAAACACTTCCCTTGCAAGTGCATTTTCAGTTTAGCAATAATTAGCTCCCCAGTCAGAAGAAGCAGTAGTGAGAGCAGCACTCATTTACAGCAGCAAGTGCAGCACAGAGCAAAGCAGCACCTGAAGAGCCCAGACTGAGCAGTGAGCTCAGAGCTGAGCAGAGCAGCCCTCAGAACACATTTGCAATGAGCAAGCTGTGCTAGGCTTACAAAGCCCAGGAGCTTGCTACAGGCTCTTCCTTGCTTTCCAAGGAATCTCCAGACAGACACAGCAGACTCCTGCAACAGGGCAAGTCAGACAGGCAAGACTGCAAGTCTGAAATTCACTGTCCACAGAAGGCAGAACCCAGTACCAGTGAACACCATCACAGCAACTGGGAGCCACACAGGAGCCCTGAGGCACAGCTGTCCCCAAAAATGACCAAACTCCTCATGGGAGAGCTCACCTTGTGGTGGAGGAGAAAGGTTTGTAGCTTTGTCTCCTCACTGCCTCCTCCTCTGCAAACTGAGTTTGCACTGCAGCTTCCAGGGTAAAGCCTTTCTTCAGGAGACACAAATGGAAAACATCCACAAGGTTTAGCACCTTGGCTGTGAGGATTTTTTTGTTTATAGCTTTATGTTTCTGGGGGGTTAAGCACAGTCTCCTGCCTAACAGGGGAACTTCTCAGTACCTCTTTCTGCAGGGATTTTGGTCATAGCTGGGTCCCTCCAGTGCTGCAGACCCCAGCCACTCTTCTCAGCAGCCCCTGTTCTCCTGCAGGCTTCTCTCACAGCTGCCCCTAATCCTGGCCCTCCCCTCTCTGGGCTGGGCCCTTTATCCCAGCCCCAGCCCTTCATCCCACCTGAGCCAGGCCTGGGAGCTCCTGCCCTGGGCCACCCCCAGGGCTGCTCCAGCCTGGGCACTCCAGCAAAGCTGCTGCTGCCAGCATCACTTCAAGCTGTAGAGCCAGCTAAGACAGGTTATTTCAAAAGTGAGGAAGAGGAGGGCACAGGTGTTGGCTCTCTGAGATATTAATCAATAATCAGGGACACTTTCCTGGAGCAGGGAAGATGCATTGTCCTTGCAATGCTGGCACAGGCAGCCAGATCTCCCTGCACTGCACACACCCTGGCACGGTGTCTCAGGAGCCAGGAGCACACTCAGGAACTGCCTGTCAAAGGCAGACACCAATTTTAAAAGAGATGTTCTACCCCATCCTCTTATATTTATTTTTGAGAGAGTGAATTTTTGTTGAAGAAACTTCTGCATGCAGCACAAGACAAGGAATCACAGCCCCAAACAGGGATTTCATCACTTAGAACTGTTCCACAGCTGCCCATTCAATACATATAATTCATTATCAAATCCCAGCCCTGCTTGCTCACTGTCTTGTTCCTTGTATGGGTTGGATTTAATTTGAAATGTTTTTTAAATGCTCACTAGCAGCATTTAAATATGAACCTATAGAAGTTTGTACTTACATGTTCTGAGCTACAACAAATCTATCTGGCCATTTCTTTCTTGCCCTGGTTAAGACATCCTTGTGGCCCCAACTGGTTGGGCTGTTCAGAGATTTGGGTTTTGCTGGTCCTACCCCCAGCAAAAATGAAATAATCCTGCAAATACTGCCTGGGATTATTGTTACCTGCAGAAGATGTCATTGTCAGCTGAGGGGATGCTCACAGCACAGTGTGCCTGAGCTGCCTAAAACTACCTCCCTTCAGTGCTGGTAACTTTTTAACAGGGTGCTTTGAAGTTGCCATCCCTAGTTTATTTATTCAGGCTTTTCTGTGCTGAGTTAAACGCTGCAGCAGCTGATTCACAGCCCAGATCTCCTGTCTGTATGTTTAAAACACCTTCTTGAGAGGCTGAGATCTCCTTCACCCAATGTAGCAGGGAGGAGTGACAGGAATCTGAATGATGTCCTGCTCTTCAAATGAGTGCTTCAAGTGACAAAGGTGACACTGAATGTAAAGGAGTGGAAAAGATTTCAGGCAAAAACTGAGAAAGGTCTCATTTATGTCTTAACCTAGAAAAGGAAGAAAAAAAAAAAACTTTTAAGCTTCAAATCACTTCAGAGATCTGGAAAGTTCCAGGGACGGGGCAGCCACAGCTTCTCTGAGCAACCTGTGCCAGGGAAGAATTCTTTTCAGAGTATTTAATCTAAATCTACCCTGTGTCAGTTTAAAGTCATTCCCACTTGGCCCATCACTACCTGCCCTTGCCAGAAGTCCCTCTGCAGGATTCCTGTAGCCCCTTTAGGCACTGGGAGATGCTACAAGGTCAGCCCAGAGCCTTCTCTTCTCCAGGCTGAACCCCCCAGCTCTGTCAGCCTGTCCTCAAAACAGAGGTGTTCCAGCCCCACCATCAGCCCAGTGGCCTCCTCTGGACTCGTTTCAACAGATCCCTGTCTTTCTTGAAATTAAATAACCATAAAAATCAATTAAAATAATTTAGATCAGAAATGTACAGACTTTTTTCAGTTAAATTGAAAGTTCTTGTGCCTTTTTTAAACATTATAGTATGAAATTTACTACAGAAGATATAATCAAAAAAATTATATATAAGAAAAAAATACTCTATCAGTATGTTTATTTCTAATATTTTAAAATGTGTTTTTATTGAAATTACCACTTCTTTATTAATTTAATTCATCACCTTTTTATTATTATTTTTATTATTATTATTCCCAGTGCTAACCAGAGTACTCAGCTTCTGTAGGAAAAAATGTGATTACATGCAACAGTCACTGAGTATTTTCATCTGGAATAATAAATGGAAGTAACCTTTCCCAACAGAATATATTAACATATGCCAGAGAATCCATTGGTTAGTCTGAGACTTCTTTCTTTCAGTCTTTAATCACTAATGCTATCATTTTAAAGTCAGTTTTACAAATGGCAAAAGGACCAATGGCTCTCCTGAGAATGTGGGATTTTCCTCAATCCCGAGAAAATGTGCATCCACTTTCCATGTCTATTAGACCACAGTAATTTTTTCTCTCTGCAGGTAAGGGGCTTCCCTCCTCCAGTGACAGGCAGGGCAGGTTTGGATGGGCTGGGAATGGCAGCTGTTGGTTAAACTCTGTCAGGCCTGTGTTTGGAACAGGAACCAACACACCCAGACCCCTTATACATTTAATTTACTCTGGAGCTTGTCTGCAAAGGGGAACTGTCCACATCTGTCCCACGTCACACTGAGAAAAGGGGAGAGCAGGGGCTGGGCAGCTTCCCAGCCCTCCTTTTGCAGGGAGCAGAGCCTCAGGAAGGCAATGGAGCACACAAACCAGCAGGAAGGCTTGGAGTGGGAATGTGTTGTTTTACCACAACCCTTATGCTCAAAAAAAGTAGTTGGACTGGCTGTGGTGAGAGAGCTGTGAATAAATTGGTCTTAGTGATGGGGATTTAATTATTCTGGTATTGACAAAAATGAGAATTAAAGGGAGGAATCAACCTGCCGACTTCCACAGGCAGTAAAAAACAAGTTTATCTTTCACTGTGTATTGAGCTGGTAGCTATGATAAATTCAATAATGGTCTGTGGGTGTTTAGTGCTTTATGATAACATATCATTTGGCTTCAAGCAATCATGGTCTTAGGCTATGAAGCTAACAAATAAGACTTCAGACAGCATTATGTTGCTAAGCTCAAATATTCCCAGAAAGATGGTGGGAGAGGAGGGGGGAGAACAAGGAAGAAGTGATTTTTAAAGCAAACAGAGTAAATAATGCAATCAGGTTGATCCCAGCAACAGCAAAGCTAAAAGTGATAATAGAAGTTACTGGAGTAAAGCAGCAACATATCAAATATAGACAGAAAGCAATTACAAAAGGTATAATAGAAAATTGAAAGGACAAGCTAACTGATGTAAAAAGCTCACAAAAGCTCTGTAAACATTCAAGGGGGAAAAGTTGCTAATAATAATCCATGAAGGCTCGGGGAATACTAATCAGCCTTGAGCTGTTCTTCATTTGTACAAGGACATATGGGCCCATTCCAGGTTTAAATAAATGACTGAATGACAGAGATTAAACTCTTGGATGTTCTTTTCAAAGAAAAAAAAAATTAAAAAATACTAAGAATTCTGGCATCAGTCAATAATGCACCAGAAATAGATTTACTGGAGTTCTAGAGATTTTCTAAAGCCATTAATCTATCTGCAAGGAAAACAGGACTTAACACACATAAAGTGAAGCCACCACTGGGTATGATGTGGGCCAATGCTGTTGTGTGCAGCTCAGGAAATTTGCTGCCTTTCAGGCCTCTTCTACATCACTCACTTCACTGCATTTACCTTTGCAAGAAGCCAAATTTAAATTACTTTCAGAGTGGACAAAAACAGAAACACAGATGCTGCACAAAGCAAGGAATACTGAATAGCAGGAAAATTAGACACCAATCATCTCAGGGCTCAATTCCACACTCAGCTTTCCTGGACAAGTCAGTTACTCAGATTTCTGGCAGGATTTCTAAAGCCATCTCACCTTCAAAAGTCTCACTGCTTAGTGCATGTTTCCTCAGCACAGGGCTACTCATTAGTTATTAGAATTGCTACAACTGCACTTCCAGTGTGTGTGGAACAAAACCCCCAAGAGGATGAGCAGCAGGAATCCAGCTGCTGCCCCAGATGGGCAGTGCTGAAGGCCCACAGATCTGCCTGCCTGTTTTCCCAGTATGGATGTTTTCTGACACAAAGGAAAATACAGAAGGATAACCCCAGAGCACTGAAGTGCCCTGTCAGAGGATGGCCTGGTGGCTTCTATTTCATCTCTTTCTCTCCTTGGTGGGTTAGAGAAGCTGGCAAGGTTCATGTTCTGCTGAGTAAGAAGTCACCTGGTAGGAGGAGGGGAGCCTCAGTCACTACCAGCACATAAAGAAGCAACACAGATTTGAGAGGTTTCCTCCTGAAATTCTGCCCTCAGGGGGAAGGGAAGCACTGGGCTCTCTATTTTAAGTATTTGTTTTCTTTCTTTTAAAGCACTTTTTTTTTTTTTTAATTGCTGTATCTTTAACACTGGTGCTCATGCTAATCAGATACACTTGTTCTTGGAGTGTGACAGACATATAATAAAGGAATTTAGAAATTAAGCTGAAGCATCTATAAAGAAATTGTAAAACTCAGTATTAATGATCCACTTCAATCTTAAACAATAGAGGTTTGTGCATCACTGATGAATCAGCCAAATATATGTAATATTCATTGTTACTTTTGACAGAAAAAAATAAGTAACATGAAATGCTATCTTTATCCAGAGGGCCTTTCTCTCATTTCCCACAGAATTCAGCCATTTGCCCATATTTAGCTCACCAAGCAAATGAATTAATAATTTCTTCACTACTGTGCCTGCATAAAAGAATAATAAACACTGAGTCTTGAAAGAGTCCCAGTAAATCAACATCCTGTGTTAGTCCCATCCTGCATCTATTCTTTGCATTAACATAAATTAATGAAATTAATGAAATTAATCTGTCTGTCCTTCATGCTCCTGGCTCTGGGCATTGCAGAGACCACACTCCTCCTTCTGCTTGGGCCTGTGTATCTGATTATTGCTTTCTATAAATAATTGAAGGTACTGATTCCTTGGCATTTAGTTCTGCTTTAGAAAGTTCTCATGCTTTAGTTTTCCCTGTTTTCTCAAAGAGTACAACTTCTCTGCCAACTGAGGAACTTCAAGTTTTTGTTGGGAATTAACACTTCAGCAGCAAAATAAACCTCAAAACATGGGACTCACAGTCACAAGGGTGATGCAGAAGGCAAAGAAAAGACACTGGGCAAATTCTAGATTTAGAAGCAAACATTAAATTAGCAAGAATTGTCACTTTGCTTTTTTTTCTTTTTATTAATAGCAGTTCCAATGTTTAAGTTCAATGATCAGTCAGTCTCACAGTTCAGAGATCAGAATATCTGGAACTCCTCTGAGGCACATGGATACATGCATTTCTTCCTCATACATTCCCCAAAGTAGCAATAACTTTCTTAACATTCACCAGCTTAAAATAAAAATGTACTGAAAATGTACAATTTATTATAAGTCCTAGAACACCTTGTCTTTTCCCCACATATTTCATCACAGCAATATGAAATTCAAAGTCATTAAGTAGAGCATGATAATTTATTAGAGCTTCATCTCAAGCTCTATACATAATGCTTTTTCAACATTCTACATTCTTGTTATGGTCCAGACAAAATTTCTCTCTGAGAGATTAGAATCATCACCAAATGAAGTTATAATTATTTAGGCCCAAAATCCTGCAAAGTGCAACAAAAACAGTGTAAAACCCTCAGCATCCAAATTTCTAAGAATGGTAGGGTTTGTGAGCTTAAACATTTAAATGTAAGGGGACTTTTATTTCAAGTACTGTAAAAGAGAAACATTGCCACTTACTGGCAGTACCAATGTCTTTGCAATATTTGTAGGCATTTATGTGCAGCTTCAAATGCTCTGTTAACCTTTATAGTATTTGTCAATAAAAAGCCCCATTAACATTTCAACTGTCTATGCCCAACTACCTACTTCAAGCAGGAGTCAAAAGAGAACCTGTAAAAACCAGTTATTTATTACAGACTACATTATTGGGATTGTACACATCGGAGATTTCAAAATACTCACATTCTTTATAGTTAAAAAACTCAAAAGGTAAAAAAAGGTTTTTTTTAAAAAAAATCAATCATTAATTGGGAAAGAGGCTGAGCATGGCCTGAGCAGGAGATGTGACCATCATGGGTGAATGGTAACACCAAGAACACAGTGCAGCTTTGGGAAAAGTAGTGCAGCCAGCTGGAGCCACCTCAGGGATACTGGAGGTCTAAAGAGATCACACTGGACAGGAAACTGAAACTGAAACACTGCTTTTGCAGTAGGAACATTAGAATTTACTGATTTTAACAACTAACCTTACCTGACATGGAGAATTTGTCTTCATTGGGCAAAAAACTTCATCAAAGATAACATAATCACTGGACAAGAACTGAAATCAGGCAGACTCTTCAATCAAGCTGCTGAACTGGAACTGACAACGACATAATTCACCAGTCCAGCTACGTCCCCTAAAATTCTGTTTCAAGCAACACTGATTTAGTAGAATCCCTGTGTGCTGCTTCTGTAAAGTGGGTATTTCAAAAGGTAAGGAAAAATCATTTCAGAATCTAGAGACTGAAATCAAGTATTTTCTATTATCTACTGCTTTTGTAAATCATTAATAAGGACAGCATGACCTGTTCCAATGAAAAGAAAAAAAAAAGGCATTAATTGTCTTCAAGTATGAGAGATGCACTCACAGTGACAGCAGAGGCATTCATTTAATCACTTTACAACAAGGAAATCTATAGACTCCATAGAAAATTTACAACCAAAACGGAGCTAACGTGACAAATGGTGCTCATGTAGCAAAAACAGAAAATGTCAAGTCTGCAAATTCAACAAAAAATGTGTTTGAGTGGCTTTGCCTCCTCGGGCTCCAGTCTGCCAGAGCACCACTTCACCCCACCCTTCCTTGGAGCTCACGTCCGCCTCGTCTTCTGTTTCTTGGTTTGTCTCTTTGCATCCTCTGAGCCCCCAGTGTCAGAGCCTGTCTGCCCCAGGGCACGGACACCCTGCAGCCGAGCTGTCAGCTGCAGCAGCAGGGGAATTAGCTGGGGTAAAAAATAAAAGGGAAGCAAGTTGTGGTTACAATGGTGTGTAAGGTCTGGATGGAATGGTTCTTCAGACATCTAACCTGTAACAGAATCTACTGCATCGATGGCACATCTACAAAAACATCAGAACACGACTGCAAATCTTGGGGAGGAATCAAACCAAACTTCTGGGAATTTCTGATAATCAAATTCTAAAGTGATTGTCTGAGAGGAAATCAAACTGTGCAGACAAATTTAATTTCTCTTCTTGGTAAAACAGAAATCCAGTCATATTAGAAAAAACTAGAAGAGCACAGCTTGATAACAAAGACAGAGAGGGCTGTATAGCAGGTATTTGTCTTCCTCTTGAGAGCTTTTGAACTAGGGAGGGTATAAAGGGTAGAGTGTAAAGCTAAAGAGACCAGACTTGAAGATTTGCAAGACCTTTTCCAATCTGAAGCCAATAAAATAATTATGTTCATTCCTATTATCACTGAGTCTGGTTATCTGAATTTCAATGCTGCTTATTGGTTTTTTTTCTCAGAGCAATCAAATGAGAAGAAAATTCAGCCACAGCACAGGAACTCACCTTCACACTAAGCTTTTTTAAAGGAAGGTAACTGTCCAAAAACATGGCCATGATTGTGGCTTTTCTTATAATATATCACCTAAGGGGATTGTGACTGCACCTCTCTCTGGATAACAACCCAACAAGGCCTCACTTAGCACAGTGTGACACATCCATTGACAGGACAATGATATCTGGGTAAGAGCAGAAGCCCCCGACCCACCTTATCGTGGTTGTAACCAGCCAAGAGCAGGAGCAGCGTCAGCGGTAAGGCGATGTACGAGCCCTGGGCAATGTCCTGCTCTGGCAGCTTTCTCTGCAAACAGGGCACAGCAGGGATTTGAATTATTTCTAACAGGTGACTGTGAAATCCCTCAGCTCTAAGAAACACCAGCAATAGGATCATGAGGCATATCCAGCCCTTCTCATCTGACTTCCTTCTAAGTGCTGTTGTAGGATTTACTTTACTTCCCACTTCAAAGCCACCCTCTGGATCAGTCACTCATGTATTATCCCTTCCTGAGGTGTGCTGCTTTGTAAAGCAGTTCACTGCTGGTCAGTCTCCACTGCCAGTCAGCCTGGTGTGCTCTGATTTACCTGTCCCATGCTGCCCACACCTCTGTGAGCCCACCACAGCAGCCATGCCAGCACAGAGCTTTTCAGGCACATCTGCACCCCTCACTTCCTACTGCTGCTCCATGTCTCCCTTCTGTTCCACTGGCAGCTGAACACACAGCAAATCTAAATGGATTGTCACTCTAATGCCACTCATAAACCTCTTTATATTTACACTAATAGAAAACTTGGCCAAGAGCACAAATACATGCAGGTTGTAACACCAAATACTGCTCCCAAGGTGAACACTGGAACATGGAAATATTTAGTACTTACAGTGGGACTGAAGACCAGTGTAATGTGTTTATGATATCCAATGGCAGTGAAAGAAACTTGAGGCAGGGTGTAGTCATACTGTGATTTAGACAATGTAGAATCCAGGAGCACCACATAATTCTGTGGGTAAAAAATACACTCAGGCTACAGCATGAGGAGCAGTCCCAGACAAAATCACATCAAAGGCAAAGGTCAGTTAAACAGGCTTCAAATCTTCCCAAGACACTGGTTAGTCCAGCACGAATACAGCTCTGCAGGCACACCACAAATTACGCTTCAGTGTCCTTAGAGGAAAAAAGAATAAAGTGATCTAAGCTGATTTTCCAGCAATATTCTTACCTCTCCATCTCGGAGTAGTGGTGGGAAATGAAAAAACAGGGACAGGCCTAAGTTGACTGTATGAATTGGGTTGTCAAGATTTTCACTCTTGTAGAGCTTCACCTGTAAGTGAAGAAGAAAGCACAAACCAGGTATTTCCAAGCCTGCACCACAAAAGATATTTCAGATATCCCACATCTTCAGGGATAAAAGCACTTCAAAATTCATCATGTGTTTATATAAACAGAAAGTTGTCAAATAAGAACACCTGGAAATGTTCTAATCTGGGATGTGAAAAGTCACAGAAGGAGTCTTTTTATAGAACTTGAAATAACTTAGAACAACTGCTGTCTGACATTTTCATATAGCCAGTGTAGGAAAAGCAGTCTGTGCTGTTGATCACAAACCTGCTCTGGATCCAGAGACAAGAATGTCTGCACTGGAGGCCAGGGTGATGACATACACCCATCAACAGCTCACAAGACCCCACCTCATATGAAGCAGGCACAGGTTTGGATAACTTCCATATAATGAAATTTTGCTATCAATTCCTATTTGCTTAAGCTGAACTGCAAGGGTTTAAATTTCCCCAGAAAGATGGGACACAAGCTCAGGGGCTCTTCAGTAAGGTGACACATTTTCCCTTCACACCTTCTCTGAGTGTTGGATCCTTTGGATGTCTCCCAAAAAAACCCAACAGCTTAGCAGTGAGATCTTGGCAGGTGAGATGCATAACACACAAGTGTGAAAAAAATCCAAGCACTGCATTTAGATTTGTAGGTAACACTTTATGGAGCTTTTAAGCCTGAGAAATGATACTGTAGTTCCTACCCCACTAACACCTCTTGCAGACACTTCCAGCATTTGCTCTCTAAGCCAAAAGGATCAGAGGTGTTTAGCATGTTTTTTCAGACCACAATACAGTTTTGAATTTTGAAAATTTCAGCTTTCCTATTTTTCTCATACTGTCTTTCATTATTATGCACTTTCAAATTCACACGTCCTGTGGTATCACTGCATTCACATGGTATCTTCAGGTTTTGGCATACAGGTCAAAAATTTCAGATGTTTCAGGAATTAATGCAGTTCTCTGATACAAATGACTCATTTCACCCTTGCTGTCTTGACCTCTCTACAGACAGAGCATCCCTAATCAGGGATATAGATCCCAAAATGTACAGGCCAACCAGAGAAAGTATTTCTTAAACGTATTCCCATGAAAAATGGAAACATTAAAGCAAAGCACCAGGAACACTGCTATCTTCATTCTATCTGGAATTCAAATTCACCTTCATTAAACTATTAGCTCTAATTTGAATTAAATGTGTACTCTGGCTACAGAACCATTTCCAGTGACCCTGAAAAAAATAAATCATTGTGAAAGCAGTAACAAATACACTTGACAAAGATGAAAGGCTTGAACTTACACATAATGTGGAGAGATATTCAGAAGCTGTGATCACATTTCCACTTAAATCAAACTGATTAATTTGGCGGAAGGCAATAATATTGACATCATCAATGTCACTGTTCCCCACCTGCAATGGGAAACACACTCAGGCTCTTACCAACAGAGGAGCAGTTAACAAAGCACAGCAACACACCCTTTAACACAACACAAATATTGCTGATCATTTGAAATAGAAAGTGGTTTTTGTTCTATACTAACCACATTGCAAGTCCCTGTTCTCCAGAGTGCACAGCCTGCAATTGCAGACTTGGGCATTATCAGCATGAGATTCATGACATTAAGCTAAAAATGGAACTCTTAAAAGCACAAACTATTCTGGAAAAGGCTGAGGTACATCCACAGGACTGCCTTTTCTCAGAACATTGGTCTCAGTATTTTGCATCTGTGCTGAGAGAGGCAGAGATGTTTATACAGTTGATCAATGTGGAATATTTAACAAGATTCCACCAGTTTTCAATTCAAACTTATTACTGCATTTTATAAATACTTGCTAGTCCAAATTACAATTTCATCTACATCAAGACTGCATGATTTGGACCCAATAAAACAACAGTAACTATCAGTCCATAACTAAATACAAGTGTAGGACAACATGACAATTCATGATGTCCTCAAACTATCACTGCTTTGTTTTAAATCACAATGAAATGCTGAATGGTATTCCATACATTTATTCTCTTATTCCTGGATGCATAGTTTTCATGACTGTGAAAGAATCCTTTTCACATGTTTACTGTTTGGGCTTTATCTCACTTCAGTTTTGAGCTATGGTGCTGACACACAATGTGGGGCCTGTTTTTAGGGAGCTAACTTGCTGAAAGGCACTTGTCTAAACAGAATGCCTTCACTACATTGCTGCTGACAGAGCAGACATAATGCCTGGACAGACCCACCTCATATTTAAGTGATGCTGGAAGAAAAGAGAAAAAATTACCTCAATTGCCCGATGCTGTGGTAGAGCTCTTTCAATGTGATCGTTGCCTTCAGCTTTGAGTTGGACATGATACACACAGCCAGGCTGAAAGCAACATTCAGATGATAAATCCCAGCACTGAGTAATGCATACTTTAATTTTAGGGAGCAGTAAAGGGAATTTTCTAACATTCCATTTAAGATACGCCACCCAAACAGATTTAACTCTATGCAGTTAAAGTTTTCCTTATCTCAAATAGAAAACTTAACTCAATAACACTATTAGGAGTGTTTACTGTCAGAAAATAAGACAAGTCTATATAGAACTTTCATTAGTCTGTTACATCACAGTATTAAAAGAAATCATCTGCTGTGATGAAGGAAAACACAGGATGAAAACCTGATCAAACATTGCCTTTTACTTCAGGAAATTGTTGACTCCTGACATAATGGTGCCATAAATTCAGCTTCCCTATACTTTACATCCATGCTGTGCAACCAACATCACACACACCCAATAATCAGCTACAAACAGGCTGTTGGTATCTTCACAAGAGAAACTAAACACTTCCCTGAATTCTTTTGCCTATGAAAGTTCCCTGCTGGCCACCCAAGCACTGACCAGGGATTGTGTTGTCACTCCAACTGCTCAGTGTTTGTGGAGGCCAGCACAGCATGCTGCCACAGCAACTTCACTGACTTACACCACAAGCTTTTCTTTTCCCCTTCATCAGGCTCAATGTTCACTACAAGCCCATGTTTGTTCACACAGAGAGACTCAAGGGAGTCTGAGTTAGCAAACATGATGTGAAAACACAAACCAATGGTTACTGAACAGAACCCATTTCACTGCTCTGTTGTCACAGAAAAGTGACAAAAAATAAATGACAGAGAGCCTCCTCCTCCTCCTTACCCGAAGGCCCCGGAGCCTGAATTTGCCCTCTTCATCAGTTATTGTGTCTTCTCCATAGATGCTGCAATCCTTCTGTCCCACAGCTTCCACTGACACTCCCTGCTCAGGCTCTCCATTCAAAGAGGAAACTGTGCCATAACAGCTAAAGGTATAAAGACAACCAGTTGCTACAGTTGCTATGCTGGTTTAATACATATTTTAAAGACATTTTATTGTTAGAACTGATGGGCAAAGTACTTAATGTGTTTACCACAGCATTGAGAATAAAAGGGATATTTATGTGTGCATGTGTGTGTGTGTGTGTGTGTGTGTGTAAAACAGTTTAAACCATTAACATTTGCTGCAGTTCAGAGCACAACTTTAGGAATCCAAATTCCCTAAACTCCATGAACAGCAGTTCTTTCTTACCCCTGAGGGCAAGGAAAGGAAGGACCTTGAAGTCAGATATCTGAACTGGTCTACCATAACTAGACTAGTCCTCTCCTCTCCCACTGAACACAGCACAAACCACTTCCAGTGCCACTGAGACAGTGCTTTCATAGCCATGTTTTCCTGGGCTTAGCTATATATCCACATCCATGAAAAAAGGCCAAGAAAAGCACTTACATACAGCACATTTAAGTTAAATTGAGACTTGGAAAGTTTCCTTCAAACCTGCAAGAACAGAGGCGTGCTGGGAGGAAATACATTTGGCACAACATATCCTGATACAGCCCATACCATCTTCCATGGATTCCAGCTCCACTGACCTGTAAGCTGTTCTGTAACCAGTTATCTGGATTTTGAGATTTTGTCCTTCCTGCACTTCAATCATTTGTGATGATGGCTCAAACCGAAATTCTTTCATCATGGGTTTAAAGTAATATTGCCCTGGGCTCTGCAAAGAGGCACAAAACAAGCTGTTCATTCATAGTGATGCAAAGACTCACCAACCCCAAATATGCTTTGCAAGAGCTCTCCAAAGAGCTGATGTCCTCTGTTCCAACCACAGGTTAAGCCTGGCACAAAATGTGAGCAGTGGAAAACAGGGAGCACATTGGACAATAAACTGATGGAATTCCACCTGATGACAAAGTGTTAAGAGAGAAAGGAAACTACAGCCCTAAAACCTTACAAGACCTCAAGGACAGGAAAGTGACCACAAAAGGATGTCTGCAAAGAAACCATTCAAGCATGTCTACACACATATAGATCAATAATGTAATTAGATTTCCTTCCCCCTAAAGATTCTCCAATGATCATCAACAAATTGGCTTGTTTCATGTTTACAGACTGCAAATTAGTAACTGAGATCAATCAACATCATCTACGACCTGTTAGGGAGAAAGAAACCTCTTGCCATGTTAGATTTCACAGCTTTCCCTTGCTAAGATTTTAAATGCTGTTTATTCTCAGGGATCTGCATCTCTCATTGTGGGTTAGGGTTTCAAAGGACACTGCCACTCAAGAGAGAACTATTTGGGAGGGCAAAAGAACACAGCCCCACACACAGCCATGCTCAGAAGAATCATTTCCACTTACCAGGTTGGAAAATGTCAGCATGCCATTGTCCTGTGTGAGGAGGTTGGAGCGAAACACCCCTCCACTGAGGGACAGGAGAACTCCAGCAAGAGCCTGGTCATCCTCTGATTTGATCTGTTTTTGAAGAACCAGTCATTTGAAGTGTGAGTGAGGGTTTCTTTATGGAGAAGGGTTCAGTTGAAAAGTCCCTTGCAGAGTGCAGGGGTGGGCTGGCTCTGAGCACTCAGCTGTGAGCAGAACTAACCCCACCTGTGCTGCCCCTCCTGCCAGAGCCCAGGGCTGCAGAACCCTCTGCTCCAAGCCCTGGGCACTCACAGCCCAGGGCACACCATGTGCCACCACAGCAGCCATCCTCCACCTCTCCACAGAACACACAGCAGGGCCAGAACAAAGCACCCCAAAGACTGGACATTAGCTGGATCAGATCACACCTACACCTTGAGGGATAAAACTCATGAAAACAGGGTGGTCCGACTCCATAAAGGCAAATAAAGCCAGTCTTTTGGACTGCAGGCTCTAACTTTCACTCTATAAACCTTGCAAAGTATCTTCTGCACAGCAAATCATGGTCTACAACTGAGCTCATCCACTGAGATTTGTCTCCTCATGACAAAAATCATTATCCAAATAATAATAATAAATTATCCCAAAATCCCACACCCATTTGTGTTTGGAAAACATGGATTAACTTTTTGCCTGTCCAGCTCCAGCTGCACACACTATTCACTATTCATTTAGAGCCCAGAATGTTCAGAACATTACCTCAAATGTCACCCCAGCAAGAGCAAAAGCTTTGAAGTCTCCAACTGTTCCTTCTACTGCAGTCAGAACAAAACCTTCCTTCTGAGCAGTGATTGTGTATTCCAAGTCACTGTGGAGTGGCCCAACGCTTCAAACACAAGGAGAACAGAACTTATTTCAGAAAAAACACTTGGATATCACATACACATTTGTCAAGTAACCACTGTGTTTTTAACTAAAGAATCCAAAGGTTCAAAACAAATCTGTTCATTACCTGTAAGTGCCTTTGCCATCAGTGAAAACTGTGATGAGTGCAGAAGTTGCTCCCTTCTCACTAATGACAATCTCAACACCTTCCAACTCAGGATGAATTTGCCCTTCCAGAAATAAACCTGCTTTTCCATGAATCTCTATCAGCTTCCCAGGACAACTCTCTTGGTCATTGTGAAGGGGATTTAAGACAAAGAAAAAGGTCAAAAATACACTTAACACTCTGGCTTGCAACTAGAGTTTAACTACTCCCAAAGAAATCAGCTGGTGGCCTTTTATCTTAAAATAAGACATCAATCCACACAATTTCATGGCCTCTTAACACCTCTTACAACATCTTACCACTACCAAAAGGAGTAACTACATTTCAAAGCTGTAAGCACATGCCCAGAAAAACCTTACAGATCTCTGAAGTGGTTGGAGGTCTCAGTGAGTTACACACACTGCAGCCACATGGAGACAACGGCAATGAAACTTCCTTCTAGCCAGATGAGCTTTGACAATATTTTTTGAGTTTAAACCCAGGTGAGCATATGTCATGTTTAATGACATTAAGTAAAATTTTATTTCCCTCCCTCAAATGCATTTAGAACACACAAACAAAGTCACAAGAGGCACTTAACATTTCCTAGTGATTTCAAACAAAATATGTTAAGAATCTGAGGACAAGATGGACACTGACCTAACAAGCATCATCAATAGCTGATAACACTGACAATTCTGAAGTTTATCTTTTTTTTGTGAATATTTTTATTACTGTAATCTAGTGGGGGAAAAAAAAAAAGAAAACTTCAACAGAAACTTGAATTTGGTAACAAATTCAAAATAGAAACCCTGTTTTCACACAACCCTTTTTCTAGGTTGCAGTACTGTGAACAATTTTGAGAATCTGGTGTAACACCCAGAAACCCAGCCTTCCTCTTGTGCCAGGTGGTTTTTCAGCACTTGGGAGAATATTCTGCTGATAAAAACTGCACTAGAATCCTCTATCAAATAAATTCCAAATTCCAGAATGAAACTGGCCCAAAGAAATAGCTGCAACTGAAACTTCCCTAACATTACTTTTGGGGTTATTCATATGTTTATCTACACAGATACATTTCAACCATAAAAATCTAATCCTTTCAAACAATAAACTATTTATATCTACCTCCACTAACAACTGCTTCCACATAAGGTGGGTAGAAGAGCAGCTCTTTTGATGATGGTGTTACAGTAATTTTTTCTCCAGACCTGTAAAAAACAAATAAGATATAATTAGAAGAAAATCAAATTAGCAGCTCTCACAGAGAGCAGAATGCAGGAATGCATCTAAATACTCCAAGAAAACAAGTATTGTGGCAATTTCAGGCACACGAAGGACGAGGCAGACACAGAAGGTCAGGCAGGAAAAGCTTCATTCTAATTTCTGACTCCATCTTTTATATATTTTGGCCAGAAGGCAAAAGATTGGCTACACAATCACCACCTTCTTGACCTCATTGGTGAACATCCCCATCAATCACATTCCTCCTCTGCGAGGAGAAATATGTAAACAAAATAGACAAGTTCTAAATATCTACATAGTTTATATGAAGCTGCATGAGAATCTCCACTACAAACTGCAAACACTGGAAAGCAGGAAAACTCAGGGTGACACAAGTATCAACAACAATCTAAGCAAAATTCTTACTATGTGGCACTAAGATTCCTTGTAGCTCAGAGCCACCAAAGGCAGCCAGCCAGCAGCTCTGTCCTACCTGGAATTGTATCACTGTTCTGCTTGGCACAAACTCCAAACAAACAGTACAAAGAACACACCTTGTGCCAGTTTCAGGGCACACAAAGGATGAGACAGGTCAACACAGACCTGCTGTGTTGACAAGCACAGCAGGTCAAGGGAAAGCTTCTCCTTTATTTTAAAAATCTGCCTCCATTATATATATTTGTACAGAAGGCCAGAGATTGGCTGCTCAGATTGCCACTCCTTTGATCTGGATGGTGAATACCACCATCAATCACATTCCTCCTCCCAGAGGAGAAAACTGTAAACAATAGATAAATTCTAAAAACACACATTGTTTTCTTGAAGCTGCGTGAGAACAGCACTGCTTGAGTGTGTGAACAAGAAAAGTGCAAACAAGAAAACTGAGGGTAGCATCACCTCACCCACTGGAGCTTGGTATTACCTTGCCCAGTATGAAAATTCATACAAGAATGGTCCTTGGAGCTCCTCCACCATCTCTTGCACTGGGGGCTTTGTTCCCTCCTCCTCCTGGGCCTTCTTTTCCCTCTCCTGCCGGCGGCTCTCGATCTCCGCCAGCTGCTGCTCCCGACGGAGCTCCTGAACACATTTCAGGGGCCCTAAAACTAAGGCAGGTTCACTGTCAATGGATGACCTGAAAATATGGACAAAGAACAACATCACCTCCTTCCATATGGAGAGAGAAGAGCTTCTTGTATCTGTTAATTATCACCTTTACACCACCGCAGGTAAGTCCCAGGCTATTTTTTAAACTCATTCCTCTTTAACTGCCCTGTTTATTCTGGTAAAAGCACAGAAGTGGTATTTTTAGGCAAAAGGATCAGTTTGCCAGAGTGCCTTTAACAAAGACCTGAACTAAAAGAGAAAGGCTGGAATGTCAAACCTGAGAACAAGCTTAATACAGAAAGGATGAGTTGTACGAAATAAATAAAAAGACTGCTAAGCTTGCTTTTTTTTTCAGAACTAGGAACTTTTGTCTCAGGAGCAGAGAATACAAGGAGAAAATAACTTTTATCACACATAAATACTTCTAAGAGCCAGCAATTCCCAGGAAAAGCTCTGAGTTCTCACCTATCTGCCCTATATATTTGAACTACCCAGCTATTTTGTCACTGTCCACTGAACAGATTGCTAGATAAATTCAACCAAGTTCTTAGAATCAGCTCAGAGCAATGCAGTTTGTTTCACTCTCCCTGGTATTGCATCCTCTCTTTTCTAGCATTTTCTTCTAGACTCCAATCATCCTTTGTATCTTATCATCTGTCTCTTCTCCAACAGTCAGAATTCTCAGGGAGGACTGAACCAAAATGATCACAATCACTTTTCCTACAGCCACTTTAGATTACCAGGATAGTTCTGTCTCCTGCTTCAGTCTTCACCTATATTCTAGTTTGGCTTTTTAAGAGACATAGTTACTATTGCTCTATCACATGAAGTTTCATCAAGGCTTTATATTCTCTCTCTGCAGTCCAGACACAATACAGAAACACGTAAAAATTCTTTTTGTCTGAAAGCCTGTTAAAAATTTGTATAGGCACACAATTTCAAGATATTCACAATAAATTACTATAGTCTTATTTTCAAAACATACCAAGCCATTATCAAGAACTAGTGAGAATTAGCTTTGCTTTTGGTTGAGGTTGTTGGGGGTTTTTTGTTAACTAAAAGTTAATGGGTCACAGCCATGGATCTGGCACACAGACCTGTATAAACAACTGACTTGCTTTTAAACCCAGAGCTGTTCCCTTTATGTTGATGGCACTTCACAAACTGGACTTCAGCTGAAAATCCTTGAGGCATTCAATCCTTGAGGCAGAACTGATCAGAGATATCTGTGGCAACTAAGCTGCCTTCAGAGCACCAGCCAATAGCCTCCAAAAACCCAACAAGCTGAGAAGGTGGGTACAATATTCACCTCCTCACTAAGTTGTTTTTAAAATCCTAATGGCTCTCTGCTGTCTCAGTGTCTCCTTTCCAGCTGCTGGAGTTGCCCAGCAGTTGCAGTGTCAGGGTTGTTAATCTTGGAAAACTTGAGGCAATGCTCTGCAGGTAATGTTTTCTGAAAAGATGTTTCCTGCATTCAAAAAAGTTTGAGAACCCATAGTCTAGAACAAGCAGACATCAGCAGAGTATCAATAAAACACTCATCATTATCAGACACTTTCAGGCAGATTTGGCACCTCATACAATTAAAGCTGTTCACAAATCAGTGCTCCCTAGTGAGCTGTCTGTTCAGCTAAACATAAATTGGTGCATTAGTGTGCAATCACTCTGCATGCTTTTCCTTTTATAACCCTCCTCACACTAGGTACAATGCTCTAAAGCAGCAGATTCTCATTCTGAGCAAAGAAAAAAGGGAAAAAACACATGTCAGTGCCTTAAAGAGCTCAGACCTAAGCTAAAACAATACCCTCTGAATTCTGAAACATCAGTTCATTAATATATATAAAAACTCAGAAAATAATTCCTTTTTACCAAGACACAAAAGTAGGGAGGGCCAATGTTGAAATGATGAGAAAATGCTCAAAATCAGGCTGGATTTCTCTCTCTCCAAACTATTCAAAGCACATCTTAGCATTAAAAACCTCTTGCAGCCTAGGCTAGGATGCCATCCCCTTAGAAAGCAGCTACTGCAGCACTAAAACTGGAGTAAAGCTTTATGAGAAATGTCTTTTTCTTCCACTTTTTATAGCCCCAGGATTTCTTTGTCCTTACTTAATGGTAACAGTCACATCCATCAGTTTATCAGTTACAATTGTGCCAAGGACATGGTGACGAACTGCAGTGAGGGTCAGGATACTGGGAGAGGACCTGCAAACCAAAGGAACAAAGACATCAATTCAAGGTCCCCTTCCCAAATAAGCAAATCTTATTTAGCAGAGTCTGTGCTCTCACCCCTGAGATTGAAATGCTTTATAAAAGACAATACAGAAATTACACAGCAAAGCTGTGCTGGGATGGTCATCTGTTGGAAAGGGAGCATCTCTCAAGTCAAGCCTCAAAGCAATTCCTTCCTTTGTGCCTTCTGCTTCCTCTCAAGCTACAGCTGATTTGATTGATTTCATATGTCAAAGTGTCATTAAACACATCACCAGACCACAATCTATAAATAACTAATTAAACCTGCCTGACTGAGGAAGATCAGCACTGCTTACTTGTGATAAGGGCGAACATTTATTCAGCTTGCAAAAAATGGGGTGAGCAGAATCAAATCATCAGAAGGTCATGGCACCAGTGGCATGCAATAGTGGTAAGTGCCTCTCAGTAATCTTACTATCTCTTTCAGCTCTCAGAAGAGACCAACAGCTCTCACTGAAATAACTCTCCTCTGCTACAAAGCAAACCCAACACCAAACAGACAGAAAGCTGACAAAAATACCCATCTGAAGTAACTAAAGCACTTTTAAACCCTATCACCAGCTGATTTTTATTACTTCCAAGAGAGAAAGGACAAAAGAACATGTGTGATACACCTTGCCAGAGCCCCCCTCTACACATGCTGTCCTGCTGAAGGCAGGCAGGAGAAGGGAGCACTAAGGGAAGTGGCAGTGGCAGGAGGAAGGTGAGGAACAGTCAGACCCTTACGTGTCGTAGGTGTAATAGTCGTGTTCGAACTGGTGGCAGGAGCGCGGGGTCACCTCGTACACACCTGCCAACAGCAAGGCAAAAATCACCCACCCAACTCACAACACTCAACCTGGCTGAATTCTCCACATCACATGGCAGCAAGGGTACAGAAACAACTGCAAACTTTGACTACATAGCTGCTGCCTTTCACAGACACCTTCTAAGGTGTCTGACAAACAGAACCCATATGAAGGAGATTATTTTAACATGATCTTCCTTCATCAAAGATGAAATACTTCCACCACCAAGAAAAAAAAACCAGTAAAATTTTAATTCTGGAATCTAGATTTGGTGAAGGACTAAATATCAGAAGAAATGGAGAATTCTAAAAACTTGGAACAGATCATACAGATATGCAGATGTAATTAAAACAATGTCTTTCAGAAACCACAACAATTTTTTTTTTTTTTTTTAGTTCCTAGCAGTATTTGCTAACTGGTTATTTTTCATTTTTTAAACTAATATTTTAATGCTGTTACCTGGCTTTGAAAGACAGAATCTATTAACTCCTTTGGACAGGTTATAAACACCAACATTCTCGGGTCCATTTCCATCCTGATAGAATTCCTGTGAAGCCACAGCACAATTCACCATTAGTAACTACCACACAACAAAATGGAAACAGTATTTGCCTAAAGATACATGAATGCCATCTCTTTTGTAACACCTAACATCCTAAGACCATTTTACCAAACTTAAAAGACAAATTTTGAAGCAGTCTGAACATCCATGTTGCTGTGCTCTGTGACCCTCCAGAGACAGCAGAAAGCTCTGACTCCAAGCACAGTCCCATCCACCTTCACAAGGTCATTAGAAACACACAACAACATTTGTTTCCTACGTACCAGTGTGATTGCATGAGAAAGAGAACACCTCAGCATATATCCAGTCTGCCTGAATTCTACTCCTGACACATCTTCCTCCAAGACTTCCAGTTCCAAAGACTTATTCTTCCAGCACCAGTCTTCATGTACAATGCTTACTGGAACATACACCACACAAAGCATTTTAGTGAAGTAAAACTGAGTAAATAAGGGCAGGTTTTGTGATACAAAAAGCTTGTGTGTCTCTAGCTTCCCTGACAAGAATCTTCAAATATAAATACACAACAGTGCCTGTAATAGCAGACCTGGCTCACAGCACTGCAGCATCACCAGGAACCCAACACATCCATCAGGAAAGCTGTGCTATGAAAAGGAATAATGAAGCCTGGCCACCTTGGAAGGCTCCTCAGTGGGCACCACCACTGTGACAGGCAAAGCAGCCTAGAGGACATCACAACCTCACCCCAAGTTAACCTGGTGGAAAGATGCTCCCACTCCTGTATAACGAGTGAAATCTATATACTCCTTCTACACCCTTCCCTGGAAAACAATTTATTTTCACAGGCCAAGGCAGGCTGGCCAGAATACATATTGTCCTTAGGAGCAACATTCTGGACGCAGAACTAGAGTATGCCCCTGTTCTTAGGCTTGGGACAAGCTAGTTCATGATAAAGCCCACTTCCCCCACACCAGCCACACAGACCCTAAAACTCAGGGGAGCAGGAACCTTTGGGCTAACACAGGATTAAACATCCAACATTAAGAAAACCTGATGCACTGTCGTGAGGCGTTTTTCCACATTCTCTCAAGTTTCACAACTGCGTTGGGCATAACTGCAAAAGGCATCCACGATAAGAGAAGTGCTCAGATCAGGTCACAGACTGAGCTACCAGGTGCCCGCCCAGGCAGTTCCCCTGCCCATACCTTTGTACTTTCCCGGGAGCACGCCCTCGAAGGTGAAAGGCACCGAGTCCTTGGCGCCGGCCAGCTGCAGGCTGCGCTTCTCCCCCTGGCGGCTCCCGGCCTGCAGTGTCACCGTCAGCTCACCGCACGCGTCTGCGAGGGGACACGGAACGTCAGGCCGCACCCAAAACCAGCCACACCGCACCACTGGAAGGCTCGCTCCCTCCCAATTAAAACTTGTCTCTTAGGCACGTGCTGACCAGTGTTTTTCTGCATTCTGCAGGATTTTGAGATTGTTAACCCTATTCTTTTATCTAATGGCACGACAAAACCTGAGATCAGCATTAAACGCCTGGGTTCACCTCACTCTGCAGAGACTTTAGAGCCCAGTAAACGCCTGTGAGACAGAACACAAAGTAAGGGGAGGATTCAGAGGAAGTGTAAAAATGATAAAAAATCTGGCTCCAATCATCTGCTGAAATCAAGGAAATCAAGGAAAACAGCAGGAGAGAGGAGAAACCTTAGACTAAAATAAAGACAAAAAGCTTATGAAAGAGAACAGACATTGAAAGCTTCTGCCAACAGCCTGAGCATCTATCCTACAGTTTTTTACATGCACTTCTTTTTTCCCTTTTTTTTGGTAAACTTCTTTTGCACCTCCAGTACTTCTCTGATTGATGTACAGTATCCCAAGTAGCAGTCAGGGCCATTTCCTTCCAGAACCCAGCCATTTTCTGAGGAAATAAGACTTGCTTATCCCTAGCAAATATTAGAAGTAGGTACATAACTTTACTCCAAAGTTTGTTAAGGTTCCTTACTAGGCCACAACAACTCCCAAGAAGAGCTGCTTTTTCCATGTGCTGCAAGTTACATTTACTCATCTGCTGATAGGACTAACCACAGCAAGTGTCTTGATGTCAACAACACTCACTGACACATGCAGTGCTGAAGTTCTCTATCCCATTGCCATTTCATTTTCACAATGGACTTACCTAAACAAGAGATCTTCCCTGAGACAGATGCCAAAAACTGAGAGAAGGTCACATCCATCACTGGTCTGTCAGTAACAGTGACAGGGAACATTTTGGGTTTCAAAGCCAACCCTGCTCTGGTCTCAGCCTCTGGAATAATTACCTGTAGAGTACAGGACATCAAGACATCACCACCTTTCAGACACCAGTCCAAAAACACACACTCTGCTGTCTTCAATGCATTTATCAGAAATTAGAAAATGGAAATCTACTGTAAATCCCAGGCAAAGCAAAATCAGCCTCTCCAACATGCTTTTCAAAATCTTCCAAAGCACCATGACAGTCCCCCAATGAAGAAATGAAAGCTCATTCTTACCTGAATATTGTATGTACCCGATTTTGCCTTGAAACAAAATGCTCCATGAGGGTCAGTTTCTGTTGTAACCAGTGATGCTTTGTCTTTGTCTTCAGGTATCATGGTTACCTTGTATTTACTGATCTGTTTGACTGTGTCAGGGAATCGAGTAACTGAGATGTGGCCACACACACTGAACCTGTTAAATAAAAAGCAGTCATCAGAACAAACACCTTGATTTGACAAAGATCATAAAAACCTACTTGCTTTAGAACTTCCTTAAAAAGTAAACCTCACTATGTTGAGGTATTAACACAGGACTGTACAGGATTTCTCCTGAAAGAGAGATTTGCAAGCAACTTGCTTCACTCTTCCCTGCCACCAACCCTATCACTTCAAGCCTTTTTCCTTTTTCTTTTTTGTGGTCAGCAGGCAATGGATTTGGGACTTTCTCCCCATAAGTTTTAAATAGTTTCAAATGTTTTGTGTCAAAAACCTCAAATATGATAGGTAATCCACTGGAATTTCTTCAGAAACATTTAGCTCCTGACAACACTACACAAGTCTGGGCATGGCACGGGAAAGGGTCACCCATTTTCACAGCTCCATCCACACATCAAATTGCATTTTCATCCTGACACCAGTCCTTACCCTGTTGCAATGATGTTTGCCAGCTGAGGTGTATTTGGTGCAATCTTCACAGTAATAGTGTCAAAGAACAGGTGTTCTTTCCTGGCATGAATTGTGTATGTACCTGTTGTTATGTTCTCCAGGCGGAAAGAGCCATCAGCTTTTGTCTTCACTGCAACAAATAACAAGAGTTAAAAACCAGAGCATATGTTAATTTTATGTACCAACAGATCCAGAGGGCATGCACTGCTTTAGGCTATTTTTAATTCATATGGCACAACAAATAGTTTTATACTTTTTTACTAGATGAACCTTCATTTCTGTATTTCAAAGTACAATGTGGCATACGGTTGAAAGCAATTAAGAGATTTTCAACTGCCAAACAGATGAACATCTAATGCTCTCATCTAAACCAGAAAATGCAAAATTTATCAGCTGCATGAAATCCACTTTAATGTTTCAAATAAATTACACTTCAAATTACATTTCAAATAAATCCACTTTAATTTTTCAAATAAATACACTGCAACAAAAGCAGGATTAACCCTGAAGGGTTAATTCAACACCACACACTAGTCCTGTACTTGAGTTTAATAAAGACTTCCCCCTGTAGCAACAAAGATCTAGCGCACTGCCTACCTTTAATCTGATTGTTCAGAGTCACAGTGGCATCAGCAACTCCTTCTCCTTCAGGACCATTCAACACTCTGCCTGTGACAGAGAAACCCATCACATGGAAAACAGGCTGAAATGGGAAAAAAATAACATCAGTCTTTACTCAGGAAATGCAAACACACCTACAGCAATCAACACCAACTGTTTTCTCTCCACACACATATAAAGGAGACTTATTTACAGCTCTAGGAAAAAAATGTACCAGGATAATCACAGTGAAAGTACAAACTGATCTCCAGGCATACTGTTCCCCTAAGTACAAAACACACATTCTCAATTTATCTGCACTGGTACAGCTCAGAGGGCTGCAGTCACAGATCATAATGCCATTACACAAGGCACTCTGCAAACCAGAAAAACCTACAGGCCCTTCTCCAGAGATGTGACTAGCTCAACAAGGAAATATAAGCAACCTGGAAGACTACTGCCTGTTTGCAACATGGACATGAAAGTGAACACAGCAGACAGCTTTGCCCTATTTTGTTTCTTCCTAGTAAAAGGGACCAAAGTATAGCAACATAGCAGGGTACTAGAAACTGTCTTCCACCTGCTGTGCATGAAGTGTCTTCAACTTCTTACAAAGAAGTTTTTCCACAGAAGTTTTTCCAGTTTTTCTGCTAAAATCAGTTAGGCTTTTACAGGAATGAGTGGCACAAAAGGATTATTCCCTCTGCAGGGCTCACCTCGATCTGTAAACTGTCATGCTCTACAAGGAAGTCCAACCTAGATGGAGCCACATCAAAGGTGATTCTCTCTCCCCTGTAGAATGGTATCTGAAAGAAGACACATGGCTTTGGCTCCTAAGCTGTGATGACAGAATGGTTTTCCTCTACCATTTTTCATGTTCTTACTGCCATCAGACACCTTTACCAAGGGTCAAATGAGCTGGAAAAAATTACTCAGAGGCATGGAGACATAAATATGAGCAATATTTCAAGACTGATGGAAACCATGAAATTATCAGAAAAGATGGAAAAGTAACCTCCCAGTCAGAATACAGCACATTTGGATGTGCAAGAGCTTACAGACAGGAGACTGTATGATTGCTAGAAGGATTAAAGGAATGAGAGAAGCCTGAATCCCATTGGTAGAGCACACAGACTGAGAATGCAGGACCATCACCCAGGCAATGAAGAAAACATGCTCCCACACTATCCAGATGTAAGAAAGAAAACAGAAAAAAAGGAAACAGCTTAAAGGAGAGGAAGTGGCAACAGCACGCTCTGGTTTAGAAAATGAAAGTTAACAGCCCACTGAATAGACAATAATGAATTTCTAGTCACTTACCACCGTGTATTTCCCACTTGGCAGAGAAAGAAAGCTGAAAGATCCATCTTCTTTTGATACAACATTGCACAAATAGGATAAAGACTCATCTCTTGATTGGAACCCATCCACAGGAGAAATATTGCAGCCCACAACATCCTGTAGTAATAAATGCAATACAACTTCTTGTCTCAAAGAGAACACAGAAAGTAATTGGCAGGGAGGGGGGATACAGGAGGGTTCAAAATACTCAACTGTGAATGAGTGATGGGAAGTATAAAACCATTTTAGAGGCAAAGTTTGATGACATGGTTTAAAATTCATGCATAGGTAAAAGAGGAAAAAACAGCAAATAATCAATTTTACGATAACAAGGACAGAACACTGGGAAATTCAACATCCCCAAAACTCTACCATGTGTCTTAACTGACTTCAGTTCTGTGGACAGGGTTAACAATGCAGAACAGAGCTCAGCTCTACATGACCAAAAGTCTCAGACTCATTTCTTAACACACTTGTAAGGTGGCAAGAGAAGCTGTTGAACTTTGTCTTCCTATCAAAAGGGCAAAGAGTAATTAAGATGTCATGCTGAAGACAAATTACACCTACTGAACAATGAATTATGAAATAATTCCATGGAGGTCACGTTAGATTACAAGGGCCTTGTTGGGAGAAAAAAAAAAATCACAGGAAAGAATCAAATGCAAAAATACAGTTTGAGAGGTTGTGTCACCCTCAGTTTTCTTGATTTCGAGTGTTTGAAATCTTGCACTGCAGATTCTCATGCAGCTTCAAGAAAACAATGTATATTTTTAAAATCTATCTATTGTGTTTACATATTTCTCCTCTGGGAGGAGAAATATGATTGATGGTGATGTTCACCATGCAGGTCAAAGAGGTGGTGATCTGTGTAACCAATCTCTTGCCTGTTGTAGAAATGTATGTAAGAATGGAGTCAAATAATTATAAGAGAAGAGTTTTCCCTTAACCTACTGTGCCTGCCTCATCCTTCATGTGCCTGAAATTGCCACAAGGTTGTACAAGCCAGTGAAGGACAGATGAACATCAAGACAATATGAATCTAGAAACTATTTGGTTCTTATTTATAGCCATACTCATATTGAAGAGGTACTGATCAAGCATTACCTCTTTAGAGACTGAAGAAGAGAAAAGGAGAAACATGACCCCTTTCATGGGCTCTCCATCACTCCTCACAGAGCCAGAGACGTTGTAGCCTGCAACAATCAGGGGGGTGGCAGCGTGAGCGTTGGAACTCGTCACCCGCACCACTGTCCTCGACTGAAATACACCAACAAACATTTTCATCAAAAACAGGCACCAAGTCTCATCTACAGCACCTAAAGAACAATCAGAGACTGCACATTCAACAACACGAACAGAAGCCAGAGCAGCAGAACTCAGAGGGTCCCTGGGCTAGTCAAGACACTAAGACACTAAAGCAAAGATACTTCCTAAAACAGTATTTTTCCTGCTTCATTGATTTAGGAAATGGTCAGGATAGCAGAGCTCCTCAAAAAACAAGCAGTCTGGGAGGGAAGGATTTGAGCTACAATACTCTTACAAAATGTACAGGATCAGAAGATGGAAAGCAAAAGCTCATTTGCCAGTCCTTCCCAGGCTGGCTTCACTATGTCCAAACTGGGTCTGTACAAGGCAGTTCCTTGGCTTCCTGAATTAGATGCAGAAAACTCCAGTAACCCTGCCCACCCACAAAGGCCTTCCCCACACTAAATGATCCAGACAAGGTCTAGATCTATCTTCTCTAAACAGCCAAACCAGAATTTCTGTAGGTTCTGACCTCTTTCAACATCCAGGTAGGATGCGACGCAAAGATTTCATATTCACCAGGAAGCACTTTAAAGAAAGCAAACCTGCAAGGCAAGAAAGGGATTATGTCTCTTCAGAAACAGCCACAAACATTTGTTCATAGAAAAGCAATTCAGACTCTGTTCACTTGTTGGAAAAACTATTTCAGAGCTCTTATAGTCCCAGTCAGTGTGGTTGTATTAAAAGGACCTTGTGCAAATGAACAGATGAATTAAGTATGCACCACCCACACTCACTTTCCTCCAGGTTGTGTAATAGTTGCTTGTATATTTATGTCACTGCCAGCATTTCTCAGTACAACCTGAACTCCAGCAGGACCTAACGTCTGACCTTTGCTGAGAACCTGTCAAAATAAAAAGAAACAGAAGTATAAATGAATGAAAGTAACACATAGGGCTGAATCTCAACACTTTTATGAAGTTGAATTAGCATAAGGTGGAATAAATAAAGACAAAGGAGTCTAACCTTTCCGTTCACAGAAAATCCTGTGAACACAAAGTTAATATCACCTCCCTTTGTGCAAATGTCATTAATGCCATCCACATGGATGTCTACACTGGTTGGTTCTGGAAGAGAAGAAAGATGAAAGAGCATGATAGTTAGTGAGAGAGCAACCACAAGGAAACTCGGCTTCAGCTTTACACAACTGTCACAGAAATGCATTCATTCAGGCATGGCAAGTGCTGCTCTGAAAGTCTTTCTTCAGCAGAGTCAGAGCACCCCCAAATACTGATGCTGAAAATCCTTTTTCCCTCCTCCTGCTGCAGCCATTTTTGTCAAAAACCCACATTCCTTCAAATCAGCTCAAGGGCTACTTTGTCACTGTCTACCACCCAGCTTTACTTTGCCCTGGTGCAGCAAGTACATTTCAGTTATTAAACCATGCAGTATGGTTCATAGGTTTGGAAAAGTGCTCCCTTTTCCCTGCCAGCTGCAAGTCAGAGATAAGTCCACGCTGCAGAGACAGTGTCCTATTGTAAGAAGACATACAAGCACTTACCAAAACTCCACCCTAGGGGAGGCTCAATTTTAAGAATGAAATCCCCCTAAAAAATAAAAAGCAATAGCTGTCTTCATTGATCTAAATTCAATTCAGCTAAAGGATGAAGAAGTAAGTTAAAACACAAGCTTCATGCTGCAGAGAGGAACACAAGACTCAAGTGTACCATTCTCCACCATTCTCCTTTCCTCCTGCTTATGATACTCTGCTCAAAGAATCAACCATATCCACCCAGACAGGCTGGGATGCTGGGCTCACATCCAGCCCAGAGAAGAAATTAAGTATCACCATGTTTTCACCCTGCTTCCAGCACAAACCTGGCTCACAGTCAAGCAGCTCAGTGCTAGAAAGTGTTCAAATCTACCTCCACCTGCCCCACGAGATGGGCTCTAAATCAGTCACTGATATTTCCACTAGCTTGTACTCAACCATTCTGCCCCAACACAGGATAAGAAAATCCCAATCCTTTTAAAAGCTCTGATCTGAAAGGGATCAATCAATACAGGGATCCTCTTGTATCAGAGAGCACCACGTGTTCTGCCACATATATTCTGAAGTGCATCCCTGGAGAGGCTCAAGGGCCTAAGGATGAAATCACCAGGATCAGAAAGCATGTTACATTCTTAGATTGGGAAGGGAAGGAATGATTTGGTGGCTGGACAAGATGACCTTTAAGGGTGCCTTCCAATCCAAACCATTTTGTGTTTCTACTTCTGAACCCTAAGCTAACTAGCTCCTTAAAAGAGCAAAACACCTTGACCATCAAAGAGAATCTTGTATTTAATTTAACTTGAATGTAAACACCTTTCCAGTCTAAGTAGACATCAAATTACTGATACATTCTGAGCTTTCTGGATCATTATTTCCTTAAAACATTTTTAATATCTGCAATTAACCATTCAGCTTATTTTCAATTCAGTCATACTGAAACACCTTCTCATATACATTTATTTCCATTTCTATAGGTAAAAAGTCTGAAAGCTTTATCTGTACTCTGTAGGAGCCTGTACTTTCTGTGCACTATTTGTAGAGCTACAGCACACAGCTGCTGGCAGGAACGCTGCAGCCACTCCAATAAACAGCACAAATGCAACACTGCAGCTACAGTTAGCTGGCTTTTCTCTTAATAATTAGCACTGGGAAATGAAGTCGTTGCATTACAAAAACAGACAGCTGAAACTCTGATCCAAACCAAACCAAATGATGTCCTGATTCAAATGTTCCATGGGTGGGTATTGCTCGGAGAATTAATCTGCCGGCAGATGGAGGTAGAGGCAGCTGCTGCCTCCAGCAGAGAGGGGACAGCGCAGGTATTTGTGTCTTACCTTGTCATAGAGGGGAATCATGAAATACCCATTGTTCGGAGCACAGTCTGTCTGGTATTTCAGAGTACCGTGTTTTGTATATAACTTAATCTAAAAGAAGCAAACAAAACAGACACAAAGATATTTTAAAAGAAGGCGAGGAGCGCTGGAAGCAGGCACTCTCTAACCCAGCGCTGTCACACAGCAGCAGTCGCGCCAGGGGCAGCAGGACACAGCTTATGGCAAGACGGCTGCAGAGTGCCAGAGTAAAGAAGAGCCGCAGCTCCACCGCCGCCTGTGAGCGCGGCCCGGGCGGCAGCGCTCGGCACGCCCGGCAGGCAGCCGGGGCCGGCGGCGG
>JANPWX010000244.1:134095-194084 GCA_024734555.1 Trochalopteron elliotii
AGATTTCCTCGATATATACATACCCAACAATAGCGTGAATTTTCATAACAATTACAGTTACTTATTCCAACCATTTTCTTCTCAGAAAGTGTATGTAAAATATGGTAAGAGGTTTTTCTTTTCCCCACAGCATCGAGCTCAGCGTGCCCCAGGGCTCTCTGCTGGCTGTGGTGGGGCAGGTGGGGGCAGGCAAGTCCTCCCTGCTGGCAGCACTGCTGGGCGAGCTGCAGCCCACGGATGGCTCTGTCACTGTCAAGGTGAATTTTCCCCTCAGCATTTGTTTCTATCACTTGTCTGCTTCCAGGAACTGTAAGGTATTAAGCACAGCATCAGGTACTTGAGGAAAAGCCATTTACTGCTGAGTTTTAACACAGGCTGTATGTATCAGTCCACATTCAATTATCTGAAGGTGGTGCTGACCTCTCAGGTGAGCCTGAATTTTGGGAATAGGAGCTGGAATAGTACTTCAAAGATCCAGTTCTTTTTCCCCCTGTGACAGTGAGCTGAAGTGTCATCCTGGTGAATTGCATCCTGTGCTTGCAACATCTCTTTACTCCCCTGTAAGGTAGTAACAGTGCAGACTCATATTTTGTAAAGCCTTCTGAGAACTGTCAGTGGTGATGATCATTCCAGATTTCCATAACTGAGAGAGCTTTTCTTCAAAGATGGCTTCTCACAGTGTCAAGCTGAGAAAAAGTCTGGAAACATTTGGAAAAGTTTGGTAACATTATTCCACTTTTACAGGACACTGCAGCCTATGTCCCCCAGCAAGCTTGGGTTCTAAATGCTTCAGTGGAAGATAATATTCTCTTTGGGAAAGAGATGGATGAAACGTGGTTCAACAGAGTGACAGAGGCTTGTGCACTGCACCCTGATTTGGAGACCTTTCCTGCAGGGCAGAAGAGTGAAATAGGAGAAAAGGTACTGCCTTGGGTTGAGGTTTTGGCCAACTTTTCCCTCAGTAGCTACAACTTCAGGTGTCCTGCTTAAAACATGTGCCCCTGAGTAACTACAACTTTGGGAGCTGTGATGAAAACACAAAAAAAAAACTAAACTCACAAGAGGCAGGTGCTCAGGGATTTCTGGAAAGTCGGGCCATGATGCAATTTAATTCAAGCCACCTTTTGACAGATTAACCAGAGACATGAGAGATGTTTAAGACAAAAATCAACACATTCTTGGTCATTCTTGGGTGCTCTTTTGCAGGAGAGAGGAGTTGTTCAAGAGACTTTGCCTCTGCAAAAGCCCTGGAGGGAGGGAGGGAGGAAGGGAGGGAGGGAGGGGAGGGAGGGGCATTGATTTAGAAACAAAGAAGTCATAAAGGCTCAGTGTAAAAGGCAGTCAGCAGTTGGGAAATAGGCTGTATCTTTGGAATAAACAGAGACAATCTGTTTTCCAGGGAGTCAATCTGTCTGGAGGGCAGAAGCAGAGGCTGAGCCTGGCCCGGGCCGTGTACCAGAGGGCCCCGATTTACCTGCTGGACGATCCCCTGTCGGCTGTGGATGCCCACGTTGGGCAGCACATTTTTGAACGTGTCCTTGGACCCAGTGGTTTACTGAAGGACAAGGTGTGCCATGAACCTGAACTATAAATAGCTGCACAATGTCTCTAGTTAGAAGAGCCCCCAGAATATTTCCAGTAGGGTGGCTTGCTCAGTTTATCAAAGGCTCACAAATGCCTTTTTCCAGTGGCAGCAGGGGATGGGGAACCTCTGCAGGCCACACAGCACCTGCAAGTCCTGCAGGGAATCTCAGCCAGGAGGAGGAGGGCTGTCTTTATCCTCGTGCAAACCACATGCCCAGTGCCAGCCTTACTTCCTCAGCAAGTTTACAGTTCTTTTGTTCTTTTTACAGTTCTTCTGTTGACATCCTTCCCTTCTTTTGAGATTTACTTCTAGCACAGTTCAGAAGAGCTGCCTGATCTTTTCCAAATTCTATCACCATGTTGTCTAATTACTTTTGAATAGTTCAGTGGCACCTTTACAGTTTTCATCACTTCTCCTCCACTCTTTTTGCATTGGTTGTGTTTTGTTTTTCCTTGGTATTCTTCTGCTGTCAAGCAATCTGGATAATAAACAAGGTTACATAAGAAGGGATGCTAGGGAAGCTCTGTTGGATTCATACTATAAAAATTGCCTAGAAACACTTGATTCAGTTTCACATGACAGAAGGAAAACAGGAAAAAGGCAATTTCTTGCATCGGAAAGTCCAACTAAAACAAACATACCTGATTATAAATACCTTTCTCTCCATGAGGATTGGTTGCAAGTATCAGAATATAACTACTGTATTGAAACACAGGGACTGGCTGAGAAGAATGTATCAGACTTAAGGTGTACTCAAAGGGCTTGACTGTGTATTAGAAATGCAGAATATGCCAATTTATCTAGGGAAAAATTACTTTTCTTATGTCCTTTCCTCCAATTATCTGTGCAAATATGCTCAGAAATGTAAGTAAAAGGAAATGCCCTTTAATTCCATTCAGGATGATGAATTTTTGAGGCCTAAATTTGATCCTGAAATACTGATACCAGTACTGACAGCAGAACAGTTGTAACTGTTCCTTCTTTATTCAAGCAGACTCGTGTGCTGGTGACTCACACAATTAACATTTTGCCTCAAGTGGACAACATTGTTTTTCTGGTGGATGGAATGATCTCAGAAACTGGTTCCTACCAAGAACTTCTGCAGAGAAATGGGGCCTTTGCAGAATTTCTTCATTCGCACATCACTGCAGAGGAGAAGCCACGTGCTGGTTTTCCAGGTAACCCAGATGGGTTGGAATCATTCTTCCTAGGTCTATCAGTCAGTTGTTCCCTTCATACCACATCTGTTTTATTATGGACATTTAAAGCAGAGATCCAATCACAGTAAGGTGTTTCTTGGTGTGAGGAAAAATATGCCTGTCAAATCAGCTGAATGATCACCTCAAAACTGGTTCTTGAACCCTTATTAGTAGACAATAATCATGTAGTAAACTATTACCTACTATATGTGCTATTCTTTAAACCTCACCTTGATTTTTCTACCTTTAGAAATTTTTTAAATGAATCTTTCCTCCATATTACCTGTCTTTCAAAGGCTATATAGGACAAAACAGGATTCTAAAGCATTTAGAAAAAACTCCCATTTATTTCACAGCTATGGGAGACACCAAAGGCACTATCACCACTGGAAATGGTCCATCTCAAGAGAAACCCCTCAGGTAAGCTTACAGCAGTCTCAGACACTGAAGAATTTACTCCAAAGCCCACACAAGCCTATATGGAGGCTCTTACTGAGGATGATACAGGTTTGGGATTGAGCTGTAAATTAACAGCAAGAACAAACAAGCAAAACTGAAGAATAGGTAAAAACCTGCTCCTGAATGTGGAAGTTTGACTGACATTTCTTCTGTATTTCACAAGGAGGCAGAACAGAACTCAGGTCCAGGCTCCTTGCCACATTTGGTTGCTGATCACTTCCCCGTGGGGCTGTAAGGTCAGACTCATCCCAAACCAGCCTCAGAGAGTGAATGCTTTGAGCCTCTGCTCCTCAGTGGCTTGACAGAGCCCAGTCCCTGTGACAAACAAGGACAGTGGCTGGGGTCACTCCAGAGGACCCTGAACACTGCAGCCCTCAAAACAGGCATGGATTTAGGGGTGGATGGGTGGCTGAAAATTGAAAGGATTTTTGTTTTCTTCATGAAGTGGTGATTCAGTATCTGCTGTGGGAAGGGAAGCCATTCCTGTGAGCCAAGACTGTACCAGTGCTGCAGCCACCAGGGGAGCATTAACCAAGGCAGAGACAACTCAGCATGGCAGGGTAAGCACAGCACCTTCCTGCAGAGACAGGGACACGTTCCCTGGGGACAGCACACTCACGGCAGGCAGGTCACCACAGCCAGGGGAGTCAGCTGAGCTGTACTAGTTTGCCCTGTTATTGAGAAAAGAACATATTATACTGAGAATAAATGAGAGCAAGAAGTCAGAAACCTCAAAGAGGCAGCTTTTTCTTTAGGGAACCCCAGCACTCGCCAGACAGGGATCTCCTCACCTCTCCTGATCAGCACAAGCACCCGCACAAGCACCCAGTGTGAACGTGACAGTTCTGTCTCACACCAACACCACAGGAAAACCACTGCCTGACATAAAGAAAGCCTTACATGCAATCCAAAAGTCACATGAGCCTATTGCATAACATTCATCCGTTGATAATGATCATTCATTAGTGATTTCTTTAAGCATGCCTTCATTATTCATCCCTCCATGAGGCAAACAAAACAAGAACCACCATGGTTGCTATAGCTCTGACATATAACTGAGAAACGCCGTAATCAACCATCCCTTGCAGAGCTGCTTTTTTTGCTGCTTTATTTTGTTAACTACCTCCATCCTCCCAACCTCTCCTGCTCTTTTTTTCCCCCCCTTGCCTCTCTGCAGGTCAGTGCTGGGGTGTATGGAGCCTACCTGAAGGCAGCAGGCGTGGCCCTGTGTGTGTTCACTGTCCTGTCCTTCACGTGCCAGCAGACCCTGGCCTTCTCCCGGGGCTACTGGCTCAGCCTCTGGACAGATGACCCTGTGCACAACGGGACACAGCAGCACACACAGCTCAGAGTTGGAGTCTTTGCTGCTTTAGGAGTGCTTCAAGGTTCGTTTAAAGCTGCTCACCTCATTTTTCTCTCCATTCCTGCCTGCCTTTCCCATATCCAGGGTGGTTTCACAGTATTTAAACAAGTGCATACCCTCGGGCTTTCAGCTTCCTGGGCTTTTGGCTCCAACCCTAAATGTTTTTCTTTTTTAATCTCTTTGCATCCTTCCAGCATAAATTAATCATATCAAAGTGCAAGTGGGGGGTCTTCTCCATGCTGAATGAAATCTTGGCTTAGGTCATGTAAAAGAGAGAGAAAAGAAGAGAAACTTGTGGACTTTTACATTTCTTTATCTTTTAAAATGGCCACAATTCTTTTAGTTATTCTATCTAAAAAGAAAAAAATAACACTGAGCAATTTAAAGTGATCCCAATCAAGCTTATTTTGTGATGAATATGAATAATTTGTCCTGCATGTTTGAGTTCCTGAATCCATGCCCTCCCATCAAGCTGGCTTAGAAGGCCTTTAGCCACTCTGTAACCACCCTACAGCAAGGGTAGCTTACCCTGCAGCTCTGAGGCTTGGTTTAATTCCTGCTAAAGAGAGGCTGAACTCCTGTTGCACCTTCCTGAATGCACACTGGTGCTGCATTCACAGACCAAGTGGAAATCACCACCTTGCAAGGGAGAACTCCAAGGTGGGTTTGTTCACACCTAGTAATAATAGTTTCTTTTCTCTTACAGCCCTTGGCAGGTTTGCCTGCACAGCAGCAGTGCTGCTGGGGGGTGTCCTGGCCTCACACCAGCTCTTCCTGCAGCTGCTGAGCAGTGTCCTGAGATCCCCCATGCTCTTCTTTGAGCAGACCCCCATTGGACACCTGCTGAACCGCTTCTCCAGGGACATGGATGCTGTGGATTCTGTCATCCCTGACAAGCTGAAGTCTGTGCTGGGATTCTTGTTCAACTTACTGGAGATCTACCTGGTGATTGTGGTGGCTACACCATGGGCAGCAGTGGCCATAGTGCCCTTGACTGTTCTTTATGCAGCATTCCAGGTAGGAGCTCACAGGTGCACACACAGGAGAGGCTGAAGCAGCACAGCCATGACCCTACAGAAAGCCTCCTTGCATTTCTTAGGAGTGAAGGCATGCAGAAATTAGTTTCATCATCTCAAGTTGCATCTGAGCAAGAGTAATGTCAGTCCCTTTTCCACATCACCTCAGCCTTCCAAAGCACCCCAGGGTCCTCACAAAGAGGCTTGGTGCTTTTCTGGTGTCTAAAACAAATCCTACCTATCCCTCATCTCCATTAGTGTTAATCACGTGAAGACCAAAAGCATTTTTCCTTTCCTGCAGAATTCCTACAGCACATTTTAATACACCCATGTTTGCCAGCCAAGACTGAGCACTGGGGAAGGGCAAATACATCTCTGTTCTCCATCAAGCAAAGGGCTCAGCTGCAGGAGAAACTGAGTGTAGAGGTTCTGTGGGTTCACAGCACCCTGGCTCCTTTGCCCCAACCACAGGGTCACTCCTAATAAAGACAGGACATAACAGAGCTAGGAGCATTGCCTCATCTTTTAGAGGCATCTCCTACATGCACAGAAGGGTTTGTAACACGAGGATAGGATGTACTATTGCACTTATTGAGGCCTCCCCAAATTTCCTGTGGGGCACCTCCACAGAGGCACAACATTTCTAATGACTGTCCCTCCACAGAGGCACAACATTTCTAATGACTGTCCCTCCACAGAGGCACAAGCTTTCTAATGACTGTCCCTCCACAGAGGCACAACATTTCTAATGACTGTCCCTCCACAGAGGCACAAGCTTTCTAATGACTGTCCCTCCACAGAGGCACAACATTTCTAATGACTGTCCCTTCCCCTGGTGCCAGCACTTCTATGTCAGCACCTCCTGCCAGCTGAGGCGCCTGGAGGCTGCCAGCAGGTCCCCCATCTACTCCCACATCTCAGAAACCTTCCAAGGCACCAGTGTGATCCGTGCTCACAAAGACCAGCAGAGGTTTATCTCCAAGAGCAATTTCCTAGTGGATGAGAACCAGCGAATTTGCTTCCCTGGAGCTGTTGCTGACAGGTACAAATCTGCCCAGCAGCTCCATGAGTGTGCTGTAAAGTAATTGTGTGTTGGGAGAAAGGGAGAGGGCACCCAGCAACAGCTCTGTGCTCCCCTCCTGCTGCAGGTGGCTTGCTACAAACCTGGAGTTCCTGGGCAATGGCATCGTGCTGTTTGCAGCCCTGTTTGCAGCCATGGGCAGGACACAGCTCAGTCCAGGAACTGCTGGCTTCTCCCTTTCCTATGCCCTCCAGGTAACCCAGTGTGGAAAAAATACCATGCTTGCCTTTATCAAAAGCAGCTGCATTTTAATGTCTATTGGGAACAATTTCTGTGCCTTTCTAGATGCCTTTTCCTATCAAATCCTGCTGTCATTGCTGAAATCTGGAGTATCTAGAGCACATGGCCCCTTAGGGAATGAACTCCATAAACACATGTATGGGCCATCTTCCTCCTCCTGAGCCTGAACTTAAATATAAGTCAAAGCAAGGCCTGGGCAGCTGAAGCAAAGTCTTCAGCACCTACCTTACCTGCTTGTACACTAGTTGCACAAGAGCCTAAGAAATAGCTACATCATCTTTTAGCATCCAAGTCAGCAGCATTTCATTCTCTACAAAAAGGCTGAAGGGGCTCTGGCAGGACCTGGCTTTCACTTCAGCATTTTAAGGTTTTCTGATGTAATCTAATTTCTCATATAATTAGCTGATGAGGAGATCTTTAGAAATAAACACTAAGACAAAGTACCAGGTAACTCCTGAGCACAGGTCAGGGCTCATTTTACCTGCCCTAATGCTGCTTTTCCAATGTGGCAGATAACTGGTGTTCTGAACTGGATGGTTCGCTCCTGGACAGAAGTAGAGAACAACATTGTTTCTGTGGAGAGAGTCAGAGAATACCTGAGGACTCCTAAGGAGGTAACTAATCCACTACTGCCCTTACTAGAAGGGGGTGAACATCTCTGCAAACTCAATGAGTAGCTTTTCTGTTGCACCTGAAGAACGTCTAGTTTTCCCCTTCTAAAAGGCCAGTCATGTTTCCTTTAAAGAACTGTAGCATTTGGGTTTTATCCAACTGACTAGACTTGTTTTATAATCTCTGATCATCATTTCCTTAAGACAGTTAGGCACTGGATTGCCATTAAAATAGCCTCACTTGTTAACACCCATGGAATGAGACATTTCCTGCCCATATTTGGAGTATTTATTATGTGACTTCAGAAGCAGCTCTCTGGTAACTAATGGCTCCTAGATAGCCTTTGAGCTGCTGAAGTCTCTAGTGCAGTAATTTTTGTTCTGTAATCATTAAAATAATATTTCCATATGCTGCCCTAAGAGAGGAGGCTGTCATACTCCTGTTTATAGGGGCATATAAATTTCTTTTTATTGAACCATTCAATGTCAGAACTCTGACATGCAAGCAACGCTCATCCCCATTTTCAGTAAAGAAAATCTGCCCAGCATCTTTGGATAAAGTAAAAAAATCTGCAGTATGAAAGTCAGAGGCCTTTCTCCAGCTTGGAAACAGCAAAGAGACTGGGGGGCAGTTGGCACAGGTGTCTTCATGAACTTCCCATTCCAGTATTGCCACTTGATGGGGTAATTTAAATCACCTTCAACACTGCTGTCTGCTTCCCTCTCCTCAGGCAGCCTGGACTCTGAATGGCAAACTGCAAGGGCAGGTTTGGCCCACGGAGGGCAGGATTGAATTTAGAAACTACAGCCTGTGCTACAGGCCAGGTTTGGAGCTGGCACTGAGGAGTGTCAGTGTGACCATCAACGGGCACGAGAAGGTAAAAACCCACTCCTTCACTCCTTCAGCAGTGTGAGCAGGGGATGCAGCCCCTGCCTGCACACAGCAACACAAACCTGGCAGCTGTAGGAAAGCAGGAGCCCATCTCCCACACTGCACACCTTGTCCAGCTTATTACAGCAAAGGAATTCCACTTTTTCAGTCTAGTTCCACATCAAGGCCCTGTTTGAACTGCTAAATCTTGTAATTATTGTTCCCATCAAAGGCTTTTGTGATTCCTTTTCATACAAAACAATTACAAACTATAAATGCTTCCATTTAAGAAAGTATTGCCAGACTCTGTGAATCACAAACAGCCCTAAAGGTCTGTCTCTCATCAAAAGGCCAAGAGGAACTGCATGACACGTTTGTCCAACTGTGAGAAAGAAAACAATCAACATCAAAACCAAAGTCCTTCCATTGCACTTTCCAGATTGGCATAACTGGCAGAACAGGAGCTGGGAAATCCAGCCTTGCAGTGGGGCTGCTCAGACTGGTGGAGGCTGCAGAAGGAGCCATCCTCATTGATGGACAGGATATTGCCCAGCTAGGGCTCCATGACCTCAGAAACAACATCACTGTCATTCCCCAGGTATGAAACTCATCTCCAAAATCCTTGGGTGTCTTGAACACCTGGGAAGGGTTTATAAAGATGCTGTGAGAGGAGGGACATTCAGTTTCCAAGCTGGAAATAACCTCTCTGCCATGTTCATCTGCCATTCAGTATAACATTAGTCACAGATTCCCACCCAGCAGGCAGGACCCAAGAGCTCATTTTTATAATTAATTTCAGGAGTTGTTTGTACTGTCTCTGTGCTCAGGATCCAGTTTTGTTTTCTGGCTCCCTAAGAATGAATCTCGACCCCTTAAACCAATACACTGATGCAGACATCTGGACAGCTTTGGAACTGACTCAGCTCAAGAAGTTTGTTGCAGATTTGCCAGAGCAGCTGGAATATAAGTGCACTGACCAAGGGGAAAACCTAAGGTACCTTTATCTGCAGAAGGACAGTGGCAGGGCAGTGTCAGCCCCTGGGCTAGGAGAACAGAGCTGGTTGGATAAGGAGGCTAATTCCTTAAAAAATAAAAGAAAATTCTTTAATGATAGCCAGACTGCAAAGTGCTGCATTACTGTCCTGTTTAGCAGCATGAAATCAAATCATAGGACACTAAGGAAGACCTTTCAGACTTAATCAGTGGTGGGTTGCATTTGTGCAGTACTTAAAACCCTGTTCCAAATGCAGCTCTTCTGGGTGCCATAGCAATACCTTCCCCTCCCTTCTTTAGGCTGCTTCATGCCCTTAGCTACCTGCAGTGCCACCAGCCTCAATCACCCTGTCAGAGAAAGGGAACAATCTCCTTTTCATTACTGATTTCAAATGAATCATCTGTTGTGACCCCAAGTGACTACTGGCCTCAGTTTACCATCCCTCTTCCTACTTGCAGCACTGGTCAGAAACAGCTGCTTTGCCTGGCCAGAGCACTGCTGCAGAAAGCCAAAATCCTCATCCTGGATGAGGCCACAGCAGCAGTGGATTTAGAGACTGATGGGCAGATTCAGTCCATGCTGAGGAGTCAGTTCAGAGACAGCACCGTGTTAACCATTGCCCACAGGGTGAGCTCCCTCCTGGACTGTGACAGGTAAGGACATTTCTGGGCAGGGCCAGCTGGTGCCACTGACACACCACCCTGCTGCTGAACAGCAATTTCATTTCTGTCCTCGTCCTGTTACACCTCCCAGCTTTGCTTTAGAGTGTGGAGGGTCTCCCTCAAAGCAGCAGGGCACCAACAGGTTAATCAGAGATCCCTCACTCCCACACGATGCCTTTCATGGTGTGTCACAGCCCTCTCTCCTCCACTGACAGCACAACCATGACTACAGCTCCTTGCATCACCTCAGAGTTGGGAAACTAAAACACCCAGTGCCCAATCACAGATCTCACTCCAGTCTCAGCTGCCAAAACCCCTCCTCCCAACCCCAGCACTTGAACAGTCACTAATCAGAAACCCTTTCTATCCCAGCACTGTTTCCCAGCTGAAAGGCTGTTGGGAAGCCTGGCTGAATAACCAGCAAGTACCAAAACTTACTTTAAAAACTAAGTAGAAATTACTGAGTTTATTATAGGTGCTGGTGTATCCCCAAACTTACACTTCTTTATTGTTCACAGGATTTTAGTCTTGGAAAATGGCCAGATAGCAGAATTTGGTACTCCAGAACATTTAATAGCTCAGAAGGGACTGTTCTACAGACTGATGGAAGAATCAGGCCTTGCATGACTCACTCATGGAATATCCCAGAGCACCACCACCATCAGGAGTAATTGACCTCATAATTGAGTTATTTTGGTTCCTCTCTGCAATGCCTGACACTCAACCAAAGCTTGTTTGAGCCAGAACTGCAGTGAGTAGATGGAAAGGGGTAACTTGGGATACACATTATTTCCACAGGAAACTCAGCAATTCCACTTTCATTATGTTTCCAGACACCAAAACCTCACTTGACTGCTGAAAATGAGCCAGTCAGGACTTAAATACTTTCCTGGTATAAAAAAAAAACAAGCCAAAAGAGAAAGACCACAGCATTCCCAATTTATACTGTAAACAGAGCCCAAATATCCATCATAGTTTCAAGATTGCAGAGATTCTTTTTAAAAGCCAAGAAGATTTTATGGAGAGCAAGGAAGAATTTAACTGGTAGCAAGGAAACTTAGCTGTCTGCAGTTGATCTTAAGCTGCAGGCAGAACAAATGTTGTATTTTGGCAATGTCTTAAGGACTGCTCACCCAGGTGCTATTGTTACACAGCTGTGGACTCCCAGGCAGCAGCTGGAGCTCATCCTCCAAAGTGCACAAACACTGGGGGAGGGAAGAGGAGGCAGGATGGCACTGAGCAGAGAGCACAGGCTGCTGTTGTCAGAGCTGGGGATCAGATCCACTCCCTCCCTCCCTCCCTCTGCAGGAGCTCCAGCAGGGCTCAGCACTGCAGGGCAGGAACGTGGCTGGGAGTGGCAGCAGAGCATCCATCACTCCTTCTACCCAGGGCTTGGAGCCATCCCACTGCCAGCTGCTCACAGCAGGGCACGTCCAAACGTTGACAACATTTCCAAATTGAATTTGGCCATGAGGAATTGGCCTGGTTGGAAGTGTCCTCCTCTCTGACCCCTGCAGCACATGGGGAAAGCAGCAGGACCTCACCTGTTGACCTGATGGTTCATTCCTGGTTTTCTTCTTGAGTGCAAGTTGACTCTTGCATGTGCCACCCTGGTGCTGCAGAGCCTCTGGCATGGTCACCTGGCAGATGGTTTTGCTTTGACAAACCAAAACAGAAGCAAAAGCTTCCTGGGCTTCCCACAAGTGTCTGCAGCCAGAGCTGTCCCCAAGCCTCTCCTCAAGAATCACAGGATGACAGTGTGACAGACAAATACACACTGTGAGACACTGCTCTTTACTGTGACTTTTGTTAAACCACCCCATTTTTCTAGAGAGCTGAAATAAAAATAGAATCAACTGTTGAAATGGGTCTCCTCAGTAAACTAAAGCACAAATACAACACAGAAAGGGGCAAGGGAGAGGGAATGGGAGAGTTCCAGCTGCAAAAGTCAACCCAGACTGGCAAAACCCAGCAGTTCATTCTCCAACTCCTCACCTCCAGCTAGGTGGCTTCTGCACTCAAGTCAAGAACAGTTTCTGCTGGACAAGTGCCTGAGATACTGAGGTCCAGTGCCTGCTGCCACACTGGTGCTCAGGTACTAGGAAAGATTTTTCTTGTCTCTCCTTTCTCCAAATCTCAACTTGAGGGCACAAACAAAACAATTCCAAAACCAGATACAAGTTATGAGTGGCCCACAAAGGTTTACCAATGGATCTCAAAACCAGGAGCATTTAGAAGTACTAAGATAAAAGTTAGGTATTTTTCCTTTTTAACTGAGGCCAAAGAGGAACAGAATTGCCCACGTTGCTGGGTAATTCTGAAACGGACATCTTTTAGCATTCCACAATCTCCAATATAAACATCTTCAAATGCTCGTTTTCCTAAGTTGGTAACAAAGAGAGAAGGCAACAGGAGACAATAATGAAAACACAGTTTCACACTGGTGACCTTTGAAAGAGCACATTTTTGCTGTCAGCTAACCCAAACTAAGAGCAAGCAAAAACACCATCAGCTTTCACACGTCAAGTTGTGGTGAAAAGGAAAAAGAAAAGCATATTACATATTTCATTACATATAAAAAACCTGCCATGTTTCAGATGTGCTGGAGTCCTCAGGGATAAGTCCAAGTACTGTGATGAATCTGGAGCTCAAGTCTCACAGAAGTTTTATCTGGAAGTTGGTTGAAGCAAAATATATAAAGGAGTTAACACTTGGAGATACCATGTAGGAGAGAAATGCTACCTTAAAAAAATCCTTGTCCCATGATTCCAAGTTTAAGGCAATACTGAAACTGCTAAAGCCAGAAAAATAAATCAGAGGTGTCGTGCATTGATTTACACCAAGTTCATGCCAAACACGTACTGTGCCAGTGACACTCCCAGTCCCCAGATGGTCACAAGGTGCACAGGAATGTCAAAATGTTAAAGGTGTCAGTGACCCAAAGCACAGTTGTTCCTGTGCCACAGTTGGGTCTGTTGTCACACCACAAAAGGATCTTCATGGGGGTCAGGACTGGGAACACTTACAGAAGTAGCTCTCTTCACACACATGAAATAGGGTGGTTGTTGCAGGTCTCCTAAAAATTCTGAGCTGTTTTTTTTTTAATGGCAGAATCAGCCTTTCCAGATGTGAGGAATCTTCCATGTTGCAGTAAATAATGCCAGCCAAGATACATCAACATGCACTGAAATCAGATACAGTGAATTCAGCTGCACAGCAGCTCCTCTCCCCAGTCCTTGCCAGGGCTCTCCTAGGATGGGGTGGAAGGGGAGGATCACAAAGTGTTCCTGGAGGATGACTGATCCCAAAGCAGGGCAGGTGTCTCAGTGGTATTCACAGTTCCTCTCCTGGGTCTCTGCAGGGAGCTCCATCTCCACCTCAGTGTCCCTCACCAGGCACAGCCCCTACCCCCAGCCCCCTGTCCTGTGCTCTGTTCCTATAAACCATGTGCTCCAAGCATTCTCCACCCTTCTGTCCATCACAGTGCTGCACAAGTGTTTGGGGATTTGAACAACTAAAACTCCCAGCTCATCCCCCAAACTCCCCAGCCAGCTCCTGCTCATTCCATTTGCACAGAGAAAATTCACACCAGGCTCAGGAGATGGGGCAGAGCCAGGCCATGGACACCACTGGGGTGACAGAGGTCCAGAGCACTGTGACTCCTGCTCTGCTGATCCATCACTGTCACCTGGGCTCTCAGCAAACCACAGAACAATTCAGCCCTGCCACAGCACAGTTCTCTGCACTCATGGCTTCTTACCCACCACCCTAACAACCCCAGACATCAGGCCAAGCAGAATGATTACTCTAAGCAGGACCAACAATTTCTCTTTTCAAGGCAAAAAGCTGAACTGACAAAGCAAACCCCTTGTCAAACACAAGGCAAGAAATAACACATTTTCTTTCAAAGGATTTTTTACTGCAAGTTCTTTGCAAATATTTGCATTGTCATTACAAAAAATACCAAAGAAATTTTCAGTCTATTCAATTTCAGAGCGTCATAATTTACAAAAAAATAAATAGCTTTACTCTAAGGACGACAATTGTCTAGTATTAAGGTCAGCAATATCAATCACAGAAGTCCACATTCTCAGTGCTGAGTATTTGGATCCATCTGACTTAGTTTGCTTTCTTCCAGCATTTTCCTTTAAAATAAGACTAATCAGAACATTAGAAAAGTAACTTTTTTCTTACCACAAAAAGATGAAAATTCAACATGGATCTTGAAAACCAGACTCTGCTGCCATTTTAAGTGTTAGACCCCTCCAACACACAACTTTAAAAACACTGATTTTTTATTTCAAACAACTGTAACAGAACATTTTCCCACAAACTTTTAAGAGTCAACAGCAGCAGCACGAAGGGCATGTTTCTTTGATATAAGGCTAATGGTCCTTGATGTGGCAGAGCTGCTATGAAAGCACAGAACTGCCAAAGCCAAGGGTGCTACAATCAACATCCCCCTGAGCCTGCAGCCTCTGCTCAGGCAGATCCTCACAGGTGTCACCAGCACTGGGCACAGCCCCTGAGTGAGCTGGGTGAAACATCAGGGACTGCACCAACTGCTGCACAATTTGGTTCTGGAGTGATTGTCATTCTGGACATGCTTAAACTTAAATACTGCCTGGAAGTTGACTGTGCTTTTTCACATCAGTGCCACTGAGGTGATGACAGTGAACCTGCTGCTCTACGCTGTAAACACGTGGAACCTTGAGGACAATGCATAAAGCATTAACCATGTACAGTAAATGCCATCGTCAGAAAGTCTGGCACACGTTTTATTTCATGAGAAGAAAAAAATCTTTGGACTATAGTACTATATGCCACAAAATGTTCCAAGTGCATCCCACAATAGGTGGCTCATGACATGAGGAATCCGCAAACAAGCAAGTAATTTTTGCAAAAATGTTTTAAAGAAAAAAAATAAAAAGGGGGGAGACAACTTCAGAACGTGAGAGGAGATGAGAAGAAAAAGCTTTTCTGAACTTCTCTGATTAATCACTCTGCCGTACATTTGAGTGTAAAATGACAGATTTCAGGCAAAAAAATAAGAGTCTCTGAAGTGTCTTGCACAATGTAAGAGCTTCTCCTAAAGGTGGCTAAAATCAATACTAAGGAGAAATAAAAAATATAAGAAAAAATTGCATCTTTATGTCACTTCCATTGCCATGCTCTGGCTAACTCCACTGTGTCTGAAACTCAGCTGTGTGGTTCAGTCCAGCTCAGGGGAAGTTGCAGTTCTCCAAATGTACCACCTCTCTCTTCCCCATAGTAAACAGCCAAGCTCAGATGCTACACCAAGCCTGAATCTTTGGCCATGCTATAGAAAATGCCTTTTTCCTGAAGTAGTTGGTCTGGGGTGCCACACTCCACCACTTCTCCTCTCTCCAGGACTAAAACTCTGTAAAACAAGGAGATGAAAAAAAAAAAAAAAAAAAGAAAAAAGAATCACAAGAAGATCCAGAAAGCCAGTGAACATGGATATGTGTGTACAGACAGACTGCAGCACAGCCATTATTTGCAAGTGAAGACAGTGCTGACTGTGTGAACAGGCTGAAGTTCTCACTGTCCTTCCCCACCTCTCTGCAGATGGTCTGTGTGGTGCATTGTTTATCCAGCACGTGGTTACCCAGCCATCTGCACACACAGCACATGGTCACCCACCTCCTCCTGCAGAGGAGACTCTGGACTGCTCTCTGAGCCAGCCAGAAGCCAGCTGGCAGCACTTCTTGCCAAGGTGTGTGAGGGCCTGTAAGACCCTGCAAGAGCTGGGACAACCTTCCCTTTACACCTCTCCACACCAACTGCTGTCACACAGCTTCTGTGACAAACACAAACATGCAACTGGCACAGGGAAGTCCACCAAGTCAGCTTCAGAGGGCAGGATCTGCCCCTTGGGACTCCCTGTGCTGTCTGTGCCTAAATTAGGCCAACACCCAGAACAGCCTCCTGTCCTTGCCTCTCTCCCCTTCCCAGTTTGCCCAGGCAGGAACAGCACACCAACAGTGTGACAGAGGGACAAGAGGAGCCAGCCACCACAAGCCACAACACATACAGCCTACCCCTTAAAACAGGCATTCCAGCAGCTCTGTGCAGAGGCAGCTAAAAACAAACCAGGAAACATCCAACTAACACAAAGATTCCATGTGAGTGGAGCACAGTGCTGGCCATGCAGTCAGCAAGATAAAAGCAGCATCACTTTACCTGGTGTAGTCCATGATGGTGTTGAGACGATGGGCTATAGTCAGTACAGTACATTCTTCAAACTGAGACCTTATAGTTGACTGGATGAGCTTATCTGTTTCAAGATCAACAGCAGCTGTGGCTTCATCCAGAACCAGGATTTTGGACTTCCTGAGCAGAGCTCGTGCCAGGCACACCAGCTGGCGCTGCCCCACACTGCACAGATGGGATGGGAGGGTGGGGAGAAAAGTCAGAATGACTTCAGAGCATTTATTAGTATTCATTTTGAAACCTTTCCTTGTTCTAAAGATCAGGCTGGTCTTACTATTTCCCTGCAAAATATCTAACAGCATCTGAAACTCCATCCCCCCCCAAAGGAGTCCTGTCAATGTAGTAAGAGAATACAAGTGGTTTCAGCATAACTGCATCAGGCTGATTCACTGAATTACTGCAGTGTTGAGGACTGGATTTTAAATGGTTTCTACAAACTGCACACACAAAACTGCACACACAAAACTGCACACACAAAACTGCACACACAAAACTGCACACACAAAACTGCACACACAAAACCCTGATAAGGTGCAAATAGCAAGTAGCAGGAATAACTCCTGCTGCTTAAATGCTTTCCAAGGCTGCCCAAGCTGGCAAACCTCCCAGCATTCCAAGTATTTCTTAAATTATATGAAATTCCCAAACTCAAGAGCTGAAAACATGTAGAATAAAACCTAGTGGTTAATTGCCTGGTCGTGCATTAAGAATTCTCCAGCTGCCTCCCCACATTCTCACACAGGCCTGGGGCATTAGAACTTTCACAAGCACACTCACAATTCAGTTCAGCACACATTTTCTTTGACCTACCTGAGGTTCTCACCCCCCTCAGCACACTCATGGTTCAGTTTATCAGGAAGGGATGACACAAAGTTCTTGAGGTGAGCCAATTCCAAAGACCTCCAAATGTCTTCATCGGAGTGTTGGTCGAAGGGATCGAGATTCATCCGCAGAGAGCCAGAAAACAATATTGGATCCTGCCCATGGGGAGGGGAAATTCACAGTGTACACAGAGCATGGCACGTGCTCCAAAAACATTTCTTAGCTAACAAAGGAAAACAATATGTACAGATGCAATTGCAAACAAGCTAATATACTGAATTTAGGAGTGAGGGCTTGTTTTTTTCCCCAATAAAAAGTTATTCTCCCTCACTCTTATTCCTTACTCTTCTTGGGGGCCTGACCTCTTCCCTGTGCAGATTCTTGCAGTCCAGACCTTTCCATCAGTCAGTAACTCGTGAATTCAGAAAAAACCTCAACAAAACAAAACAAACCACCCAAACCTCAGCCAACTTTCTTTTTTACTGGACCTCTAGGCTAAAAAAGAGGCCCTCCCTGCTCAACCTTCTGTCAGCAGGAACTACCTGGGACTATCAGGTCAACTTTGCACTTCTTAGGGAATTAACCATCTGTAAATATTTCCAAAGTCTTCAGCTGCAGTATGAATGAAATTACTTCATTTTTTTCCTCAGACAGGAAGAAATACTACTTTGGAAATACTGATGCAAAACAATCAAAAGGAGAAAGCAAAGTGTCCCCCTGGATTTCCAAAAGAGGTGTTGCAGAAAACCTTTTACAGTGAGCTCACTTGTTTTTGCCAGTGTGCTGCAATGTTAATTAAAAACATCACATTTTATAGTCTTACTCTGAATCAGAACAGGCAATAAAGGCTACACAGTAAGAACAAAAACACTTGGGACAAAAATCCAATGCTCATAATTTGCTGTATTTCCAAATGTTTAGGACTACCAAACCCACAGCTGCTGGGCTAGACTGGGGTGGTTGTGTGCAGGTTTCTGTGCAAGAACAGCACTGATAGCACACACTGTGCCTAGTTCACAAAGGGATCCCAAGCAGGTGTTCAGCTGGGATTAGCCCTTCCCACTCAGGCTGGGCTGTCTGCAGTATGTAAGTGATCAGCTCCTGAATCCAGAGACCAAGGCGTTGCTTCCACAGCATGGCTCAGCCACAGCCAAGTCCCTACTTGTTACCTGGCACAGGCAAACTGAAACCAGCCTAGGGAAAAAAGCTTGGCTTCAAGTCCATGAAAGAGCAAGCTCAAGTGACTGAACTTCACAGCACAGAGCAGAGGAGGAATAGCAATTTTCTCCTCAGTACTTCATGGAAAGAGCACTTTATGGAGTGCAAGGAGAGTGCAAAGAGTGAAGGAGCTCTGGGAGTGGCAGAGTTTTGCACCCACCTGAGGGATGATGGTGATCTTGAACCGCAAGTCATGGAGCCCGATCTTGGCAATATTAATCCCATCAATAATGATTTCACCTTCAGCTGCTTCATTAATCCGAAACAAACCCAAAGTGAGTGAGGATTTTCCAGCTCCTGTTCTTCCAACTATTCCAATCTGTTGGGAAGAAACACAAGAACAACTTACTCTGGGGAAGAGCTAAAGCATTCCCAAGCATTTCCGCCTGAAACCGACACACCGTCATAGTTTTGTGGTTATCCACACACCAAAAGCATTCAGTTTCACACTGTGTTTTGTTTCCCAGTTAGACTGAAGTCTCAGTCAGTACTTTTCAAATATAAAAGACCTTTGATACTTTGGTTGGCTGACACATCTCTTGTCATCTGCCCATTCTAACCACTTGAGGTAGCATTCTGCCCGTATTTGCAGGTACAAAGTGTGCACTCAGGAGAAAACAAATGCTCAGTTGGCTACCACAAATAAGGAAGCTGGATAGTAGATCTGTCATAGCTACCTTTTAAGCTGCTGTGCAAGATCACACTATTAAGAGACAGAGAATCCACACAGGACTGGGGTGGGACATGTGAATGCATGGGCAAGGAAGCAGGAGGAGAAACACACAGATCAGCTTGGCCAGATCCAGAGAATCTGCTCTGAATTCCCATTTTTTTCCTGCAGTTTCATCTTGCAGCTTCTGCTCACTAGATGAGGCTTCCCCCCTCTACTGTAGGCTATTTTCCTGAGATTGTAATTAACTTAATCTCTCTGCAACCTACTCTTTGCTTATGGCAAACAAATTAGCAAAATTCCCTGGGAAGGGGAGACAAGACAGGATAAACCTCAGCTCCCAATGAAACCAGGCCAAATGATACTTGGCAGCCCCACAGAACAGTGTCTCTTTATCCATGAAGCAGAACACACCTTGCAAAGGCTGAGAGCCCACAACATCTGCACTTACAACAGGGCTGATTTCACACAAGTTTTTCTCGTTCTTAAGAACCCCAGACACAGAACAGAACAGGATTAAACCTCTCTTCTGCTTATGCATGCAGGCCTGTCAACTCAACACTCTGCTGTGAATTCAGTCCTTACCTTTTCCCCCCCATTGATGGTGACATTGATGTTTTTCAGAACCAGGTCCAAGTCCTCGCGGTAGCGCAAACCGTACCCTCGGAACTCCACCTTCCCCTCCTCGGGCCAGCTGCTGGCTGGGGCTGTTTGCTCAATGCTCCACTCAGCCTGAAAGAGCCACACAAACACCTCTGATCAGCTCCTGCTTAACCAACACGGCCTCAGAGGACTCAGGTTACAGTTAAGGAAAATCTTCCTTAGGGGATAATCTGCAAAAGGAACTGTGATGAGAAGAGAGGGAGAGAGTTGCTTCAAGACATGAAATGGTGAGGAGCCAAGGGCTTGGCTATCTCAAGTCCCACTTGCTGGATAAACTTTGCTCTTGTCAATGGCAGAATCATGCAGGCAGCACACATTCAGACAACCTGTCTGTACACCCCACCATGGCAAGGAAACTGGGGCAGCCACATGTGCAACTAGACGCAGTATAGCTGAGACTGTGCACTAAAACATTAATAAGCTGGTTAAAAGGTGCTGCCTCAGCCTCCCACAGAGGTGAGAAAGGAAAGAACACACCCCACTGCATTCACTGTCCCTGCCAAATAAAAAGACTTTTACATGTATAAACATTGGTCTGCTACCAGAACTTAAGAAAAAATTCTAGGAAGGATCTTCATAACGTTTGTTTGCAAAAATAGTGACCCAGGTCAGGCTCAAGTGACAGGCAAGGCAAAGAGTAGAACCAGGGAACTCTGTAGCCATAAAGGGAACAACTGCATGTTAAATGAGTTACGTGATTTGAATCAAAACACAAAAAGTAAAACCTTTTTATTCCCCATACTGAGGCCAAAAAGAGAAACAAATAAAAACATGATGTTTAAAGTCTTAGGAAACAAAACATTTGCGCTGCCCTACTGCTCAGCCTTGAACATAAGAGCACATTTCCTAAATAGCACTGTGTAAATACCAGTGGATACACCACAAAAGCACCAACAGGAACTTCCCACTGAGACCCAGCCTGTCCCTGGCAGGCTCTCAAGGCCCTGAGCTCTGTCCCAGCTCTCAGCTCAGAGCACAGGCCCACCCTCCTGCCCATTCAGTGGGCAGCTGAGACCTCAGAACAGGGCACTGGCTTCCCCAAGTGTGGTGGACAACTCCATGTACCTCCTTCTCCATTTCAGCATATTCTTTGACTCTTTCAACAGCAACAATGTTGGTTTCCAGGTCGGATGACATACGAACCAGCCAGTTCAAGTACGCTGTAATCTGCAAGGAGGAAAGCAGTCAGAGAGCAGCTTACACTAAACAGGTTACCTGCAATAAATGAAAAACATGGAACAACCAAAACATTGCAATGTCATGGAATGCATAAACACAGGCAATATTTTGGCTAATCAGTACTGGACAGGAGGAAAACCTAAATGCCTTGAAGATGCACAGGAAGAGAGAACTTGGCCACATCCTCTCACACAGGGAAAGCATAAAAGAAACTTCCCATCATCTTCTCAGATTCTATTTGTAATTACTATTTGCTACATTCCTTATATTAGTTTTGCATCCAAAGCCATCTCAAGGTTCTGACTTTCTGATGCAGTCTAACGATTCAGAGGTTCTGCTGTTTTTAGAGAAGGCAAAATTACCTGCAGTGAGTAGGACACTGAGAGGCCAACCAGCCCCGCGCTGAGTTTGGTGCGTGCAATCACTGCAAACAAGGCTGCAAACAGGACAATGCAGTTCCCCACGTACTCCAGACGGACAGCCAGCCACCTGCAAGGCACAAAAACACCTTTCCAGACTTCACCCACAGAGATCAGGGATGTGGACAACAAATGGTCTGTTACACATCTTTTTTTTTGTAAGGTTAATAATATGGCCGGTGTGTCCTACTAGTGACACAGGCACTGCAAGATCTGTGAGGTTCTGCTTCAGCAGCATGTGAACCTAGAGGCATCCAAAATTAATGAGGCTTTCAGGTGCACAAATTCCTGTCTTAACTACACCTGCTTTCTGAACACAGGGATCAATAAATCAAAACTTTAAAAAGAATATAACCCAGAAGCAAGGCAGGAACTCTCAGAAAGGTGAGAGATTCAGAAGTAATTTTAACTTCATCACAGAAGTTTGAGCACAACATTCTGAAACGGATTTATCCACACAAGCTTTCCTGCCCTGGACAAGCATGCCAAGAGCTGTGACTGATAAGGAGCACAGCCAGCAGATCCACGTCCTCCCCGTGTAATTGCTGTTCCATACTGCAGCCCCACTGGTACCTGTTGGCAACAATGCTTGGATAATAAGCTTTCTGATTTTCATCCACTTTCATGTCGTTCTGCTTGATGAAACGTTTCTGCTCCTGGAAGGCTCTGATGACACTGACTCCCAGCAGGGTCTCGTTGAAGTGGGAGTACACGGGGGAACGACTGACGGACTCCAGGCGCTTCAGCTGCCGCGACGTGGCCACGTAAAATCTCTGCAGGTCAGAGTGTCAGAATCATGGTTACACCCAGACTGTGTCTGGAAGGACAAGGGGAATCATAAACAGTCCCCTGCCATTGGGGCTGTTAGTTACACATGGGAATGCACACCTTCTCCAACACTTTCAGGCCTAAAGGACCATTATGTACACTCTGCCGCCTTTAAACAACTGCCAATCAATCCATCTCATGCCAGAGCCATTTTCTCCTCTTCTTTTTATCACCAAGTTTAGTTCAACAGCATAAAACACACGTACCACCACTTCAAGGTTTACTAATGGAGCCAAAAGGATTTACAAATTCAAGAGGCAAAGTCAAACCCCAGCTGCTTCTCTTCGATCTGTGCTGGCTCTACCAGTTTCTAGGAGTAAAGCCAGAGTGAAGCAAGCACACCCTGCCCACACAGGACAGGACTGAAAGGCTGCCATCCACTCTCTTGCTCTGTAGACAATATTCTGATGAAACAGGCACATGAGCAATACACACACACACCCCTCTAAAGGCTACTCTCATGTTTGGAAAGAAGTCTTGGAGAAGCCCATGTTTTCCATATTTGGACTCTGAGCAATGAGCTGTGCAAAATTTGCCACAAAATCTAATGGCATTTTTATAAAGTAGGTATTAAAGGATTAGCTTCTGCACAGAAATAATTTTACACTTGACAAAGGAAGGAAATGCTGTGCTACCGTCAGATTATCAGTAAACCGTGCAAGGCACAGTCAGTCAAGCATGACTCAAACCCAACACATGAAAATCCTTCCTTGTGCAGGGTAAGAACTGCCTTCAATAACAGAGGATGTGACTCCTGGTTCCCTCAGGCTGCACCCTTTACCTGCACGAAAAAGTAGATAAGTCCCAGGGGTGGAATGATGACAGCAGCTATGGGTGTGGCCAGCAGAATGATGATACAAGCCCCAATCACATTAAACGTGGAGCCCATGAACATCTTGATGATGGGTGGAATGGCAGAGTCAATGGTGTCAATCTCCTTGGAGAAACGGTTCACCAGGTTCCCGCTGGGAGTTCTCTCAAAGAAACTCATGGGAGACCTGAGCACGTTGTGCAGCAGGTTCAGGTGCAGGTGTCTGGATGCCAGGATTCCTCCTATGGACACAACCATGGAGTAGCCAAACACAGCAATACCTAGAAAAGGAGACTCATTATTAGCTGCTGCCACCTCTCCCAGCAAACATTCTCCTCATTTTGTCATCATTTAGCATTAGTATGTCTCTAGTACAATAATCCTGAGAACTAGGGTTCGTTTCAGGCAGACTCAGTAAATATAGTAGTTAAAATATAAGTTAAATAAGTGTATTTATTTAGTATAAGTAGTTAAATAAGTAGTTAAAAAAAAAAATCAAACCACTGAAAACATCACATTCCTTTCATCGTTTCTCCATGACAAAAATTTGTGCAATATTTGAATGTTTTCCCTGAGCAAAAAAAAAAATCACTGAATTTGCACTTGGCATTTGTTTTTTAATGTGGGTTTTTCATGGCAGTTCTGAAGTGGGGTACTTGGAGTGTTGGGTTTCATGGCAAACAAACTCGAGACCACAAAGAGGACACAAAACAAAACATCACTGAATCAGCTTCCCCACAGTGCCCTGGATGGAGCCACAAGCAGCCAGAGCAAACCCCAGCCAGGGCAGCTGAGCCAGGCTGGGGCTGCAGGGAGAACAAACTGCCCCTGCAGACCAGGCCAGCACAGTCTGCTGACAGGCCAAGGAAACACTGCTGAGATCAGACATTTTGTCAAAACTCTGGCTCATCAGCCAGCAAAACACTTCTCACTTTGAGAAATGTCATTTACAAATGAAAGGAAAAACACATTTTGTAACTGAATAACTGTATAGGTTGGTTTGCTTGCTTTTTTTAACTCAAGTTTTTCATTTTTCTATGAAAACCCACATTCAAATCCTTAGCCAAATGCTGCTGCAGGCACCAAGAGCATTAGAAACACTGAATCAGCACAAGACCAAGCAAACCTTGAGAAATTCCCAGTGCTCCATATACTCCCAGTCTGAGAGTTGTGTTCTGCTGTGTCCCATTGATAACAGGATCATCTGTCCATAAACTCAGCCAGTAGTTGGAAGACAAGGAGGCTATATGATTACACATAAAGAGGAAAATGGCCAAGAAAGACATAAAGAGTCCAATTGCTTTCATGTAGTCCCAGTACACTGATGCCTTTACCTGAAGACAGAAGACAAAAAGAAATTCTCATTTTGCAGCTAAAGTTTCAGAAGCAGCAACTCCCCCTTGTCCAACACCTGCTTAAAGTCAGTATCCTCCCATCAGGCCATGAGAACACAGCAGCTGCACTCCAGAGAGCCCCTGCTTGGGAACACATGCTGCAAAGCATTCTGTGGAGACATGCCAAATCCAACATTCCCCCAGGGCAGGCACACATCATCCTTCCCCTGTCATCTAAGGGAAGGGAGGAGCAGGGAGGGAGCTGCCTGAAGTAACACAGATCATCAGTAGCAGAGCCAAGCACTTCACTGAGGAGTTCCAGTTTCTGGCTCTCTGTACCACAAGATTATAAAGCCTTTAAAGCAACCCTTGCTCCACATGGCTTGTATCCTATGATCTATCTTTAACCAACAATCCAAGCTTGGATTCAAGCAACACTGCTAGGAGCTGTAACTGCCACTTTCCCAGGAACCTCAGTCTCAGGTTTCTCAAAAAGCCCTGGGTATCCTGGGATTAGATACTTCTGTCTACAGTGGAAACTTGGCTTAAATTCATCTGAGTCAACTCCTTACACTGAAGGGCAGTTTTCATTAAGTCACCCAATTTGTCACAACCTCTCTCCAAGAAATAGCTGCAAGGTTTTCATTTCTCCTTGTCCCCTCTGATGTGGTCAGGCCACATCATCTCACACAGGAGTTGTGTGGACATTCTTGCCACAGGCAAACACGGGGCCCAGGTCTGGGAGCAGAGGGCACAACACCTCCAGCAAGTATTACACAGCAAGCAGCAGTTCAAGAATTCACTCAGCCCATTCTCACATCAGTTACAGGGTCTTCAGAAGTTATTTTCTTCTGAAACAGATTTTTCCAAAATTGAAAGAGGGCACAGGAAGGGGGAACTGGAGACCTTACCCTCCCAGTCTTTGCTGTGTCAGCCTCCATCATTTTCCAGGAATTCTTCTCAGCAAGTGGCTTCTGCAGCTCTGCTGTGCTGCTCTGCTGCTGTGGCTTCCCAGTGTCTCTGCTGTATGTTGAAGTGTTACTGAGTTGCCTGTTTGAAGACATTAATTTTTTAATCTTAGCTTGACACAGGAGAAGTGCTACCTCACAACTAGGCTTTGAGAGTCCACAGCTCCAAGTCAGTGGTTGACACTCCTATGGAGATGTCCTAACCTGCCACCATGGGGCCAGAGGTTCCTGGAGCCTTCCTCCTCCCCTCAGTGCACTCTCCCAACCCTCCCTGACAGCACTCAGGCCCCAAGCACTCATGTGCAGGTGCAAGAAACAGTCACCACGTAAAGAATCTTGGTTGCACAATCACACTCCAGAAAGAAAATGCTCTGTGACCATCAAGACCAGCCTTTCCAAAGCCCAACATCAGCACAGCAGCTGCTGGAGTGCAGAAAGGGCACCCACACTCCCCTCAAAACAGGCCATTTAACTCCCAGGCACTCATTAGCTTCCAGAAAGAGTGTCTCTAGAGCACCATAAGAATAAGGCACAGACTAGGAGGTGGTTTAGGAAAGGTATGATCAGAGTGATTGCAAGCAGAATAGCAGCTGCATTAGGTCAGACTAAAGGTCCACTTGGCACTTCATCCCATCTGACAGCAGCAAAATGCACAAGCCTTAGGAACACACACAAAAGCTGGACTAGCCAATTAAACACTCTCCCTTTTATGCAAGCCAAACCCACAGTATCTTGCTACTACACAAGAGTTTCTTCACATGGAAAGAGTATCATGAGAGTTGTGTGAGTGCAGACATGAATGTGCAACAGTCTGTGCCAGGCTGCAGTGGGGCTGCAGCCCCAGAGGTTCCAATGCCAGGGGCAGCTCCCAGGCCCTGTGGGGACTGAGCCCAGGCACTGCAGGGATCCACCTTGTACAGACACAAATAATGTACTGCCAGCAGAAAAACCTCATCCTGCCCAGCCAGAGAGGGCCCTGGGTCAGCCTGTATTTGTGTGGGTGCTCCAGGGGCCTGCTGGACCTGGAAACACAGAGCAGCAGCAGCCTGACCTTCCTCAGGCTGCTGGATCCAGCATGATATATTTTTCCTCTATATTTTCCAAATACCATAACCATCAAATTACTGTTTATCCACATCTAAGTGACTGGATTGAAAGGACGGAGGGCAAGAGCAAAAAAAAAGAAAAAAAAGGAGAACACACACCTATGCATCAGCTTTCCAGGGGCCTCATTTGCAAGGACTCCATTTTCTATAGGCTTGCCTTCCTTTGCAGATGGACTATTTATATCTGAGAGGGTGAAAAAGTAAACATGAAAATGGTTAGGCAAAGAGACACAAGCATTTCATTTCAATCCTAATTGCCAGTTGCAGTCGTAACATGCAAACAAAGCAGGGAACACAAGTATTTACAGATAAAAACAGAAAATGGACCAGGTGAACAAATCAGTTCAGTTCAACTCCCAGCAGGGTAAATTGCCAAGACAGGGAACATTTCTTTTTCTAGCAAAGGTAGGTCAGTAATAAGGTAATATAATTATGAGGACATATTTTATGTTCTAGCATGCAATACCAAGTCACATGTAACCCACTCCATGGAAACAAACCCAACACTCCAGCCACTCCTTTTCAAACCACAGCTTATACACAGTTAGTTATAAATTGTTTTTATTTTAAAATGCAATGAGAAGACATTCTATAAATGATGGAGTGAAGCTGTAGGAACAGCAGGCATGTGCTAGTAACTTTGTGTCTTCCTGCAAAGTTAAGCAAGAAGAAATGTGCAAAATCCTGGTGTTTTAGGCAACTGCAGGAATCAGATAATTTTAAGCAAGAGACCTTTATCCCACATGAATTATCCCACAACATCCTGCTTGTACCAAGATGCAGCACACACGAGACAAGTGTCTAAAACACTCCAGAAAACCTGTCAGCTTGAAATATTAACCTTTTCTGAGCAATTTAATTCAGTGTAATACAGTGCCATGAGTAAAACTTCTACATTCAGGTATGTCAAGTTTCCTTATAAAAACCAAATGTCTGACTCCTCAAAAGTTAACTGTCAGTACATGGAACTCTACTTTCATGTATGGAAGTTAATTCAGAATTTACAACAAAAGAGTTTTGCATTTTTGACGGACCTATGTATAGTTTATGCAAAGGTATCAACCCGAATATACTCAAAAGATACTCAGGAAAATTTGTGTAAATCTGTAAAATTTGTGTCTGACATTTTCATGTTTTTATACCAATGCATAATACATGCATAAAACAGATCAGCAACACATTAAGTGTGGGCTACTTTCCCTTCTGTGTCTGCAAGCTGGATATTGGTTCATTACTCTAAAAACCCAAAAATAAAATGTTCAGTGTGGCCTTAAAAAGACAAAAAACAGAAAATGTGAAAAGTTCCATTATTTAGTTGTTATTTATGTGAATAAGACCAAACCAAGATGGGACTGGTTATTTTAAGACTTCACAGGATTTGTTTTGAAATGTTCCCATAATGAAAAACAGCAAGCATTCCAGCAACATACTGTTTTAGAACATTGCTGAAGAAAACAAAACCACAAACAAATCATCCTCCCCTAAATGCTCAAATTTGATTTCATGTTGTAGGCTACAAAGACTTCTTGCTTATGCTGCATTTAGCTCTGAGAACAAAAAAAAAAGCTCAAGACTGCCATAGTAAATCTGACATTTGCACTTAGGGTATAAGCCCACTAATGAGGGTTCTGCTGAAAAAAGTACCCAGAAATTATAAAAGGGAACAGCTGTGAATACTGAATACACATCTGAGAACAAAAGGGACCCTCAGGGCTCAGGGCTGAATGACACTTCTCTTGGTACACTCACTACATTTCTAGGTCCAGGGTGTCTCTTATAAAGTTAATTTAAAGTTTCCTCATGGCAGCCTCTGAGATACAGAACTGCTGCTGCTGAGTTACCTACAAGCTGCCACACACCAACTGCTGCAGCTCACACAATCAGGGACATGCAAATCATGCAAATACCTTCTACTGTGCAGATAAATTCTTCTAATAATGACTCAGTCTCTTGTAAATAAACTGCAGCTACTCATATTACTCCAAGGCAAGCACTAACACAAAGCCACATGGCAAACAGTTACCTGTTTCCAGAGGTTGAATGGTTCCTTCTAATGAAGGATCTGACTCTAAAAGCATATATAATTAACTTTTTTCCAGAACACACTCCACCCTTTTCAATCTTTACAACCTCACATCCAAGTAGAATAACCTACACCACAAAACCCAAGGCAGAATCAAATTTGCTGAAAAGGACCTATTTTTAATCCCAAGCCACAAACACAGTGTTCCCAGAGAGAGAAAGCCCATGAAGCTGAGGATGGGAAGGGCAGCAGGACAGCACACAGGCAGAGGCAGCCCTCAGGAGCCCCAAAGGGAGAGAGAAAGGCTGGGAGGCAACAGGGACCAGAGCTGCAGCCAAACCTCAGGGGCTGGGTAGGAGGAGAGGCTTTTGCAGCAGCAGAGGTATTCCAGCCAGAAAGCACCAATCCTCTGGGCTCCCAGGCTGCCAACACAGAGCTTCAGACACAAGGGAGCCTCCCTTGGAAAGTGGGTGTGCAGATACCCTCCAGCCAACTCAGTCTGCCTCCCATCAGTGCTGGTCCAAGAGCCTGTGATTCCCATTAAAAGTGACCTTTTACACATTCAATAAACATGAATATTATCCCTATGAATCAGACAAACAATGCCTCTGCTTTTCACTTTTTACCACTGGCAGAAGATCACTTGGCTAGAACTGATGAACAAATTTGCTGTGATCCAATCCTGTGATACAGCAATCCCCTCCAGATCACCAGGGTGGTACTGAACTTAGAAGTGCCTCTTATTAGAAAACTGCAGAGAACCATGGCAAAAGCCCTGGCTCACTTTCCAAAAGAAAATTCAGTAATTAAATGGAAAAATTAAGTAATTTAGTCTAATGAAAAGGATTTCAAAACCTACTTATCCACATTTGAAAATGAGATGACACAAAGACTAAAAGAACAAGGCTATTAAATGAGGCAAATCTTCATATTAAAGTTAACTTGTCAACTGCCTAGGGAAGCACAGAGGAAGTTAATTTGTCTATGAATTCTGCATACACTGAAGACTGCAACAAGTCTGACTCTGCCCCAGTAGCTACAGAGCACCTGCAGAAAATACATAGAAGTTAAGCTGATTCTGCTCCCACAGAATCTCTTCTCACAGTGCCTTCCACAGTGAGACACCCACCCGTGCAGGGTTTGCTGTTCAGGGCATCCACCCCAACCAGCAGCCCAGTCTGCAGAGCAACAACTGAGACTACCACGAGACCTTTCCAAGGGGAATGCCAGCCCACAGCAGGGCAGCCCGAGCTTGAGATGACAGACCATCCCTAAATCCACCTCCTTGGCAGAGGGAGCCAGGAGAAGAGCCCACCTTGCACAGGCAGGAACAAACCCTGCCCACTCTCAGACTCCAGGGGCACTCTGGTGCCAGCCTGGATCACAGAGAGCAAGGCAGACCATCAGTCTTCCCACAGGCAACTCTGACATGAGCACCACGAGCAGCTCCTTGCCAAAGGAAGCTTTTCAACACATCCTTAACACTTCCCAGCTCCATCAGTGCAGGTAAATGTGGCATCATTTCCACTTTGCCCATGATGGACGCACGAGGAGTACACCAAAAAACACCTCTGTGTTCCCTCTAGGGAATGGGAAGGAACCAATGGTTTTCCAAATGAAGATCAAGCAAAAAGCAGGCTTGGGCCCCTCTTAGTTCCCAAAGCCTTCTCTGCAGCACTCAGCATCTGCTCCCAAACTCGTGTCACCAACTCCACCCCAGGCACCCCTTGCACTTCTCAGCAGGAATGTCAGGAAATCAACACAGGCAACCCAGGCTGGAGGCAAAGACTAAGTTCCCCTACTAAAACCCAATACTGCAACTGTCTGTAGATAAAATAAAAATAAATCTGAAGTGGATTCCTTTACCAGTGCAGCTGTTTTGTAAAGCAGAAGCAGGAGTCAAGGACAGCAGCTAGAACATTGAACTGCTTCCTTCTCCTCCCCATCCCCAGAGGCATTAGTTGCAGAAAGAAGACACATCTTAACAGAAACGGTGTATAAACCCCAGCTGCCCTTTATGCAGTCTGGATACCATCTGAATTTTGCACTGAGAGGAAATTTTACTGCAGGTCTGTTACATGATTTCCTAATCTTAAGAAAGAATTTTTAACCTCACAACCTTCAACACCCTCAAGAAATAAGCACCTCTACCTATATAGGCAATCACAAGAAACAGTAATTTCTTTTAACTTTTCTACCAGTCCTACTGTTTTTCCTGCAACAGGACTCCCTTATTAACATGACAGACATCAAGAGTTTCTTTGGGAGCTTACCACTGTTCTCCATGGTCTGTTCAGTATTAGCATATGTACGAAGAAACTCAGCAAAAGCCCCATCCTGCTCCAGCAGCTCCTGGTAAGAGCCCATCTCAGAGATTTCTCCATCAGTCATGACCAGAATTGTATCCATCTGAGGCAGATAGTTGATTGCATGGGTTACCAAAACCCGAGTCTACAAGGCAAAAGAATAATAAAGGGTTTCTGTCATCTCAGACAGGTGAATACCATGGTTGAACTACTGCTCTTTACTGCTTCAATTCTGTGTATAAGAGAATAGTAAAGAGGGACAGGCATGCAGCATTTTTAAGAGAACATTGTCTTGATTTTTCCATCAAATAATTTTGAATTACAGAAACCAAAGCACCTTTCACTACAAAAATGTCAGTGCTTTATAAAAGTCCTCTAAGAATTGCAGAAGGATCCTTTCATTTTTCAGCTGTTAGAAACAAAATCTAAACATGCAACTTGACAAAGTTGGAATCATTTGAACTCAACCAAGAAAAAGAATTCTCTAGAGACATTACAACATACTTTATTTTTCAGGATTCCTTTTGGTCCAATAACTCTTTCAAAAATATGTTTCCCAACGTGAGCATCAACAGCTGATAAAGGATCATCAAGTAAATAGACATCTGCATTGCAATAAACTGCCCGAGCAAGACTGACTCTCTGCTTCTGTCCTCCAGACAAATTCACACCCTGGGGAAACAAGAAAACAAGATCCTTTATTTATAGCTGAAAGAAGATGTCTTGCTACAGTTTATGAAAGACACAAGTCATCGGTGGTTTATTTAAATCAGAGGAATTTCAACATTGCATGAAACAGATCTCCACAAATAATTTCAGTACCACAATAGCATAAGCAATCAGTCAAAATCCTTTTTGCAAGGAAGTGTATCTCTTCTGTTCTGCCAGTGAAGGACTAGCCAAAAGGAAATGATGTTTGCTAGTCTTGTGAAGCAATTTATCCTGACTGGCCTAACTCTGTACATTCAGGGGCTGCTTTTCTCCTCAGTCATTTTCTTCTCTCTCTATTTCTGCAGTGCACCTCTGATTTAAGAAACAAACTGTCCACACTGTACAATGTGACTGGCCTGCTGACCAAAGAGGAGGAAAAGCTGCACCTTTACTGCATGTGGGACTGTCAGTTCTGTGGGCAGCTGGGAGCTACAGGCCCCCTGCACCAGTGAGAGCACACAACCCAATGCCTGAGCAGGAGCTCAGAGAGCCCCAGACAGACACAGAGAGCAGCCCCCAGCACACAGACACACACACACACACACAGAGAGAGCAGCCCCCAGCACACACACACACACACACACAGAGAGAGCAGCCCCCAGCACACACACACACACACACACAGAGAGAGCAGCCCCCAGCACACACACACACACACACAGAGCAGCCCCCAGCACACACACACACACACACAGAGCAGCCCCCAGCACACACACACACACACAGAGCAGCCCCCAGCACACACACACACACACACACCCAGAGCAGCCCCCAGCACACACACACACACAGAGCAGCCCCCAGCACACACACACACACACACACAGAGCAGCCCCCAGCACACACACACACACAGAGAGCAGCCCCCAGCACACAGACACACACACAGAGCAGCCCCCAGCACACACACACACACAGAGCAGCCCCCAGCACACACACACACACACACACACACAGCAGCCCCCAGCACACACACACACACACACAGCAGCCCCCAGCACACACACAGACACAGAGAGCAGCCCCCAGCACACACACAGACACACCCACACACACCCACACACACCCACACCCCCTGCCAGCTCCTGGTTACAGGGACAGCAGGTCCTGCTTCCACAGCACAGCACTATCCATGCACATCTCCAAATCCCACACCACACTTGCTTTGGTAACCCAGGGCCAGGTTTGGGGTGATGGCTGTCCTTGTGGACTGCCATTCAGATTTTTTTGCTGAGGTTGGAGGGTTTTTTGCTTGTTTTTAATGAAAAGGAAGTGTTCAGAAGATCTTTCTCTTCCTGTTTCTCTATATTTTTCTACTCTATAACTGTAGCAACTTAGAAACAATTAAAAACTGTCACTACAAGATGGTTTTATATTTGTAACTGAGGACAGGCTTCCTCCCCTATGAGGCTTAAAGAGAAGGAAAACACTGTTCAAATCTGCCTCTTATTCCAGAGGACCTCTGCTCTGAATGTTTTAAATTCAATACAACTTCGAGATAAAAGTAAAATAAGAGTCACACAGCCTTAACTACAAGCAAGAGCACTGTGATGGTGGAGTGGGTATTGAAATACCTTTTCTCCTATTTCTGTTTTGTCTCCAGAAGGAAGAATCTCTATATCAGGCAGCAGGGCACAAGCCTCAATCACACGCTTGTACCGGCCCTCACTCATCTCCCTTCCAAAGATAATGTTATCTTCCAGAGTTGCATTTTGGACCCAGGCTTGCTGAGGAACGTAGGCTACAGAGCCCTGCAAGAAAAATCGAGTTCAGTACTTTAGACTAAGAGTCTGCACAGAGAGTCAAGGCACAGCAGGGCTTTGTGAGGCAGGCAGTGTTAATCACCTCACAAATTACCTACGGTCATTTCCAAACAAAGTAGTTCTTGGGCCCCCACCTCCTCCAAAAGGTTATTTTTTATAATCCTCTCTACAAGTGAATGTAACAAAGTGCACTGGTGGAAAATAAAGGGCTTCAAACAAAATACGATTAACATAAACCTGGAGGAAACATTTGTTTAGAGAACGTTTCCACAATTACTGCATGTCAAAAGTCATTACTTCTTTCATATAATTATAAATTACGTTCTGCACAAAAGAGTTTAATCTGGAATGCAAATGCACCCCTGCCAAGAGATTTCTGCAGAAAGCAGAGGAAGTGGTTTTCATATAAAAGTCACTTCAAAGGAGGAGACACAGATAATGGCAGAGTATTTTGCTTTGAGTATCAGCTCTGCCTTCTCTTTCTGCACTAATAATTAGTGATTCAGATCTCAGCTAGTTTATTTTTCCACAACAATTTTGAAGGTGGCCAAACCTACAGACTTTTAAATGCGACAGATTTGTTTTGCTCTTGAAGTAGTTTTCTTTCCAGGTCATTTTTTCTCTGTTAGCTCTGATGTCCAAAAAGAAAGAGCAAACTGGAACAGCAGCTTTTCCCATGTTCAGGTATCTGGGTGCACCCTCTCTCCTTGTAATTCTCTGATGTCTGAGAAGGTAGAACCCAACACTGCTCTTCCACAGAGAATATGCAACAGGGTCTCCCCAGTTCATGCCCAGCTGCTAACAAACTCACCAGAACACTCATCTTTGAGTGCTCCATTGTTTTATTTGGCTAAATCAGACACCAACAGATCTGGATGCTGTTGGGTCAAGGTTTAACAGGTAATTACACAGAGTGCAGGCTAAGGCATACACATGGTTTGCCAGGAAAGCAGCCTAAGAAGTGGATTCATTTGAAAGGCTGTCTCTTCCCTCTTCACACCACCTGGAAATCCAGAATCCCTCTGGCAACACCCACAAACAGCTGAACAATTCTCCAGACATGTCACACCTTGACAACCACGTAGCCTTCCTTTTTGTCCATCTCCCCCAGTAATGCAGACAGCAGTGAAGACTTTCCACAGCCAACCTGACCAACAACAGCCACCAAGGAGCCTTCAGGAACAGTGAAATTAATGCTGAAATAAAGTGCACATAATTCAGACTTGCTTGCTGGCACACCCCAGTAGTTAAACAGTCAATTGAACTGCCCATCTAAAACCAGGTGCAATGTGAACACCCACTGCAAATACTGACTCAGCACTGAGACTGTAACTGTTTGAAAATCCAAACCTCTCATGCAGAAAGCACCTAGTTCTCCTCATACTTAGAGGATAGAACATAAATCTTAATATGTAATTACTAATTTAATTTATATAATATATTTTTATATATTACAATATATGTATTGTATATAATATATTTATATTATTAATGTAATTAAAAGAAAATAGAAATAAAAAAGCACTGTGACCCAATCTTGCCAAGATTTCTCTCAGGTGTTCTATGAACACAAATGTAAATAGAGCATTTTTGTCCCACAGAATTTGCCATTTAAGGCCCATGAAAAAGCCACCAAAGTTAAGGAAGGGAACAGGGCAGAGGGAAGACACAGCTTGTAGCTGCATCACTGTTTGCTTTCTGCAGGCCAGGATCAAGGACAGCAGAGAGCAGTGGGAATCAGGCTGTGGAGTGGGGCAGAGCTGACTGTGAGGGGCTGCCACCCCCTAGATGGAGCTCAGCCCATCTGCAGCACAGAGACACAGCCTGGAATCCCCAGCAGCCCTCTCTTCCCTGATCCCTACAGCTCTTGCTACCTCCTTCTATGCATTCCCTAAATGCAATAAACTCTTAAATCCCTCTAGTTCATAAAGCCCCAATTAAAAAAAAAATATATATATATAGAACTGATGTTATTTGTTCTCCTTCTTTACAGCAACAAACTCTTCTCCATATGTACTTTATAATTCCAATGTAGATGATTTATGATGCAGCAAGATTATGCAGTGGAATAAAGGGCACCAATCTTTACCTGTTCAGCAAAGGAGGATCAGTTTTGGCCCAGCTAAACGTTGCATTCTTCACAACAATGCATCCTTCAGCTGCAAAGAGAAAAACTTCTGTTTATAAAAGTACCAATGCAAGCAGCTAAATTGTGTGCTCACAATCCAAAGTCAATCCAAACACACACGGGCAGAGGTATAAAGCTACTTTTTCAGAAGAACAACAACCCACTGCTTACCAAAAACTTGTGTTCTGCTTTTACTGAATTTAGCAAGACAGCAGAGGTTCCAAGATTACCCTTATTCAGGAACCAGGAGGTACATGAATGTCAGCTACACAGAGATACCAGCTAATTCAGCTGCATCTCCAGCACTGCAAAAATCAGTTGTGGAGAGGAAAGAAACTATCTGAGAAGGAAGAAGAACCTTTACATAATTTTCATTTTACAAACTCCCTTCTCTGTTTTCTCGCTCAAATTCATCAATAAAACCCACCAAAAAGGCAGTGAATTTGTTTTAGAAAGTAAAAGAAATGACCCAAATCAGTGCACACACTGATTGGCAAGAGGCAAAGGGACTCACCCTCTTTGATGGGACCCCTGACTATGCTGTCTGGATCTAACTCCTCGTGAGACAGGAACACTCTGAGACGCTTCAAGGAGACACTGGCCTGTATGGAGAAAGGATGCAAAACTATTTATACTCTGCTCCTTACATTTAAGTGTTCACTGTTTTGTGCCACATACACATTATATCATTATTATGCACTCCTAATCCCTCCTTAAATCCATTGCACAGTTGCTTGGATAGCCAAGCTTTCACTTCCCAAGCCACAGGAAACATGGGTGATGTAAGGAACACCTATCCACCATCACTGGGACTATTTCACACACGGGAACTGCAAGGTCCCTTCCAGAGGTGGCCACATGTCCCCAGTGATCATTCTCTAAGCAGGGGAATGTAATCTTTCCACCCAGGGCCTCCTTCTGCACAAAAAAACACCTGGTAATGACTGAAGTCTTACTTCCACTATGTTGCTGATGACCATAGGAAGCATGTTCAGGGGAAATCTGAGGATGTTGAATAATGCCAGAGAAACAAATGCCTTCTGAGCATCCAAGACGTTGGTCTCCTTTACCATGACATACACAGAAAATGTGGACAGGGCAACCTGAAACCAAGAGTAAAGGCTACAGTGAGGGTTATGCCTTAAAGCCACCAAGTCAGGAGCACACAGCCTGACTGCTGGAATCAGAAGACTATAAATCAAAGAAAGAGGAATGCTCTGATTACTTTCTTTTCCTGACAACATTTTTTGCAAAACAAACATACGATTAAAATCTGCTCTTGTAAAAAGAAGTTGATGGCTCCCCTTTAAAAAGAGGCAAGTGCTCCCTTTCCTCACACAGCAAAGGTGAAACCACAAACGTCCCAGGCTATTTGTGGTCAAACAGCAGGAGAAGGGAAGTAGAGAAATGATTACTGGTGTTTTTTCCTGATCTCTTTCAGTTTTAAGACACTCCTCAAAGTATCAGATATTGGATCAGTAACATATATTGACAGAAGAGTTAGAAGCACTCCAGTACTCTCCTGTTTTATACTTTGTAGAGACTACCACAACCCCAGATTTCCAAATACACCCCACTTTATCAAGGACAAGAAACTTGAAACATTATTGCATTGCAAAGATGAAGCCTTTCCTGTTGTGAACTGTTTCAGTTTCATACTGAACAAGAAAATTACACTGAGCCATTTTTATCACGAATCGTAAGTGATAAAAATAATTCCAAAAATCCATATATTCATTTTTTACATGTGTTGAATAAATTATAGTAAAATTAAAGCAAACCAAGTAAAAGCAGATGTTTGCTTTCACAACTACTCCCTTCATAGTGCTTTTTTCTGTGATAATACTCTCATGCCTCAGTGTATCACAAGATCCAGCAGCTTTTTCCCCACAGACTGCCACTTAAAAGAAGAAATCAAGGTAAATCTCTGGCATCCCCCCTCCTAAAAGACTGGAAACAATGAGCTCTCCACCTAAGGAACAGCCTCATCTAGGCACAGCATCCACTGAAGACAGTGTTTCTGTTAAAAAACCTGACTGCTGTGAAGACACGTGCTGCTCTGGGTGCAGCAGCTGACTCAGCTGTGCCTTGTACAGTAGCTTGTTTGTACAGCCCTTAGTTTGGACAACCACATCCCAGGGAGAAAACCCTCCCATGGAGACCAGAAACAAGACAGGGTCCAAAGAATAACCTCCCAAGCAGCATGTCTGCACTCTTGTGTTACCAGCAATTAGTCTGACATACACCCTTATCAGCACACAAAGCAGCAGGGGAGGCACAGCAAAACCACTGGTTCCCTGACACTATTGCTAAACAATGTTTGTAAAAACCCTGGCCTTGGAAACGGGAAGGAGGAGAGGAAATAAAAGTTTTTAATGACAAAAGTGCTTGCAAGTAGGCACTTGCAATAATTTTTTCATCAAAACATGCAAAAAAAAAACCCCCAAAATCCAAGAAACAAGATGTTGAAGAGCAGCCTTGCATTTCGGGTTGTGCCCCTGAGGCAAAGCCCTGTGGAGCCAGTGCCACACATCCCCTGTGTGTGCTGAACAGAGCTGCACACTGCACCAAATCTGTCTGCTCAGGCTCCACACAACAGCATCAGGGAGTCCACCTGCAGGGTTTTATTTAGAAATTTCATTTAATAATGTATTTATATTAAGACAATCTCGGACTTCTTTTAGAAAAGCATTCACTTAAGAATGCAGCTGATGCTTCCTTCCCAGGGCACTGCTTCTCTGCCTTTCATCATGCTCCCAGCATAATGTAAACACTAAAAATGTTTGTAGGGAAGGAATCTCAGACTGGAAAGTACACTTAAACACCTTCAACTGGAACAGCACATATTTTATCCTAATGTAGTCATGGCTTTTAATTGCTTCTGCAGACAAGAGCAATGGCCCCTTGTTCTAATAGGGTCTGAAGCAATTTTGATGTGATCTCACTCTTCTCTGCCCTGTATTAGTTGAAATGTAAGCCAACCACAAACACAGGAGAGATGTTTAACATACCATGGATTTTTATTTTTTTAAGTAAGAATTTGAAGCCATCTCAGGCTGCACAATGGTTTTGCCTCTTCCATACTGTTCTTACACAGATGCTGGGAGAATCCCAGCCAGAGACATTCCTGGAGCACATCATCCCATTCAGGAACTCTTATGTAAGGACATGCTGCTCTCAGAAACATGTTGAAATAAGGGATTTTTTTATTCTCCTAAATCTGACCATACATTTTTATCTTAGATTCCTCAAATACTCTACTAAAAATAGGAGGGGATGCTTTTATTTTCCAAGACTTTGGCCATGAAGTTCTAGAATACAACCAACTTGGATGTTACTGAGTTTCAAAGAACACAGTAGTCCCTTTCCACAGAGAAGTGGACCCCTAAGTGTTCAAAGACCCACCATTGAACTCATTAAAACACAAAACCAAAAGAAGCCCTCAAGTGCTGCCTTGGAAAGCACAATCCCAAAAAGGAGAAAAGACTTCTAGATTTGTTTCACTTACCAAAAATGGAGCACAAACCCAAGTGAAGGTTGCCATTGCAGCAAGGTAAGCAGATTTTTTTAGGACTTGGAGTTCTTTCTGTCTGATCTCTAATACCTTCTCTCTAAAGGCTAATTCCCAAGCATAAAGTTTCAGAACTTTAATCCCGTTGAGAATTTCATTCATCAGCTTAATTCTGTTGTCTTTGCTCTTCATTTGAGCCACCTAAAAACGACATTGCAAAAAATAATTAACAGAGCACAATACTTGGCAGAACCTCAAAGTTCTCAGCTTTGTATTTTGCAATGGCAAATTTACCTCATTATCATCAAAAGCTTACTAGCTTCCCAAGCAGGAAATCTGAGATACTATCTGAACAAACAAATATGCAGAATTAACAAGACGTTTTCAACCAATTAAAAGAATGCTTCATGTAACTACAAATCCAAACCAAAATCAAAACAACTGTGGTACTGGTTTAAGTGTGATTAACCCTGCAACAGGGACTCAGGTACAACATGCAGTTAAAAAATAAGCCAGTGTAAAATGTGCAGCTTGCATCTAACCTTAGACCAAACTTGATTTTGCTTCATTTTCATCAATGGCTTTCTGATGGTGTACTAAGGCAAAAAGCTTTCCATTCAGCCATTCTTAAATCTCCATCTTCCTACAAGATTGTGATGAGGGCAGTGCAAAGCTGAGCTGCTGTTGAGTCAGCACAGGCAGCCAGCAGGAGCCACAGGTACAGCCATGGCTGGGGCAGGACAGGCATCCCTACTTGTCCCCTGTAGGAACCAAATGCTGGGGGATGTTTTCATGAACTTCCAGAGCTAAAAGGTTTCACTTTGATGTATCAATCTCCCTGACATTCAGTAAATTCAGCTAGTAGTGAAGTCTGTACCACAACACACATGGTGGGGCTGTTGGAAGTAGTTTCAGTGCAGTAGAAAACTTGAGTTTGAGTCCACACTTACTTATGCTCACTCTCTGTAACAAACTGATCCTCACTAAATAAAATCAACAAGGGATCAAAAATAGCCAACTACTAAGATTTCTTCACCTCTCCAGGAAACAAACAAACACACAAAAAGGAACAAGCCTGGAAACATGAATATTTCATTCATGGCCATTAGATTCATTAGGCAGACAGTAATTTACATTTGCACTTTAGTTCTTATGCAAGTTAAAAACTGAACTAATTCCTAATAATTCAATCACTGCACATCTCATGAAGCAGCCTGAAGTGCTAACTTGGTCTTCACTACTGAAGGTTTTTAGATCATTATGTACAGATAAGCTGTAAGGCTGAAAAATACATGAGTTTGTTTATCCTGAATACACAACACCTCTGACCTTTCTTTCCCTTCTCTTTTTTTAAAGGATAGATAGAGGGATGGGGAAAAAAAAATAAAAGGAAAAACCTCCAGGAACAAGTCAAAGAATAGATGTTTCTTAAAAGCACTACATAGAGGTGCTAACCTGATAGGCTTTTGTCTTCACTGCCATCACAGCATTTATTGGAACCAGCAGGACCATGACAGCCACACCTGCCAGCACAGAAGGACCTAAGTTCTGAAAAGTATGGAATTGTAAGTATTTATTCAAACTAATTTTTTAAAAGTCTTGGCTCAAACCACTGCACACATCACAGAAAATCATTCTGAAATAGGTTTTCAACTTAGGAAAAGAGAAGGATCAAGTAGGGGCTTAGGTTAATATCTATATACTTTGACTCTTGAAACAAACAGATATATATAGCCCCCAAAACAGAAGTACATACAGATCAATCTCTCTCCAAACAGATCTCTATAAACACACACACAAATATGTTTTCAACACTTTCCACTTTTTGCTGATTTGACTGTTCTTCTGAAGAAGAGTCAGCCCAGTGCCATGTGAACCAGAAACAGCAAACATCTCATGTGGTTACTCTGAGGACAGAGCCAAGACCACTTTTATTCAGATCAAGGGACAAGTGAGATACTCTAGGTGCTGCAGACCCCCAAAAGATAATAGTTCCCCTCTACAACCTCCCCATAGGAACTCAGATGTGCAAATTCAGAACCTCCTGCCTTCCTTCCTGACAGCAGTGACAAAAGCAGCTCTGAATGGCTTCTTAACAAACAGCACTCCCCCCTCACTGCTGCAAACCCTCCAGTGGTCTGAACAAGAGGTGTGTGCAGTCACAGAATCATGGAAGCAGCACATTGCCAAAGCCAGAAGAGGAAACACACAATGCTCACCCGCCACAGTAAGTACAGGGCCACGATCACCTGGAAAGGGGCAGACCAAATCATGTTTATATAAGTAGCCAAGTCCATGAATCTTTGAGCATCCACAGACATGAGATTCACAATCTCACCCACAGTAGAAGTCTTCCTAGCAGAATTTGTGATAACAAGTGCCTGCGTGTAGATAAAAATGAAGAACAATTAAACCATGAGGACACACTTAGTCACTTGTATTTTCTCCACAGAATTCAAGTGCCTTACAGAACAACTTCTTTAGAATTTCAAGCAATCATTTTCTTCCTTCATATTCTGTTTGTCCTGTACACCTTGCAAAATGCAAGTAGTACAGTTTGAATCAATCAGCTGGGTTTAAGCTAATACAGAATTAAAGTCAATAAGCAAACTTTGGGCTATGGGCTGATGGTTTCATTGCTTGGGGGTATCGTTTACTTGGTTTTTACATGTTCTTGTTTTAGTGTAAGAAGTGGAATCTTCATTTGCTGTGACGCATTTTTCTCACACAGAGCTATCATTCCACAGCTTTCTAAAGTGTTCCAGCTTATTCTAAGGTGAGATGGCACTGCTGGTAAATACCAAATGAAGCTATAAATGTAGATGCATCTTTAATTTCCACACCAACTGAAGCACTGCACACCCCAAGTCTAAATGAGGAAAGTTTTCTTAGGTGACAGTGAGAAGAAGCATGTTAAGTAGCAAATTAGAAAACTACCCAGGCTTACAGGCTTTTATTTCTAAATGAGACATGTTCTTATTTCTACTAAGAGTTAGGAATCAGCATACCAGAGTCTCCTACCTTATTATTCAGACTCAAGTGATGCACTCTCACAGTCACAAACACTGCATATTTGTAGTCACAGTATTGTTACATATTTAAAAACAACACCTACCTTTCGATAAATTACACCAACAATGGCTGTTTTGAGCCTCATTCCAGTTACAAAGCAAATATGAAAATACTGGTGAAGAATCAGTGTCTGAAGACAGGAACAAACAAACAGCAGTACTGTATAAAAGTAGCCTTGCCAGTTTGGGGCAGCTTTGTTACCTACAAAGTCCAGCAGCAATCTGTGGAGAGAGAAGTGAGTTCCCTTGAGAGGTGGAAAAGAAATGTCATGGTTGCAGCCTTAGGTTATTTCAAACATTGTACGGGTCATGCAAGCACCTAAAGTACCAAACTTTGATAAAATATAAATTTCTTAGAAACTGGAGATGGTTTTGCATGAGCACACATCACTCCCTCCTCAACAGACGAGTCTGAAATGTGAAGTAACACATAACTTCCATGTACAGCATTCTCTTGGAGCTACACTGAAGAGTCTCATACCCCCTCCAGCTGAAATACAGCCACTTGCAGTTCCTTTACTTCTGAGCTCAAAGCAATACAACCCCTCCCAGCCCCTCAGCTCTCTGTGGCAGCACATACCCTGATGTGTAGGCACAGAATAATTACAGACTAAAGCTGAGTAAATCCTCCTGCTATTGCTGATTATGTTCCTGCCCTGCCTTCCCAGTGCTGAGAAGGAAAAGAAGTCAAACATTTATTGCATGACATTGTAATTTGAAAACCAACGAGCCAAAATCATCTTTGTCCATGGTATCTCCCTTGCATGACATTTCTTCCTCATGGTATCAGCTGAAGGCAAAGCAGCTTGGGGAGTGAAATACCAGCATGTTTTAAATCCTGTTCACATAGTTTTAATACAATAATAAAGTATATAGGTCTTACCTCAGAATTTCTGGGCCTGTAAACATTAAGAGGTCATGTGCAGCTTTAAAAAGGAAGCTCATGAGAAAATATGGTCCAAAGGTTTTGTATAACACCTTGAATAAAGATGCTTCAGAGCTCTTCTGAGATGGTTTTATAATCAAAGCTTCAACCTCTTCTGTCACATCACCATTTGAGTCACCTGATTTTTGCTGCTTTTTGGGTGCATATAACATGTTTACTGGTTGCCTGAAAAAAGATTAGTAGAGAATGCAGCCTTTATTCAAGCATAAAGCCAACTGGAAAAATGTTCACTATACAAATGAGATGCAAATGAGCTGCTCATTGTGATTCTTAACAATTTAACTGAGTTTTACTGTCAAACATTTTTAATCATACAAGATAACTAAACGAACTGGCTGTTCAGAAATGGCTTTCTTTGCTTGGAGAGGTAACATCCTTGTAAATCTCTCCCTTAAGCCTGCCCTGGGGAATGAGGAATAGAGCTGTAACTCATAAGCTTAAAGAGCAGAGGACATTATTATTCAAGAACCCAGTATGCTGAACTTTAATCGAAATCAATGCCCCACTGTGCCACCAGAGTTAAACAACTCAGGTTAATGCCAAGACATCCCCAATGGACTGAACACATTCTTCTCTTACATCTGCCTTATGTTAAGCTCCATGCTCTGAACTTCTGAGGACAAGCTTTATGTAAAACACACTGCAAGCAAGCACACAACTTCCCTTCAATGAAAAGGTGCTCCTATTTGCTGCAGCCAAGGATGATGAAAGTAGGATGGAGACTGCAGGCATGCAGTCTTTCTAATTTTAGTCATCTGGCTTAGATGCTCAGAGTCCCTATATAGTCAAAAGAAAGGAATAAGCAGCTCACTTTTACACCCTGAATTACCCTCCCGAGGCTTCGCCAACTACAGAGGGAGCCCAAGCTCCTAAATTACACAACACGAGTTTGTGTCCAAACATTCCCTCCCCAGGGAAAAGAAAACCACACATCAAAAGTCACAGTAATAAGTTTTGGATCATGAAAGACTCAGGGAAAGTCAGTGCAGCTCTTCATAAAGAAGAAACACAGGCTCCTGCTCTCTGTGCACTCAAGGACCAACACAGGCAGCCTCGTGGGCCCTACAAAAGCAGGTTTGGTAACAAACCACAAACACCTCTAAGTAGAGCTGAGTCACTTGAGCTTTTAAAACCTCTGTGTCTTGGCAGAACTGAAAGCCAGGATAACTGGACTTACCTCTTGGTCTTTGACCACTCTTTTGCCCAATTTCTAGCCAAACCTGGCACTATTTCTTCTGATTTGTCCTCTTTATTTAATGACCACAAATCCTTGGCTTCCAAAGGCTTCCGATAACCCTGAATCATCAACCTGTGTTAGAAGGAATCAGCAAGATAAATTTAAGAACACTAGAAATGTTTGTGTATATATAGAGATATACAGATAGAGCTGCATGCAGCCCCAGAACAGAGCCAGCTCTCCCCAAAGATGCAAGTAAGCATTACTGCCTGCAGCAACACAAGTCCAGATGCTAAAACATACATCCTCCTCTCTCTGCTGGGAGAACTAGACACCAAGACATCTAAGGATCCAGGATATGCCATTGAATTCAAATTCCAGGGAAAATAAAAGAAAGGATGAAGTGATCTCATTTGAAAATCAGCCAGGCAATTAATATTCCCGTGCTTAGCAAGTTTCAAAATCTTTATTAGCCTTTAATTTCACAAAGCAATTCCTTTCATCTAGCTTTCTGTTGGAACTCTGGCCAAGTACCAGCCACAACTATACACCAATATTATTTTACATGCTTCTGTGTTTTAGCTCACAAATCATACAGCAGAAGTAGAATTAAGTTAATGGAAAAAAAGAGCCTATTGGACAAAAAGAGGTAATAGTTTTCAAAGTCTTAGTTTCTAAATACAGCAGACAATTTCTCCTTTCTTATATTTCCCAAAGAATGTTTTTTTATTATATTCCTTCAAACATACTAAATACAAACTGGTGAAATTTCAAGGACCCTACAAAGGAAGTAAAAAAAATATAAATTTTTTTAAAAAATTAATTTTAGCTATCTACAAAACAAACCACCAAAATTATTGTTGCATTATTATTCCTAATTTAACTCCGAAAGCAGGAAGCTAAAGTGCCATCTAACTTGAACTGGTGCTTTATGCAACAGCTTGATCTTACCCAGTGATCCACCAGAATGTGATTCTGGAGAGGAAAGAAGCACTGAACTCTGGACATGGATTCTAAAGGAGAGAAAAAGAAATCAATCCACATACAGAAGGGCCAAAAGAAACAAGCAAAGCAGAAAAGATGTTTTTGAAATTCCTTTTGTTTACAATGTCTTTTTCACATTACTAAAACTTGCCATTTCTGCTGCTGAGGGCTTGTTCAGAAAACACAAGCACAGCTCCAGGGCTGTCAGCAGGCTCCACCACTGGGACACAGGAATAGCAGTGCTCCATATCAACAACACAACAAACAGCTGAAGGAATTTTAGAGGCCAGTGGAGGCCAGACAATGTCTCTCCAGTGCCCATGTCAATGCAAGGTATGCCACCATATGAGGGCACAAATATGTTAATTGGGTAGTTAATCACAAAGGAAAAATTCCCAGAATTAGATCTTATATAAAACTGGAATTCCTAAACTCTGCACATCCAAGCTCCAGGCAGTGACCAGCATCACCCCCTGTGACTCTGGACATGCAACCCAGAGGTGGTGCAAGGATGATCCAGCATCCCTGGGATCACTTTAGTTCCACACCACAGAGGTGCTACAAGTAATTAAGAACACATGCAAAAAAAAAAAAAAAAAATCATGTCCAGGTAAAAATAAATATCTACATCCAAACCACCCTCTAACATTAGCTGCTCTTGCATCTGAGCTGGTTATTTCTTCACGTGACACAAGAGAGAGAAAAAACAGAAATCAAACACATCTGCCCAGGTCCAAAAGCTTTCCAGGTCTAAATTCTTCCCCATGTTCAAATGAAAGTGAATCCACATGCTACTGCCTACTGAACATATCAGATAACCAGGAGCACAGCATTTCACACCACTATCTCCCACTGACTGCCAGTGGCACCACTGAATATAAATACATATAACTTATCCTTCAGGAATGCTATTCAGCAACAAGTGCAACAGTATTTTTGTGCTTTTTCTTACCTCCCCCCAGTTTTACATGTTATGGGATTCTTCTGCATCACCAAATAAAAAGCAGAATTTTAATAATTTGTCATCTGGTAGATTATGGCCCTGTAGCTCATTACACAGAACACTGCAAATATGACACTTGGCACTCTGTACAGACTCACTCACAGGATCATTTACTGTTTCAGAAAACAAAGGTGGTTGCTCTGGAAAACAACACAGGATGAGTTCTACTAACACCAGGACAAAGTAGATGCAGAAGGTGCTATAACGAAATGCATCCTCATCAGCACCCTGCAAAGGAAGGGAATATTCCAATTAGAAGGCTTGAGGAATTTATTTTAAATAACATGTTATGATTAAACAGAAAACAGCTCCTTACTGTAAATTCTGCAAACTGAGTGCTACACTACTCACCCCCATGCAAATTAATGTCTATTTTGGTAAAGGGAAGGTAATGAGAGGGGAGGGAATGTGAAAGACATTTATTTTCATTCAGTCACTACCATTAAAATACAAGCATGAATTTCTTATGTAAAAAGTTCTCTAACACATGGTTTGTGCCAACAGAGCCCAAGTTTGCAGTCTAGTGTATTCCTTACAGGAGTAAGATATTTATGCACTGGGTAGCAAAGAGTATTGAAAGCAAATTTTTTAATTAGGATGCACACAGAAGATAAGATTTAGAGGAGCAGAATTTACATTACACTTTTTTCCATTGTGTGCAAAATTCAGAGGTTCTTTCACTTTTTTAGACTGGGACTGATGCATAACACATAAGCCACAGAAATCAAAGAAATCAAAGCACAGGAATAGATGGACACACAATCCCAGGAAAATCCCATTCCCAACAGCTGAAGACAAAAGTTGGCTGAAAGTTCTCAAAATTGCCAATGCAGCTTAAAAGTTACAAGAAATAGAAGTATCATTTTCAGGCAGCTCCACAATTAGTCTAATATTTGAGGTGGCCTTACTACAGGGCAAATTTGCACAAAAATATTTCCCTTTAAGATTTTGTCCAAGCAGGTGAGACCACAGCAGCACTGAACAAAGTGTTTCAGGAAATCCACTGCAGAGTCAACAGGAAGATGACGTGAACTCCCAGCCAGAGCAGTTTGATATCAAAGATTACACAGAATTTGGAGTGTACTCGAGCAAACACATCCTCTTTCTCCAACAGCCAACACAATTTTCTTGGCAACTGCTGCTACAGTTAAAGTCACTGTGAACTTCATGAGCATTTCAAAGCAGAAAATATTAATTCTTGCCTCCTTTGCTGTTACAACCCAAGAATGAAAGTACACTAAATGACTCATTAACAGATTCTATCGCTGCAGCATTTGGGGTTATTTTCAACTGAATGAGGTCAAAAATCACTCACCATATTTAAGGCATATTTTATTTTGGATATAAAAATCACTGTGGCACATAACAATGAGATCAACCAGAAGATCGTCATTACACCTGAAGACTGGACTCCTTTTATTCTTTCATATTGTATTAAAAATGTGGCCAGCAACTGTAGATAAATAAGATGAAAACACATTCACAAATTCAGCATTACAGTATGCCATGCACATGTAAAAGGTACTATGCTAAAGTCTGGTTATTTAACATTTCTAATCCAGTATCTCCCAGACCTTGTAAACCCTTGAAATTTTAAGTGTAATTCAAATCACTTAAATTAGGAAATTGTAAAACATTTAAATAGGAAATTCTCTGTATCAGTAAAGATAAGGAGCAGACAAAAAAGGAAAAAGGAATAGGCATTACATAGAAATAAACAATCACATACACAAAAGTACTGTCAAAAGCTGCCAACCTTCACTTCTTTACTCTTCTGGTTCTATATCACAAGTCAACATGGAATTACAGCATTTCCTAACTAGTTCTTTTTAAAATAAATAGATTTATTTCCCTACAAGCCACAGCACCAAACAACACTGACCAAGCATTAGTCTATTTCTGTATTTTGTGTGCTTTCAGAGTCCTTTAGGCAGCTGGTACATCCTGCTTAACTACTGCAACATGCATTTTCAATCAGCCTGACAAAAGCTTGACAGTTGCATTATTAAATGACCACAAACTACTTAACACCTCCTGCATCTGTCAGTACTGTTTGAGGGCTGTTTGGGGTTTTTGTTTGGTTGTTGTTGGGGTTGTAGCATCCCTCTTGAGCATCATGTTTAGTCACTACTGTTCCAACTCTGAGATAAACCTAAGGCAACAGACAGCAAATGAACAGCAAGGCATCTTCTTTGAAATGCAGGCTGCAGGGGTATTGGTGTGAAAACAGAAAACCCCAGCACAGACAGGTCAAAGGAGGTGCTGGGGACACCTCTGTGACTTGTGGCTTTCAAGACTTTCCACTGTGCCATCAAGTGTAACAAAGAACACACACACTCAAGAATGTTATATGAGAGTTTGTAATGAGACACTTCAACCATCTCCCCCCAGGTTCAGTGGTTTGTATTCTGGAGGTTGAATCAGCTCTCTTGAGTTGATTTCTCTACCCCATGCCTGAGCCAAACCATTGAATGGATGCTAGCTCAGGCCTACCAAAGTAAGACAAGGCAACTGAAAGTGCCTTGTGTGCTGATGTGCAACACACTGACAACAGATAGCTGAGAGTCTTTCTTCTCTCATTTTTCAGTTTAAAAAATACAGGTATTTCAGAGTCAACATTTCACAGCTCAACTACAAAATAAGGCTGTAAATAAAGGCTGCAGCTTAAAGGATTACAGCACTGTGAATAATGCCAAGATGTTGTTATTGCTTACAGTTTTGCATGGACAATGACCATACAGAAGAACTTACCATTGTTATACCCAGTATTGTAGGGCTAACGAGAAAAAATGGAGCTCGAAAAATATTTTGACTTCTTTCCCAGAAAGAGTAGAAAAGGTCTGCCCAGCAGACTATCCACAGTATTAAGCCCAAAGCCTGAAATAAAAAAAAAGTGTCTTTCATACATCAATTCACAAAGATAATGCAGCACAATATATAGATGAACACCAGGAGTCATAATCAGAATTGGCCATATCATTTGGGCAATTCTACCACATGCACAATAGAAAAGCAATTTGGCTTTAATTATTGAATTCCTACTAGAAGAAAAAAGTTTACTGATTTTTAATACCATGTAATTCAGTCTAATATGAAGCAGAAATCTGGTCTCCTGAATAACAGCCTGCAGAGGGGAAAAAACCTCTCCAATACACCATGTCATTACAGCCCTTCTTAAAACTTTGCACTTACTCTACAGGGAAGAAAAAAACCAAAATCATTAAGTACCTATTTCATAATAGAAATGGAATAGAACACCTGCAGCAGCTCTAGAAATGTATGTTAAGAAGCTGACAGGGTAATAATTTTTTTTATGATGGAATGAAGGGCCTTGAGATTGAGTTGCCTTAAAATAGTCTTCTCCAACTGGTCTTTAAAAGGATTTGCATGTTTGTTGCTATGCCAGGGTAAATTTCAGAAAGCCTGATAACAGGGCAATGGAAACAGGAAGGGCTAGGAAATCAAACACAAGCAGAACAAATAAGTTGTACCCAAAGTGTGCACACAGGTCAAGACTGATGCTCCAAACAACACAGTGCTAAACACAGAGCTGAAAAGAGACTCCAATTGCCAAAGAAGGCTGGAGAGTTGTGATCTCAGGAGTCACGCACCGTTTTGGCTTTGTTCAGGGTTGACACTTGGATGTAGCCCCTGTCATGACGCCGAAGGTACAGGGAGTACACTGGGAAGCAGAGCCACAGGTAAATGCAAGGAATCCAGACCAGCACTGTGTTCTGAAAGCACAGGGTGAAGTCTGGATCTTCTGTGTGCCATGTCAGGTTCCAGTCCTGGGGCAAGAAAACAGGCTAAGTTACAGAAAAAGCCAACACGGAACTTCAGTATTTGACGATCAGAAATAGGGAGTCAGAATAAAAAATCCACAACACCAAGGCACAGAACCAAGCAAAAGGCTCAGAACAAAGTCAAACACTCACCCTTGCAGCTCATTTCCTACTTGACAAGAAGAGAATGTAAACTGGCATAATGCAATGCTTTCCTGCTTCTCTCAACACAATTTTCAAACCCAAGGTAAATCACCATACAATCAAACCAAAACTGATGTTCACAGTAATAAAAACATGACCACTTTAATTTCCTGGCACAAGGCCTATTCACAATGACAGACTATTTAGCAGTAACATGAGCTTTCATGCCATATTTACGATTGCTCTGAGTTAGGAAAATCTCTTGCAGCAAATCTTACCTTTAAGTCATTGACTTTGCTGAAAAATTATCACATGCAACAGTTTCTCTCAAATACTGTAGATTTTTGACCCTCCAACAGAATAATGCAACGCACAGTATTGCAGCTGTAGATGGACTGCAGTTATTCAACAGGCAAAGCATTGCTCCCAGGCTTCTGTTTAAAAGTCACAGAGCCAAGAGCAGCAGCTCCATGCCCAAAGCCTTGTTGAGTATAGTGTTAACTTTTCACTGGCAAAGCATTTTTTCAGGCAGTTGCACAGCTTACACTACACAAAACACCAGTACCACTACTGGGACATAATGTCAGTAATCCTACTCCTTTGTAAAAGCCTGAGGTGGTCACTAAAACAGGTGCCATTATCCACATTTTATAGATGAGGAAACAGAACCAAAAGGAGCTGTAGTGCCTTGTTTCCTCTATTCTAACATCAAAGCCAAAAGCAGATCCCACTGCCCAGAATCACCACACTTTGATCCTTGTTTGTCCCCTTATTCCACTGAAAAAACAGCTTCAAACACAGTTACAAAGAGAACACATCTAAAGAGGAATGGAAGATACATTTTCCTTCCTCATTTCCCTCCATTTCTATCAGAATCTAGGACTTGATACAACAGAGAGCATACACAGGACACTCAGCTGTAATTTTTCTCCTCTAATTCCACAGCATTCTAAAAATTCTTCTCACTTCGTAGCATTTTTCTTATTTAAAAAAAACCACTGAGCTTACTACAGCAAATTCAAGGGAATTAACACTGCTGGAAGATGAGAATGGCCAGTTATGTTTGCCTGTGTCTGCACAGGGGTCACAAGTTGCTCGTGACAAGGCAGAGGCTGTGAGACGCTGTGGGCAAGCCACACGCTTATTAAGTTTCCTGCCTGCATAACTCATCAGAAATTTCAGCTGAGTCATCCTTACATTTAGCCACCACACCAATGTTTTTGGCTTTCCAAGTCCCAGCTGCTCTACTGCAGCACAAGAGCCAAGAAAAAGTCTCATGACTCTGCAGAACAGTTTACAATTCACAAATTAAGAGAGTTACAAGATTACACAAGGAAATCAACAGGATGTAAATCAGCTTTACAGGAAACAAACAAAAACACGTCAGTGCTTTTTGTTGAGTAAACTTTAGGAGATCTACACGCTGTTTAGGAAAGTAACTTATTTTTACCTGTTTGTAAACACCTGCTATAAAATGAATCTGGCAAATACCAGCAAGGTCAGAGCAGGCAATATGTGTCACTGCCACGTGGCAAAATAAAAGCAAGAAGTGCTGTATGCATGACTGCTATGCATACTGGCCGGAGGATATTCTAAAAACGTGCAACCTTCCAGCTGACTTTCATATTTACAAGGTATCTGGAGGTGCTTGCTTCTGCACAAAAGGCAAGAGTGCACCACACAATGGTACTTCAGGGCTCAGAACACAAAGATGGGACAAACGGGCAGTTTTGGGCCAGACTACTGCTAGAATTTAACAGCAACATCAGTCCTTTTGTGTTTCCAGGATTTCATCCAGAGGCTGTTGCTATCAAGTAGGAGCATGCTGAGCTTTAAAAACACTTCTCTGCACGAAAGAAATGGCAACACACAGGTGAGATGCAGAAGCCACTTCCATTTTACATTCATCTCAGGTGGCAAAGGGCAAGGGACACGTGAAGAGAGAGACAGGGCAGTATTTTCCTGCTGTTTCCCCAGGTGCAATTCCCTCAGGCTGCATCCACACGAGGCAGCAGCACAGAGAGGAACAGAGCTGCAGAGCCCTGACCAGCAGCCACTGCAGGCTCCCAGTTAACACCAGTCCAAAAGGCTCTGGGGCCACTCCAGTGACACACCAAGCAGGCAGGGACTGGCTGTAGGACACGTCAGCAGTAGGCTCTCAGTCTGAACCAAGCTGTGATTGCCCTCAGCAGACAAAGAGGAACTCATCACAAAAGGCAGGCATAGCCTAGGTTCTGCATGAAGGACACCACAGCTTTAGGAGATTCCACTGCAGCTGGAAAACGTGTCACTCTCATGATGAAACCAGCATGAAACCATTCACACTTCAATTGCAGGTTCAGTTACACAAGTCTAGACTGGTTCTGCCCGTGGAAAGTACATGCTTCTCCTCTGCTTTACATAAACCCAGCTTCAGATTTGGTTTTTTCCATCACAAATGAAATGCAGAAACACTCACTGAAGCCGACCTTTGTAATTAACAGGCATTAATTAGCAAATTAATGACATTTTTTCTGACTCAAGCATTAGAAACCCTGTTTTAGCAAGTTGTATTAAAATACAAAGTTACTCCTTTTTTCTCAGCTCAAAGATTAACGATTTTCTCTCTGACCAATCAGTTAACTCTTCTACTTTGCAAAGTCACATCGAATGACAGACATACAGCTACTGAAAGCCTACCCAAACCAGCAGCCTCCTGCCATAAAGGAAGAGGAGGAAAAAAAGGGGATAAAGTCTATAGCTATTAGACTGTATAATCCAGAAGCAGCCTTTATTTTAAGCTGTGACTGCAGGAACCCACTGGAGAAAAAACAGTCTGATTCTTGTTCCTTTCTTGGTAGATATTGGTAAATACTGATACACTGCTGGCTTAGTTTTAGTAGTCCAGAAGAACCATATCTCAGATGTTAAACAGTTTCATTTTGGCTTTTTTTTTTTCCAAAATTCCTTAACAATTTTAAAGTTTCCCAGAATAGCAGATGGGTATTTTTAACTTTACCTGACCTATTTCTCAGTTTTCATTCCTATCATCAGCACTGTGGTTCAAAAATACCAGTCCACAGTTTGAGTGCCCTGTAGCATGTGCCCTCTCATAGCACAAAAAAGCTTCCTATCACACCTGAAATGAAACCCTCTGTCTACAAGAAGGGCACAAAAAACACTTGGCATTCCCCAGAATCAAGTGGATCCATTCACAGGTAAACCACTTACTTAACAGGGCATAAAACCTAGGAAAATTAAGAACTACACTAATTCCTGTCTAAAATTTCAGGAACAAGCAAGATAAAAGCATTGGCACTAAAACTGTAAGACAAAGCTGCAACACAAAAGGCCAGTTATTCTGCCTTTGCTGAGGGAAGACAGACCAAGGACAGTTGCATGCCTCCAGTATGGCTAATCTGAGGAATAACAGTATTTGATGCTGGCTGCCTCTCCTGGCAGCCAGGAAAGGCTGTCAAGTGAGCAGCCAGGGGTTGCCTGTTCTCACATCAATAATCCCACTTGACCCACAGCACATTTTAAAATTCTCACTGGCAGAGATGGAGAGACCCAAATTGCTCAGTTTCATGCCTGCTGTGTGTGAGTGTGCTAGAGATGCAGGCTGCCAGCCACACTGTTAAATCCACCTGCATGAAGCAAACTGTGACTGAAAAGTGACTTAAAACATTACCACACAGCTATGAAAAAAAAACGAAATTACAAAATCACACTGGAATCTCAACATCATGGTCAACACTTACTCCCTCAAATGGAGTTTGACACTGACATTGTGTATCCACTATTCAACACCATCCACACAAGAACCACCTCCCTTGTAATACCAAGATAAAGTTTCTCAATCTTATCTCCCCAATAGTAAAAGACTTTCTGTTTAATGCAATGTTTACATTTAGTTGACTGAAAGTAATTAGCTCTCTCAGGCACTAACAGTGTAATTGCAGCTGACAACTTTCATTATAATGGTATCATCACTTTCCCACTGAAACAGGAAGTCTTACAATGTGCCACCTCTAGATACAGGATTGAAACATTTCTCAGTGTAGCACCTTTAACACCACAAGCTGACTGAACCACTCGCAGGGTAGGCTAAAAGCCAATGGTCTCGTGGCACCAATCTAGGACAGCAGATTCCCTGCCTCTCCCCAGACAGGAGATTTGGCAGATCTGGCTGAGCCTACAAGGTAAAAGAAGTGCAGAACAGGACCTCTCTCTTTAAGGCTGCTTTAAAGGAACTCTGACCTTGCTTTGAAAAAGTCCCTGATACCTGATATGCCATCTTTTGTCCTCCCAGGCAGGTTTTGGAGTCAGCTCATGAAACCTGTGTGGAGGCTCACCATTTGTCTAAGAGCACATTTAGAATGGAGCCTAAACAAGCATGATCATGGCACAATCTTCACCAGCATCAGATTTGCTCTGCTGTGCTTACTGCTCATGCTGCATCACAGGGAGTGACAAGCAGATAAGACAAGCAACAGATATTTGTACAAGAAAAGTACTCCAGAATCCCTACAAAAGTTTTCCAGCTTCCCAAAATACCACGTGTAGATTGAGACCTCAGAAAAGGAAAGACAACATGCCTCTCCTTCATTTCAAATTCTGAAATCTAAGCTTAATTCTTAAAGTATCTTAATGTTGTCAAAGATAAGATTGTTAGAGCAAAAGGTGGAAAAGTTACAAAAAATAATAATCACATAATAAACAAGGGTCCTAAATTTTTTTTATCATTTATATGAAGGAGATTTAGGGGAGAGGAACACCACCGTTTCTAGTGACAAGAAAATGCCCTTAATTTCTCATAATGTTTTCTATTAGAAATGGTTTTAGCAAGTTATAAATGGTTTTAATGGTTTACCTTCTCAACAGTAATTACTTACATAACACAGATTTGACTTGTTAACCCAGACAAGGAAAAGCCTCTACCTTCCAATAGCTGGTCCTGAACTTAAATCAGGTGTCTGTACCTCCTTGTCCCAAACCCACACGTGAGTATTTCCTTATGTTTACAAAAAGCTGAGATCCTTTATTATAGAAAGCACTGCATCAGCTGGAACTGTGGGTAAAATTCCAAGAAAAAAAAAAATATTTTGTGGTATTTTCCCTGTAGCCTAAAATAAGAAGCAGCTGCCAACAAATTGCCAGAGAAAGGAGCACCTGCAGCTGTGGCATTTACAAGAACTGAGCTTTGTAATCTAAGAAGCTAAACACCACCAAACTATGGCTATTTTTTGTGTCAGAGAAACATATAACAGATTATAGCACTTGCAAAATGAATATTTAGCCTCTCTCTACAGACGCTGCATTTCCAAACCCTGCCGTATCTGCGAGGACCATGACAAAACATTTGGCCACTTGACAACAAAATATTTACCACTTCTAGTTTCAGAATGTAAGGGTCGTTTTTACCCTTCTGCAAAGTTTGTCACTGAAATCACTAAAAGGATAAAAGAAAAGGATTCCTGAGCTCATCTCTCTCTTGCACCAAACACAGGGCTTCTGCTTAATAATGCAACAGGCTGTACCTTGAGTTCAAATGACTGAGAAGTCTGAACACACCTGGGTAATAATCTTACCAAGAGACTAAGGTAACAGCTTGAGTTGGGATAAACTGTATCTGAAGCTAGCACAGATGCAAAGAGTGAGAAAACAGTAATGCAAGGAATTCTGACTCTATTAAAAGTAAGCAAAAGGTCAGTACCCAGCAGTAGGCTTTTTAGAGATGTGACCCAGAGTGACTTCAGACAACCCGGGCTGACCTTCACTGGGTGCCAGTATAGCAGTGTTTCAATGTAAACTGCATTGTAATTGCATGAAACAGCACAAGTTATTCAGGCATCCTGCCGAGTTTTTTCCCTCATTTAACTTTTCTGAGCAATTCGGAATTGCCAGCTGTAGAATGACAGGTCATCTGTTCAGAAAATCCCCATCAACAACAGATTATCAGGCTTAATTTCCCTGTATTTCCCTTAAATTGATCTATTCTGGATCAAGGCATATCTGTTTCATTTCTAATCTAAGTTTATTTTTTCTATGCACATTTAGGCCCGTGTTCATAAACAGAACAAAGCTGACAAATAAGCCTCTGGCTTTCATTGCTAAAAACACAACAACCAAGGCATGAGAGTCATGCAATCTGCTGTTAATTACAGTAAAGCACCATTTTGTGTAAAGGTTTCCTTGTTTATCACTCTGCTGCTCCTCTGTTCCAAATGCTGTGCACACATGACCTTCCTGTGCCAGTGAACACAAGCACTTTCGTGACCTGCACACTCCTCAGCAGAGACTAAACCCACAGCTTTTATCACACTCACCCAGGGCCCTCCCACAGCACCTCCAAGTCCCTCCCCAGCTTCACCACAAACACACTGAAAAAGCACTAAGGACATATCTTACAGAGCAAAGAGCTGCAGGGTTCCAAGAGACGTGCCAATTTATCTCATGTGTGACGGCACAAGCCACACACCTTCACAACATGAAATTGCTCCTTACATAAGACTGGTTTTTTTCTTCAGAAGTTCAGCAGTCTATTTCAGTAAAACTACCGGTGTGCTCATAAATAACAGAAGCACAGCAGCTGTTTATGTCACACAGTGTCAACTTCACAAATGTCAGTTAATAACTGCAATGCATTAAAGAATATTAATACATTTTTTTTCTTCATAAAATTCTATCAAGATACATTATGGATCTCTCCCACTACAGCAATGTCAGCCAAAAACAAAACAAAATGTCTTTGGACAAACACTAAGAAAATACATTTACTTAGGCAGACAAACATGCCCAAAAGCCTCAGACAGAACTCTACACAATGCCAAAGGAAGCAAAGCCCAATCCCTCCAAGTTAGTCTCTAGATTTTGTGTGAGGCTCTGCCTCACCTTCACTCACCCAGTCTTTTATTCTGTAGCTTGTTTTCACACAAAGTGCTAAACCTAGCAACAGTGTGTGGATACCCCTTCTTTACCAACAGTGAAGAGGCTTCATAAAAGCTTTCTGAACAAACAGGGAAGAAGCAGGCCAGGGTTTACACTAAGCAGAGATACAGCTTAAATCATTACAGACTCTAGTTTTCAAGACAAAACAAAGAAGCTGAAAACTTGCTTTTCTCCTAGAAGTGACTGCAATTACTGGCTTCCAATCATTTCTCAACAATGAAAAGCCCAACTAGAAAACTATGGAAAAAATTCTGCTAAATTTCCACTGAAATAAAGAACTTTTTTCTAAATTAACTTTTAAAAACACAGCGTCTGCCCATGAGCAACATGATAAGAACTTATATAAACCATTTATCTCACATGTCCATAAGTGTAAACAAGAACCTCAAAAGTTTCAGATGGGTATTTCCCACTTCTTTTCAATAAAATCCTATTGAGAGCTTTGAAATCTCAGTGTCACAGAAAGTGTTAACCTCTTCCTTCAGCAATTTCAAACATGAAAAGACCTCTAAACGTGACGCCGCAGAGTTTACAAGCTCTGGAAAAAAACTGAAACCAAGATTTTATTCAAAGAAAAAGCAGCAGATTACTTCAAAAGGCACATGCACTGAGACCACCAAGTGTGCATGTGCAGATATCTCCAGACAGGCAGGTCAGGAGGCCAAAGTGTACAGTGAGTCCTACATCTGCTCTGACACTTATCCTGCTTACCTGGAACCACGGTGTTCCTTCCCCTGCTTTACCTTTTTGTGTGCTGTTATTGAAACAAGGTAGACAGCACTCAGACAGCAGGGATATTCCAGCCAAAGCTATCTCAGTGTGTCAGTTTTACAGCTGCAACAGGCCCTTAAATTCACTGAACTGGAATGCAAGTAGTGCAAAATGTCACCCCAAGTCCACTATGGTTTTTCAAGCTTTTACTGTCAACAGCTATCAGTAAATAGTAACTTCATCTTGCACAGCTGTACCTTTCTTTATATTATGGATGGAATATTCCATCCATGATGCTAAAGCAAGCAAGGATTAATGGCACTTGTCTAAAAAGGGAGTCTACTTCAAAGGAAGCAAGATGCAGTAAAGTTTTATAAAAGAACTATATGCAGTAAAATCTGACTGCAGTGAAGTAAACACACTGAGTAGGGGCACAGAGGTTAGACAGTGAGAAAGAAAAAAAATAACAGAGTGAAGAAGATGGCAATCTTCCTTGGGTTCCTGACCTTTCAGAGTAAGTATTAAATAAAACCAATTTGTTTAATTCTCAGACAAGAGCTTTCAACAATAACATTCCTAGGGTGTGCAAACAAGAAAAATCCTGGCCAGCAAGGCCTAAGAAGATTAGCATACAGTTTTAAGGGTCCATTAGGTCCTTTCAGCCACAGTCCCCACCACAATTTAAAACTGAGCTGACCACAACTCAGGATCAGCTTTGATAGAAAACACATCATCTCCTTGAAGCTGAGTTGGCCAGAAATCCCTCTCCTCCACTAGCAAGGCTTCAGGACCAACCAAAAGAGCTGATGCAGCCACCACAAGAATGCAATAACACGTGCCACTGTGTATCCAGCTATCACCCAGCTCTGAGAAGTACAAGAGTGCAGACCAGAAGCCAGGAAGAACAGCAGCCCAAGCATAGGACATATCTAAAAGCCCAGTAAACACTGCATATACACAGGCAATTTCTGAAAATCCACTACAACTTCAGCTTTAAGTAGCAGCAATAATGGAAATGTCAGAAAAAGCAGCAGCCAGAGTACCCATAAGCACCCGAACTGGCATTTCTACTCTCCCCTACTGGGAATGATGCAACAACAAAGTGAAAACAGAGTGCTATTTATGAAGACAAGTTCAGCATGAAGGAAGATTTTTCCAGGCGCATCTAACCCTCACTGAAATGCACAATTATTCTTCTGCAGGATTAGAAGAACCCAGAAATCAAACAACCACACCCATAGGATCTTCAGCTGGAAGAAATGGAAGGAGGCAGAGTCCATGTGATTTGGAGAAGGATGACAAATCCCAAAACGCTGGGAATCAATGCAACTAATGGAAAAAACGTAAGGAGTTTTTATAAAAATACCAGAAATGGCTGTGATATACATAAGAACAGTTTTCCTACCAAAAGAATCTGCTGCCAGAAATCCTATATAAACTAGTTGCTTCCAACATCCTATGTGTAGTTCTTGTGTCTACCTGACGTTACACTTCCACAGCTCAAAGAATGAGCTGGAAACACTTTTTCACAATCCTACTGCTCTCTCAAGTCAGGTTTTCCATAAACTCATTCTGAAACATGCATTCTCTTACGCCCTCCAAATGAAAAGTCTGCTTCTAGGAAAGAGAGAAAAAATATGTATAATGACAACTCATCATTTAGCCAGTTCTGAAAAACCTGAGAAACAGCAGAAAAGAGGTATTAGTATAAGCAACATAAAAGCAAGTTAGCAGAGTCACTTTTGATCAGCTGGAAAATACTAATTGTCTTAGTCTTGATGATTTTAAAAATATCTGCTCAGCAATATCCTAATGGTTCTTGAGATAAATAGTACAATGGTATTTACTGAGACATCTGATTCTACCATATATTCTCACTAGTAAGGAAGCTCATTAGCTCAAAACTATTTGGCAAACATCCGATGAATACACAAGTAGTTCTTTTCCTTATGTTGACTTCAGTAGCTCTCACTCCACATTTATTTTTCTAACTTCCAGCTCTTCCCTTCATCCACACAACCTCCTTCTACGCACAACCGGTTTGCTCCTGAGATGAATTTTCACTGCGGTCCTGCTCTCCCAGGTGCCTCGCTGCTGCCAGGACCCTCGTGGCCCCGCACAGGAACCCGTGTTTCAGCTGAGCAAAACCCACCGCAACGTCCCCACATCGCTCACCTGTGCACAGCTGCCTTTCAGCTCCCGCACAGCACCTGCGCTCACCACTCTTCGTTAAGGAAGAGCGAAAACACTGCCGTACAAACACGCGATAAAGCTGCAGAAAGGGCGGCTGTGGCCTCCTTCAGAGTGGGCACCGCTCTCGTGTGACGGCAGCCGCCAGACACCGTTATTGTTGTTACCGCACGGCCCCGAGTAACGCAGCCGAGCGGCCGAACGCGTGGGCAGGGACCTGCTCCGGGCATCCCCAGTCCCCCGGGCAGGCAGCTCCTCGCCGGTTCCCCCCTCCAA